>CM042866.1:13590217-13593565 GCA_023658055.1 Thaleichthys pacificus | reverse complement strand
TCTTCTCCTCTCCACTCGGTCTCGTCTCTCGTTCTGTGTATCTTCTATCTCTTCTCTCTTCTCTATCTGTAGAGGGTTGTGGTTATCTTATCTGGTTCTTTCTATTTGCATGGTTTTAACATGCTAAAATTAACTTTCTTACAACCTTCCTGACAGATCGAGATAGAGGAGGTAGGCCACAGTGTTAGATAATGGTGGAGTGGGGGGAGATGTTTTCACACCAGTGTCGTTGTATGTTTGAGAACCCCGCCAGTACAGAGCCAGTAGAGGACTTGATGAGCTAACTGACCGAATAACCCTTCCTCCCCCCCACCCTGCACCTAGCAACCCCTTGACGCCCGCCTCGCCATTTAATCACAGACCCCCCCGATCTCTTTCTCCTGCTTGTTACTACGTGTCCTACTCGCCCAGTGGTGCTCATTCACGACGCTTAAGAGTGGGAAAGCCTTCCCTTCCCCTTTTTCCTTTCTGTCCCTCGCTTCTCCCTCCATACATTCCTTCCCAGACCCGCACCCCCCCCCCCCCCCCCCCCAGAGCTCAACGAGAATTGAGAGGTGTGAGCCTCTTTTTTAATTTAAATGGGGTTAAAATTAAACAACTAACATAGAGAAGGGAGACCTGAGTTTCAGAGATTTTAGGGAAGGCATCGGTGCCTCCCCGTCTCCACTCAGCTCCCCCCCTGCTCTGCGCTGGCTGACGATGCCCCAGCACAGCGCCTACTGACGACCCTGAGGGAAGGAGACTCACTATGTTTTCCCATTCTGGGTTGGTGTTCTCTCCTGCATATGTTCGGCTGGGTAATGGTCTTACTGACTCAATGACTCGTCTCAAAGACCTTTTTTCTTCTCTTCCCTCCAGAGGTGGACAAAAGCCACTGAACAATCATTAACATCATTTGTGTTGTGTTGGACAGAGAAACACAGCAGAGGGCTGTATGATGGATCGATCTATCTCTCCTGTCTCTCTATTCTTTCTTTCTTTCCTTTCTTTACTCATGTTCAACACACTCCCTCTCATTACTAGCAGAATGTTAATGTACGTATATTTGGTATTCTGTTCATCCAGATCTAATAACAGCTTGTGATGATCACATTACCACACAAGCATACCTTCAATACACACAGACACATACTCTTCTTCTCTCTCCATTCTCTCTTCGTCTCTCTCTCTCACACAACACACACACAGCACAGCACACACACACACACAACACATCCACACATCATCACACACACAACACACACACACACACCCAACACAACTCACAGACACAACACACACCCACAGGACAGACGAACCCCAACAGTTTCCAACACGAAAGGAGGAGTCGTTAGGAGGGTAGCGTGGGGGCAGATTTCCCATGAGCGCTTTGCGCAGCGCCATGAAAACCCACAGCCTCCAAGCTGAAAACCGAGTGTCGTAGTCACCGCCGGTGTTTGAAACCTCCTCTGATGAGGAAAGTGGTAGCCTGTCTCTCCCTCTGGGCGCGTCTGGGCTCTGCTGCTGTTGTTGTTTGGGGATATTCTTGTTGTTGTTTTGGGGACTCCTTGTTGTTTGTCCACCCTTGTGGGTAGTGATGGTGAATTACCCTTGCAAGGTAATAGGAGGTCTTCTCAGTGGATAAGAAGGTGGGGAGTGATCTATCAACTCGCAACAGGCCTGTGAGCGAGAACAGGATAACTACTGGAGGGGCTTTAGACCTGGGCCGAACACGTGCCCTCCCTCTCATGTCCATTGCTCCTCCTTTGTTCCTCCTCTCCCTCTCCCTCTCCTCTCTCCTCGCTCTCTCTCTCCTCCTCATCTCTCCTCTCTCCTCTCCCTCTCCTCATACCTCTCCTCCTCTCCTCTCTCCTCTCCTCTATGTCCTCCTCTCCTCTCCTCTCACTCTCCTCCTCTCCTGCGCTCTCACTCTCCTCTCCTGTCCTCTCCCTCCCTCGTGCTCCTCGTCCTCTCGCCGCAGCAACATCACAGCTCTACTGTATGAGTACGTCTTGGTCCCGTCTGGATCCCGTCTGGATCCCACATGCGGCACAGTTGCTGGTGTTTTGTGGCAGAGTAGCGAGTAGATACCAGAACGGATGGAATACTGAAGAGAGCAGAGAAGAGGAGATGGAGAGACAGAGCGAGGAGAGTGCAAGGGAGGAGCAAAACAGAGAAATGGGGAGAGAATGGGAAGATACAGACCAACGAGAAGAAAGGTCCAAATAGAGAGCAGAGAACAGGTGTATGAACAGAAGTAAAGAAACTTAGACTTTGATTTCTCTCTCCTCCAGCTGTTTCTTGTATTCCGTAGCACGTCTGAGTTCTACTGTTATATCAGCTCAACATGGTTATCCTAATCGCCAGGCTCTGGAACCTTGAGTGATAGCTTGGTCCGAAACAGGAGTTGTGCTCTGCGCAGTTACCTGGCCACGGTCAGACTACCCTGACAAAGTAAGCTTTATTTGGGACACAGGTGTGGAGACAGACGTCTGCTGAGATAACAGCTGCCCATTGTATATTGCACCTGAGTCATGTTGAATGGGGCTTCAGAGTCGAACAGAAATGCACATGAGTTATATTGTGTAAGGAGAATACTATTCACTAGTCCTTTCCTCACGAATCTGAGCCGTAGTCATGTTAAGTAAAATAGCGGACACTGTCATCTTGGGAATGGGGGCGTCCCGATGTACACCCATCAGTGTGGATCCGTCTATTGAGGTCAAGCCTCGCGCGCGGGTTAACAGCGACAGATGTATCTATGGGGAAGGGCTGCCTGGTAAACACAAGGATAGAGAAAGAAAACAACACATGTCATGCTATGAGGGCTCACCCTGTAACACACCAGATCTTCGACTATGGAGAAGGCTTCGCGCTGATACAAAACACCATATTTAAATACTATATTGGAGGGCATACCCTGTAACACACCATTAGTCATATGGAAGGCATCCCTGTACACAATACATGGTAGTACATAGCTATGAAGATTATCTCCAACTGTAAACACACCATGTAAGTCTATGGAGAGGCCCCATGTAACACATCATGTAATGCTAATGGAAGGAGCATACCATATATGATCCCTGTAACTACAGCGCATGATAAAGTCAAATAAGGAAGTTCATACACGCTGTAACATACAGCCAACAGTAAAATACAATCGAGAGGATAAATATATAGGAGCGGGAATCGAACACCTCTGCGATGTAGTGTATACTTTTCAGTTGTAAGGGACCAGGATCATCTCCAGAGGATAGGCCTAGGTGTGTGAAGTCTGCAGTGTGGATGGGAGATTTAAGGAGGAGTGGAGTGTTCGTGCTACGCATCTTGTGTTTAGGCGAAGTACGTGATACTCCACGTGTCGTA
>CM042866.1:12577717-12947717 GCA_023658055.1 Thaleichthys pacificus | reverse complement strand
TGTTTCCCTGTGTGTGTTTGTGTGTGTACTCATGTTTCCCTGTGTGTGTGTACTCATGTTTCCCTGTGTGTGTTTGTGTGTTTACTCATGTTTCCCTGTGTGTGTGTGTTCTTTGTGCATGAGTATGGAAGGGTCGGCGCATTCCCCCCCTCCCCCCCCCCCCCCCCCCCCCCCCCGTGTGCAAGTGTGGCTAGTCGGATTTTTGGAGATGTTACCCAGTCCAGAATAGCTGTCATCCTGTTACCTGAGGTTTGTGCGGCGGAATTCAACCGGCATGAGAGAAGGAGAGAAAAGAGAGAGAGAGCAGGAAAGAGAGATAGAGGTCTTTGTGTCCCTCCGCATGTGACCGTGTGTACAACCCTATGGTCCTCCGCTGCCCCCAGAGGTCTACATCAGCCTTTACGCCTACCCATGCTACCCGGTTCCACCCTAATCTCCCACTCAGTACAGGCTATCTACTGCCACCCACACACACACACACACACACACACACTATCTCCTCTGATGTTCTAGCCAACAGGGCTCCACTCTAGCCACAGGAGGACTGGGTACTAGGCGGTGGGAGCGGGAACTGCTTTCCCCTGCTAGATCGGAAGTCTAATTACATGTCTTTGATCGTGCCCTTTGACACATCACATATCTGCCTGGGCACAATAGGGACTATCTTGTACTACCTGACAGCATGACAGCTCATGCTAATGCGAGCGCCATGCCCTCTTTCTGCAGTGCTACGGCTCCCTTCCCAAACAGCGCTGCCGATTCGGGTCGCCACTGATCACCATATGCACGACCGTATTTCGAGCAAGGCCACACGCGTGTCCAAATTATTTCGGAAGTTGGAAAGAGATGAGTGACAAAGACAGAGAGACAAGAGAGCATGATAGTGAGAAAGACAGAGCGAGAGAGAGAGAGAGAGAGCAAGAGAGAGAGAGCGAGCGAGAGCGAGAGAGAGTGAGAGAGGAGAGAGAGAGACTCACTTTTGTTGTAGCAGGTGGTAAGGAGGCCTTTATCAGCTGGACTGGCACTGATGTGCCATATCTCCCCAGCCTGATGCAGCAGGACGTTCTTATTAATGATGTTATTCTCATCATCAAAGTCAATGATGTGGATCTAGGGGAAGGAGGAGGGGGAGGAGGCGCAGGATGAGGGGGAGTGGGGAGAAAGTGGGCAAATTAGGAAGAAATAAGTGCGGTAGGAGGAGGGGAGCGAGACAGAAGGATGGAAGGAAGGAGAAAAGAAAAAAAAAAAAAAAGAAAGAATGGAAAGGAGTGGGAGGAAAGGGGGGCAAAAATAAGAAGGGAGGGGAGAAAAGGGAAACAAGGAAAGGAGGGGAGGGAGAGAGAGAGAAAAGAAGCATGATGTAGTCAGGGAGGGGGTAGAAGGAGAAGAAGGGTAACAAAGGGAGTGAGCCAGAGAATGGGAGGAGGGGAACAGAAGGGGAGAGAGAGAGAGAAAGAGAACGTGACTGAGGAGACTGGACTCAAGTATAGTCAAGAGGGTACTTCCTGTTCTTCACACACCTGTGAAAGTTTTGAAAAGTAACTGCCAAATCTGGAAGCACGTTTGGTTGTACTGTAGGCCTATGTCAATGAATGTGTAGCCTACCTGTGGAAAAACTCCCCGAGGGAGGAGGTACAGAACACACATCTCCCATATAATGAATGTCTATACAAAATAGGGATAATGATTGCCAAATATAGATTCAAATGTCAATGAAAAAAAAGAGCTATACACATTTAATCATCTGGCCCCTCCCTTCCGCAATAGCGAAAAGGGTCGATAGCCTTTTCACAATCAATAAAGACATTTTTGTTTAAGTCTTTTAGACAAATCTTATTTTCTGCATGTAGTCCAATTTATGATGCTGGAGAAGTAATTTGTCAATGTGATTATTCTAGCAACCAAGTAATACCAAGGATTTAGCTTAGCTGGCTAGCATAGTCACACTGACAAGTTTGCACAACAAGCAAGCAGAGTTATACTTTTTCACAACGTTTACATATCATTGTTTACCACAGTGGATTAAAACCATATATTCAACAAGACAGACTCTCACTGTACCCATGGGGGCTTCTAATAGGGTTGCACTGGACAATAACTCGGTACGCTAGCTCGCCCCTCGACTCCTTTTACAGGCACAGGGAGGATGAAAGCGTTGGGTGGTTGCCCGCGCATTCTTCAGTCGCCTCAAAGTCAGACAGGGCCGACATTAACCTTGGCTTGGACAGCTCTGAGCAAAAATTATTACGCAAAGTTCTAATTTTATGTTGGGGGGGGGGGGGGGGGGGGGGGTTGGGTAATTAGAGGGAGGCGAAGATTGGGTAGTTGGAGGGAAAAGGGGGTGCCGGTAATAGGGCCTTGAATGGACCGAGGTCTGAGGAGAGTAGTTCCACCCCTCTCTCCCTCAGGTGATTTATCCCCCGTTATTCTGGGACTAAAGAGGATGACTCATCTCTCTCCGCAACTTGGGCTTCCTTCCCAGCCCTTTTAATTAGGTTCGGTAGAGGGAAGGAGAGAAGAGAGAGAGACTGTCTGAGAGAGAGAAAGAGAAAGAGAGAGAGAGAGACTGTCTGAGAGAGAGAGAGAGAGAGTCTGAGAGAGAGAGAGAGAGAGAGAGAGAGAGAGAGAGAGAGAGAGAGAGAGAGAGAGAGAGACAGAGAGAGAGAGAGAGACTGTCTGAGAGAGAGAGAGAGAGAGAGAGAGAGAGAGAGAGAGAGAGAGAGTCTGAGAGAGAGAGAGAGAGAGAGAGAGAGAGAGTGTCTGAGAGACTGTCTGAGAGAGACTGTGTGAGAGAGAGACCACGGAGACGAAAGGATGAAAATATCAAAATGATCTGGCTCATGGTCTCCACTCCCAGGCCTCTTGGTAAAGCTCTTTAGCCAGCAGATGACACTAAGCGGGCCAGAGGAGTAAGCGGCAGGCGCCAGGTGCCAGAGAGTGGCGCTTTATCTCGTTAGCGCCCTTTTTAATGCCACAACGCCGTGCCCACTGATCCGCCATGTGGATTGGTCTCTCGAGGACTGGAGTGGCACTCAGTGTAGTCGCAGAGGAAAGGGAGAAATCTGAATGCGAGTGCATTATGGTTAATGGAGGAGGAAGAGGCCAGGGGAGCTTAGGGAAAACACCGACAGCTATAGAGCCAATTAGAAAGGCCCAGTCCTATGACCAAAAGGATCCTAATTGGACTAACGATGACAGGAAATCAGACCTTGCTTGCCTTGAGCATCCCTTCTGTATGCTTGTGGATACAAAGAAATTATGCAGGTTTTTCTCACCCACATACAGGGTGAGACCTACTGTACGTGCACACAAACAACAAGAACCTTTTGTTGAATCGGACCTACCAGCTTGTCCCCACACTGCCACACCTGGATGTGCAGCAGCCTCACAGCAAAAAAGCACGCGCGCACACAAAACACCACCAGGGTCCACTGAACATGGTCACTAAAGGACGAACTATACTTCACGCTAAGTAGGCTACGTGTACGCCTAAGCTGAAGGGCTGCCGCATGTATCCAGTGTTCGTTTGGAGCGCAGTTTGAGCACGTCTTCTTGGCCCTTGAGTGAGTTTGTTATTGATGAGAGTAGATTTAGTCTATTTGTCAGGTTGAATAGACAGGAGAAAGTAGGCCTACTGTGTAAACGTCTCTTGTGATGATGACGGGGAGAGCTCCACCTATGATCTCTTTCTGCCCTGAGAATGGTCACGGGCTGGGAGCTGTGAATGTCCTTCTCTGTGGCTGTTGTAACACCATTACTGCCTGTCACTTTCTGTGTTTACATTATTGTGACCTATAAAAGATGGTCCTCCGGCCTTCAAAGCGGAGAGACATGATTGAGACCCAAGCCTGGTGTTGTGTTGTCATTTGTTGTCAGAGGTCTGGTTTTCTCTACCAATCTGCGATTAATAATTACTTAAAAATCCGGAACTCTACTGAACTTAGTCACTCCGTTAATGAAGAGACGAACAAAACACGTTCTTTATCAGTTGCCATTGTTGTACAAAATCTAAAGATGTTGTTGACAATTTATACTGTCGATTAGGCCTATACTGTTTGTTCTACTGTATTTTCACGTTTGTGTGATGATAGATATATGGAGACACAAATTGGTTATAGGCTATATCGCCTACCTAGATTTAAGCATCTCTCTTCCTATCTACACTAGCCGATGAGCAGTCTTGCATTCATTTGTATTTATCATCAAACAAACTTCAAAATACAATCAATATCAAAAGGCTTCAATTTAGGCCTAAACCACAACAGATTATAATGAATTCCCTGGCATGACGCGCCCAGGCTGAGAAGAGGCTATTGAATTTACCTGATTGTCAAACTTCAGGGACTGTGTGCCGACAAGGAAGCGGATGGCATCCGTTTCTGCGGTCTGTGCAGTGAGTGCACGAGCCTGAGAAACAAATCAATACTGTAGATGACATGTCAAGTGAGTCAAAGAAAAATAGAAAGACTGTACTAACTACCGTCACAAGCAGGTTTCACCGTTCTTTCAATTATCGTTTTTATCAGTTAGCAAGCATGAACGGTTGCTAGTAAATTGATTTGCTAGTGCTAGATAACCGAATGCTAGGCTACAGTGATGACGTTCGTGGGGTAATGTACCTGAAATTCGAGGCCATAAATGACAGGTGCATCGTCCTCCATGTCCCACCACGTCTAATAAAGAACGTACGCACAATGGTAAAAAAGTATGAAACAAAAATATTACATTTGAGGCGCAACCAGCAGTTGCCTACGATTTCTCCATCACACAGCTGACTGTTGTTGTAAGCCTTGTTCTGCAATCGGTACTCCCACAGCGTACACAAAGTTCGTAACGTTATCGTGACAACGGAGGTTTTTACGGTAGAAAAGGCGTATAATTTTGAAGAATACTGTTCTGGTATCAGCGAATGAACTTTGTCCCTTCTTGTACGTCGTAGATTTCACTTCCTGGAAGATTTACGCAGGCGCTTTGCCGACTCAGTTGTCACACGATTAAGCAAAGGTAACATAAACATCAAGCAGTATGAAAGTGTTTAACGTAACGATCGAAAATGTATCTGTAGTGTGAGTGTTAATGATAATCTGTCCTGCACGTGTTTTTATTGATAAATATTCAGAGTTTTTTAAGCAGTTATCTTGAGTTGGTTTTGCAGCGAGCTAATCTAACTAAGCTAGCTCTAGTTTGCGTCGGTATCAGTAGTGTAGGCTAGAGCGACTAGTGCCACAGTACAGTAGCTAGCCAGAGACTAACTACTGGTATATTATAACCAACAACATAAAATATGATGTACGGACTGATGAAAAGTGTTTGGCCAGTTACTTTAAATATTTCTTAATCAGGATACAGAATACGTGTAATTGGAAAGTTAATTCATTTGATATTGCTTTCCCCAGTCGTTCTCGAGGCGCACAAACATGGATAGCAGTGAAACCCCTGTCCAAAGGCCAGTCACCCTGGACATCACTGCTGTAGTTGAGGGGGACACCACCAGCGATGCCCTTTCGCTTTTAGAAGGAGCCACCTCGGCCAAGACCCCAGCCTCCTCCGACGAAATCCTCTTCCAGGAGGAAAGCATCGATCTGGGAGGAGACTCTTTTGTAACCCCGCTAGATGACGTCACACCATCTTACAGTCCCCTGGACAAGCTCAATGACCAGATGATGGAAAGTGTCATGATTTCGGACTCGCCTAACAACAGTGAAGAAGACGATATGGTCCCGCCCATAGACACCCTCCTGGATCATTTTGAGGAAAAAGGAGAAGAGGATGAAGGAGTAAGTAAGGAGGAAGGAGAGGACAGGAAGGAGGGACGATGAGGAGGAAGCGATTGGACAGGAGACCACTACGGTCGAACTTGAAGCCGAGGATGTGAATAAGAACTGTCCTGTTACTCGAGAAAGACACGAGAGCGTGGAAGTGGAGGCAAACACCATGGAGCAGATCATAGTCTCCATTTCTCCTGTGACACCAAACGAGACACCTACTCCAGGCAGCCCAAAGTCCACAGAACCCGCTACCGAGGCCACCAAAGTGGCCACCGTGACCGAAGAAGAAGCCGTGCCGGTGTGCACCATCTTCAGCCAGGAGTCCAAACCGAAAGCCCTGGTGCCGGACGGCTTCCAGCCCACGCTCATCAAATCCCCCAGCTTCAGTCTCTCCAGTGGGGTAGCCGTCGAGCCAGAGACCCCCAGCAAGCTCCCTCCGCTCGTCTGCCAGCCCAGCCCCAGCCTCAGCAAGTTCTTCTCGGACAACTGCCAGGTCAACCCGGCCACGGACTTCTTCGACTCCTTCACCACCTCCTCCTCCTTCATCTCCGTCACCAACCCCAACACGGAGGCTCCCGCCTCGGCCAACGTGGGGGCGACGCCTCCCCTGGAGCACCAACTCTCCTCCACCAGCTCCTCCATCTCCACCCCGGGACCCCCAGAATTGGACACTCCCACCCCTGGCTCCTACTTTGCCGCGGCGCCCGTCCCGACACACCCCCAGCAGCCTCCAATCGCAGCGGCCCCGGCTTCGTCTCCGAACCAACCGCCGGTCCCCGCTCCCGCCCTGGTCCCGGCCCCTCAGCCCTTCGCCCAGCTCCAGGCCGTGTTCCCTGAATGCGATGACCCGTTTGCCTCAGCGTTGAACCTGAGCGAGGTGGATAAGAGGCATGATGCCTGGCTGCCCTCAGAGGAGACCAGGAAGGTGTTGATCCTGGTGGCCACCCAGCAGTACAACCCAGTGTATGTGGAGCGAGACCGACTGACCATGCCAGGGCTCAAGTTTGACAACCTGCAGGTCAGGATGATGGGCTACATGAGCACGTCTTTCCAGTTCTTTATTGATGATTGATATTATTATTTAACATAAAATCTAATGTTAAAGGTATTGTCGTTTTAGATTTTCCTCACTCCTTTCATCATGAATCTAACATATGTCAGTAGACTATACTGAGGCTATATACTGACCTTGTGTGGTTTCTAGAAAATACTAGCAGTAACCAGTACGGCTGACCTCGACCCGAACACAGCCTGACACAAATGTTTCATTGTGTGTGTGTGTGTGTGCTGCAGGGTGATGCAGTGAAGGACCTTATGGTGCGTCTTTTGGGCGACCAGGCAGCCTTGAAGAGACAAGTTCTCACCTCCAACGCTGTGGAACAATCCTTCCTGGGCCTCAAGCAGCTCATCGTGAGTCTCATTCCTCTGCGTGTGTGTGTGTGTGTGTGTGAATGGTGTCTCTTTTATGATGTTAGATCTCTACAGTTTCCTCCTAGTTGGCAGGCTTTATAGATCTCTCCTCCATCCTTCTCAGTGTCTCCTCTATGTTGATTTCGGCGTGGCGGCCCGCTAGCTCGATAGCGATTGCTGAACGCCCTTGCTCACGATTGTATTTTAGGTGCATCATTATGCTGAAGTAGTTACACTGCATTAAGATAATGTCATTCATAGTGGGTTTATTGTTATTATTTGCTACAGAATGCTTAGCCTATATGTCAAGATCAAATGAAGCAGACGGTACACGTGCTTTAGAGTGGCCTACCTTAATCGATAGGCTAGGCTACTGACCATTTACAATAAGTTGTTACGTCAATTATTAATTGGCAGCATTTATGCCATTTAGAACATACTTTGAGTGGAAGGGGTGTCCTTAAGTAGGATAACCTCATTGCTTTAGGGGAAATAGGACGAAAATATGTGCAATATTACATTAGCTATTAGACAGTAGACGATTACATCAACCTTTTATTAATCCGCAATATAGTGAACTTCGTTTCGGCTGGTGGGGCAGGAGGGGGGGGGGTTGGTGTTGTTGTTCGGACAGACCTGCCCCCACTGCAAAACAAAATCCTAAAGGAAACACTGCTTCTGTAAAAGCATTAGTTCCGGTCTTCTCTATCCCCCTGCCCTTGGCCTTGTGTATTGAGAGTTTTGTAGTTCTATCAGGTGGAGAGTCTGGAGGTGACTAACAACAGAGGAAGAGGGTGGGGGTGGGGGGGGGGGTTCTTGAGTATTTCTTTCCTGCTGTGTATGTTTAATGCATGGGAGCTGCGTGCATATTTCAAGGCCTGTTGGACTCCTCACACACTGTCCACTTAAGCCTTATCTCTCTCACACACACTTAGTAGTGGACTGCAATCACAAAACCCCACATACTGTCATCTCCCACTAACACACACACAGGCCTATACTAGAGCCCGACCGATACAAATATTTGGTGATTTAAAAATCCGATATTCCGATATCGGCCGATATAAAAAATATTTTAAAATCCAGAAATGCGTAACAAAACAAACTGATTTCTAAGTGCCTTCCCAAGGACACAACGTCATTTGACATGGCCGGGAATCGAACCAGCAACCTTCTGATTAATAGCCCGATTCCCTAACTGCTCAGCCATCTGACTCCTGTTATTATGTCCTCACTAAAATAATATATTAATGCAGTTTCTGATAAATAAAATGTATAAAAATACTAACTTAAAGTCCTTTGAACAAAAACACAATAATAATAAAAAAAAACATTAATATTAATTTATCGGCCATTATAAATGACTATACCGATAGTTTGGAAAATGCCCAATATCGGCCGAATATCGGCCGATAATATCGGCCCGCCGATATATCGGTCGGGCTCTAGCCTATACATATACACACTCACTGTGACTGCATAGACGACTTGGCCAAATGCTGAGAATGCCACCTGGCTCTTAAGTGTGTGTGTGTGTGTGTTTGTCTGTACGTCAGAGTACAGGCCCTTCCAGCTCCATAGTGACTGGAGTCACTTTGAATCAATATAATTGATTGCTGTGCATTGGAACACTTTATTGGTTTGCCAGCATGACTGTTTGAAAAGGTGTGCATGTGTCCACGCAAGTCTTGTATCTTGTGTGTGTTATTCTTGCATGGAGTACCAGCTATACCAGAACACTGACCTGATATAACCAAGTAGCTGTGTCAGGCGTGAGGGCAGGAGGAGGACCCGAAGGCAGGGAGAGACTAACAGGCAGGATCAATATGTAAAAGGGCTTTAAATCTTCCCCCCAAAAAAACTGTGAACAAGCCGGGTGCTCCCATGAACACGACAAGAAACCGAAAAAGACCGCCGCAGGGAGCAGATGTGGAAAAGGGAAGGTTATTAACCCACGGAGAACAGCTGGGTTACTGGGAGCGACACGCAGGTGGTGCAGGGAGCCAGGAGAGAGAGAGACGGGGCCAGGAGCGCACTGGGAAAACCAGGAACTGAAAACGAAACCCTGACGGCAGCGCGGCCGTGTCCGTGACGAGCTGTACCTGACCGGGTGTCAGTCCCTCCCCAGCATGTGTGTGGGTGGACGTGTTGCCTTCCATGTGGTCCCTGTGCATTTGCCATTCCCTCTGTCTTGCTGCCATGTTGGCCATAGATTGTGACCCTGTCATTGTGTCTGTGTGCGTGCGTGTGCGATGTGTGCGTGTGTGTGTTGGCCCTGACCCGAAGCGCTGCAGAGAGCTGACAGTGAGTCATGCCGCAGTGCCAGAGTAGGACTGTCCCCTGCCACCACACTCCTCTTGCACGCACGCACACACACGCACTCGAGTGCTGCCACAGAGAGCGAGGCAGAGAGGAGAGGAGACGGAACAGGTACCAGGTGGGAAGAGAGGGACGAGCGAGGGAAAGAGGCATGTGCAAGTGAGGGGTAAAGGAGCGGAAACGGCTTCCTAAGAGAAGAGGAGGGTTTGGAAAACAGGTGCTGTTTTCTCTCCTCTTTCCTCCTCGTCACAACATATTTGTCATAATGTGGACAATTACAAAACTCTACAATTACAATTCCAAGGTGACTGTTCAGTGACTAGATTGCAAGTGGCCTCAATGATTATAGGTATTTTGGCAACGTAGGCGTTTCATCTGAGGGGTGGACTTTTGAGGCTGTATGTGAACTAGTACTTTATGTAAAGGCTTGTGATTTGACCTTTGGCTCATGTCCCATTATAGTCTGTCCAATGGCAGGGGTCAATAAGAGGTCTGAGATGGTCCTGCTGAGCTCTCTGTCTCTGACCACAGCCAAGAGCCTTATCGTTCTCTATTTGTCCCCACACTCTTCCCCACCTCCTTATGCTCTCTCTCTCTCTTTAACCAGTGACCTGCCTCCCCTTCTCTCCATGAGATGGTCTGGGAGCATTCCCCTGCTCTCTCTCTCTCTCTCTCTCTCTCTCTCTCTCTCTCTCTCTCTCTCTCTCTCTCTCTCCCGCCTCGGCCCCTCTCTCTATCTCTCTTTAACCAGTGACCTGCCTCCCCTTCTCTCCATGAGATGGTCTGGGAGCATTCCCCTGCTCGCTCTCTCTCTCTCCCTCTCTGTCTCCCGCCTCGGCTCCTCTCTCTCGCCCCGTGGGGCCCAGGGCCGAACTCATCTGTCACTCTGATTAGCCACCTCTGTCTCCCTCCATCCCTCCTTTGAGGCTGGTGACCTCCCCCCTCTCCTCCCTCAGTGGGTCAGTGTCTGGGCTCGGGGCCAGGTCTGCCTGGGCCTCAGCCATATGTCCCGTCTGCGTGAACACGTATGCGAACAGTATATCTGTGTGTGCGTGTGTGTGTGCGTAATCATCAACTCATCGCCTTCACCTTCCCACCCACCTTGACTCGGTCAGACTTTCAGTGTGTCCACCCAGCCCCCTCCATCCACCCCCTTCCCATTTCCCCTGTAGTAATCACCACAGGGCTATCAACGTTATAGCTGCAGGTGCACTTCAATGTCATTACCCTAACCTATTAGGCTCCCCCCCCCCCCACGCACACACACACACACACACTCACTCAAGGACCTAATATGCACCGTCAGCTCTCTGCCGTAAGGGCAGCGACACACAGTGGAGGTTAATGCCCAGCATCATTTCGGTTTAGCTGCAGCTCTCTATCCTCTTTTGAGGACCAGTCGTTGTTGTGATGCTGCTGTGGGCTGAAGGAGAAGCCTGCGTCCTCGTGGTCCAGAGCAGCACATCCGAGGCTAAAGAGAAATCTGCCACGACCTACTGCAATGGGGATGCTCGTGCATTGTCGGCCGTTGTTAGTTGCTGGAAGCAGTAAGGATGGGATGGATAAGCTGCGTGCGTCTATGGCTGGGCCCAAAGCTCATTGATGTCACACAAAGGAGACCTGAACTTCTACATACCTAAAGGGAACAATTGGAATGTTTATAGAATTGTATTACGAGAGCCCCAAGCGCGACACTTCACAAGAATCCCTTTTGCATCCCAGAGCTCCTATAGGCCATGTCCAATAGCTCCAAAACATTTATACCATGATGACGTTAGTACATAAGAACAGGTCATTTGTCTTTGGGGCAAATGGCCCAGCGGACACCCACAGTGTAGAACTCTCCAGAAAAAGCAAGGCTACATAAGCTTCAAAGCAAAATGTAGCTAATTTGTTCACAGACGGAGGCTAGCATTTAAGCCTAATGGTGAGGTTGTGTGTGTGTGTGTGTGTATGGGGGGGGGGAGTTCCTGAACACACCAAAGGAGAGCCGCTTCTTGGCATCTTCAATGCAATTAAGAGCCATCACCCCTTTAAAACCCAGCGACGAGTGTAATTGGGGAAACCAACTTTCCTGTGTGTTTTGTGTGTGTGTAGCTGTAAGTGTCGGTGTGTACGCTGATGCGGCGCATCAACAACACCGCTCTGGATCCTGTGGAAGAGCTCCGAGAAGGCGGAGCCCTCTGTCGCCATGGAGCTGCGGCTGGTCAATGCTGTTTTCTAATGCAGCGTCTAGTGCCCCCCCCCCCCCCCCCCCCCGCCCCAAACATCCTAACGTTTGGCCATGACCCTCACCCGCTGGCTGTATCAGAGTGCGTGTGAATGGGTGAGAGATGGACGCTTTGCTGTGTGTGTGTGTGGGTGTGTGTGTGTGGTGGGCAGAGCAGACTACACCCTAAACGAGTGTACCATCCAGAGTAAGTCAATCACCCACGGGAGCAGGGGGGCTCTGATTACTCCTTATTGCAGCGCTAAATAATGAATCATCTCATATCCCCCCTGTATTGTCTTGCCTCACGATTTTGAAAGGACTCGCACCCGGGTCAAGCCGTGGCCGGCGACGCACGAGGGCCGTGGGAAACGGATGCTGTCGCGGGGTCGCTCCCTTTTACGCTGTACGGCCTTTCTCTGTGGCCTCGCGCGAGGACCTGGGGGGGGGGGGGGGGGGGACTCGATCGCCTTGGATGTGCTTCCCCCGGAAACGACACGGAGACAAAACGCAGTTCTGAAGCCCCTTTTCATGTGCCTGCAGCCTTGTTAAGGTGGAGCGGTGCAGTAGGAGGTCCCTTGACTTCTGACGACTGTTCTCCTTTTCATCTCGTCTCTTTTTGTCTTTTTTTTTCCCGCTCTCATTTTTACCACCTCTGTATATTTCCTATATCCTGTTTCGACCCCCCCTCCCCTATCCCCCTTCCTGCCCTGTGTGGGGGCAAGTGTGAAGGAATGGCAACAACTGTACAACCGTGGGCTTTGCCCCCGCCGTGCCAAAGCCAGGCCAGAGCAGGGCGGCGTGGTGTCGTACGGTTCACCACTGCTGCCGCCGCTCTGGGCCGTTCAGCCTGTCTCTCGTTTTCAGCTTCATTTCACCCCCTAATGAAGATTTTCGACGAGACACGGCCGCCGGCACAGAGAGAGGAAGGAAAGGATGGCGGGGGGTGGATGGAGGGAGGGGGGAGGGGGGGGGGGGAGAGACGCTTGGGCAGCATGACCAGATGAGGAAGGGGAACGAGAGGCGGAATGAGATGACGAAGAGAGCGGGCGGGAAGGGAGGGGGCCAGGGAAGGTTTGAGTTGTTATTATCTCTCGCCCTCTCCACTCTCTCCGTGTAGAAGGCGGTATGCTGCCTAATTAACTGACCTGCCATGATGAATGGCAGTGCGGTTAGAACCCAATCTCCGGTCTGACCTTGTCATTCTCGCTAACGGGGTGTCTCGACTTAACACACACGTACACTCACAAGTCCCCCCAGTTCCTAACCTAAACCCCCTACTGCTGAAGCAGCTGTTACTGTGCGCGTGCGTGCGTGCGTGCGTGTGTGTGCGTGTGTCGCTTGCTCAGTGCGTCCCCTCCAATCAGGAACACTTCTTCCCACACAAATCAACAAACACGCGTGCACTCTTCTCGTGTCTCCAAAAAGTGAAAGGCAACAACAACAAAAAAAGAAGAAAATGTTAGACCCTGTCATTCTAATGTGTTCCCTCGTTCTCCAGAGAACCAAGAACTGGAGGGCAGCTGTGGACCTGTCGGGCCGCTTGTTGACAGCTCACGGGCAGGGCTACGGCAAGACTGGCCAGCCCACCAGCCACACCACCGACTCACTCCAGGTACCCCATAGTGTGTGCGTCTTTAATGCCGTCCGATGAGTTGGAGTTGACAGGTTTGTGTGTTGGGGGGAGGGGAGGTCTTCTGTAACGGGTGTGCGTGTGTGTGTGTGTGTGTGTGTGTGTGTGTGTGTGTGTGTGTGTGTGTGTGTGTGTGTGTGTGTGTGTGTGTGTGTGTGTGTGTGTGTGTGTGTGTGTGTGTGTGTGTGTGTGTGTGTGTGTGTGTGTGTGTGTGTGTGTGTGTGTGTGTGTGTGTGTGTGTGTGTGTGTGTGTGTGTGTGTGTGTGTGTGTGTGTGTGTGTGTGAAGAGGAATAGCGGGGAGGAAGGCAGGAGCTGCCTTCATGCATTAGACTCAGGATGACAGCAGCATGCCGACAAACACACAACACATATTCACAGGATGGGAGGGGGAGGGAGGGTGTCTCACACACACACACGCACACACACATACACACGGAGTAAACAACAGGAGGAGTCCTACCCATGCGAGATATAAACCTGTGTGTTTGTATCCGTGCACATCACATGGTTCACTGTGTTTTGAATATGTGTGTGTGTTTTCCAGCTGTGGTTTGTCCGTCTGGCCTTGCTCACCAAGCTGAGCTTGTTCCAGAACGCTGAAATAGAGATGGAACCCTTCGGCGGCATGGACCAGCCTGACCTTTACTATGAGTACTACCCTACTGTCTATCCTGGGAGACGTGGTGAGCGCACACACACGCACACACACACCCAAACGAATGTTTAATCACGCATGTTCTCTCATACACGCACTTAGTTCCTCTTGCACCCAACCCAAGCCTGCACACACACACACACACACACATGAAAAGGTGTCATGCACAACTCGAACGCCTGGTTCTATCAGATGGGTTCAGTTCCCGGAGCCCGACATGGGCGCAGAGCCCGTGTTTTTATTGTCGCCTCTGCTTCTTTTCACACGCGGCGTTAAAGAGCACTCTGACGCACGGCCACTGCTTTGCATCAGCCGTGCCTGGAAGGACAACCTAGTAGACCACTGAACCCACAAAGGCACCAAAACACTTCACACGCTTTACAACGCCTGGATGCAGTGTTTCCCGCGCACACCTCCACACTGTGCGCGCACACACACACACACACTGAAGCCGGAAGCCGATTGGACTTCCCACTCTTCTATATTAGCTGCTCTGTGCCCTCAGAGGTAATTCCAGACACTCGCATCATCTCCCTACTTGGCCCCAACGTTTTATCTTCCTCATTCCGCCAGACCCAACCAGTGTTATTGTCCATGATGGAACTCTTCTAGCTAGCATACACACTCGGACCCCTAAAAGTATTCAGATTGACTGAATGTTCCTGGGGAAAGTCCCGAACCCCTTAGGTACTTTGCGACATCATCCAGTCTGAGGACACTGTTTGCCGTGAAACTTTAATTGACAATGAAACTTCCTAATAATCCCTGCAGACAGGCAGGCAGCAAGACTGTCAGACAGAGAGGCAGACAGATAGACTGTCAGACAGAGAGGCAGACAGACAGACTGTCAGACAGACAGACTGTCAGACAGAGAGGCAGACAGACAGCTAGCTGGCAAGCATGCTGGATCTGCAACTCTTGTTATCAAAGAGGCTGAGATCAAAGCCTCGCCTTTTGAGGAATATGTCTCCCTGCCTACCTGCATGTAGGGCCTTCCTTGGGGTGTGTGTGGGGGGGGGAAGGGGGGGGGGAGACAGATGAGAGTGCAAGGAGAAAGAGAGACATGTTGGCACTTGGGAAGGGAGTTTGGCGGTAAGAGATGGGTGGAAGGAGAGAGAGAGAAAAAGAGAGAAGTGGCGGTGGGGGGAGGGAGGGAGCTAGGAGGGAGAGCAGAGGTGGGTTATTTGAGGAGATGCGATTGGGGACCACAGATGTGGCAGAGAGGAAACACGGTGATGTGCCATATCATCTGCAGGAGTCTGTGTACACTGATGAAGGGTGCGTGTGTGTGTGCGTGTGTGTGTGTTAGGTTCCATGGTTCCGTTCTCCATGCGAGTGCTCCATGCAGAGCTGCCTCAGTACTTGGCCAACCCACAGGAGTCTCTGGACCGCCTGCACAGTCTCAAGACAGTATGCCAGACGGTGAGCACACACACACACATCTAAAGACCAAACACAGAGTTTGGGAATTTGCCGTTTCAGCCCACGCAAGTCGTCTGCCGTCCCGTACTCACACACTGTTGCCGTTCTGTCGTTCTGTTGACAGGTTCTAGATAACTTGGAGCAGGGCTTGGGCGAGGATGGCAGCATGATCAACCTAACCCCGGAACACCGACAAGGTGCAGGATGATATGCATGCGCACACATGCATCGTAATACATCAGCTCCGTATCAGCTCCGTGCTGCGTAGATCTAGAAGGATCCATCCTCGCCCGTCCATTTGGGGCGGGATACTTAATGCAGCATTCGTAATATGAATCTACTATCGATCTTCTCCGCTTATTTTAACATGATCGTGTCCCAATCCCACTAGAGCGGGGGGCGGGGGGGAGGGGGTTAGGTAAACCTAGCCTAGGGCACCAAATGTGCTCGGACCGGCACTGTTGCCAAACAAGCCACAGCTTTGCGGATGTATTTCCCGTTGTAATTCCCTCTCCCCTAGAAATGATGGATGGTTTCGAGGTGGAGAGGACTGGTGTGTGGAGCAGAGGGATTAGGGGAGGAGGAGACACCTATCTGGACAGCCTGTTTATTAACACCCCTGTCCAGTAGATGTGCATGCCTTTTCATTTCCCTGCCATCGTGTGGAAGGATTTCCTTTGGGCCACATTACAATATGTGCTTTTTAAAAGTGTGTCCTTACAAAGCCCAATATAACTTCACCTGAATGGCTCTGGAAATGCCAGCTGTGGTTTCAGTGTGTGTGTGTGTGTGTGTGTGTGTGTGTCCTGTGTTGCAGCCTCTCTGGAGCTGTGGCAGTCTCGTCTGAGTAGGGTCATGTACTCCATGGCTAACTGCCTGCTATTGATGAAGGTATGTGCGTGTGTCCGCTCGTGTGTGTGTGTGTAAGTATCTGTATATCAGTGGTATAGTCTGATAGCTGTGTGTATAGATCGCATGCGTCTCGATTCTAGAAGGAAAGGTGTGTGGAGGTGTGTATGCACGACGGATGATGATGGCGGATCGGTGGTTTTAGCCGAAATCCCCAGAGGATCAGGCTTAATTGGATTCATTGTTATTGAGAGAAGGGGAATGTCAAGTAGGAGGACGGTGTGTGCTGTGGATGATGGGTAGAGCTAGAGTGCTATCTGCTGGAAGCCCGGGCACTGCACACAAACACACTCAATGGCGAGTGCATACACAAAGACACTCGTGTGCAAATACAATCCCACACTGCACCAACTGCACCTTTCGAACCCACCGCTCAGCAGTTCAGTGAGTGTGTGAGCTATGGGGGTAACTTTGAAGTGTATGGGGTTACTAGAAATGCCTTAATGATGATGTATACCGCTGGTTAATACACCCCCTCTCTCTATTCCTCTCTTATTGTCCTTCCCTGCCTCTCTCTTCATACCTCTCTCTCTCTCTCTCGTCCCCCCTCCTTCTCCAGGACTATGTTCTGGCAGTAGAGACCTATCACTCCATCATTCAGTATGAGCCCCAGCAGAAAGTGCAGCTTCTGAGCGGGATCGGACGCATATTTCTGCAGGTCAAACACACATACACACACTGGCCCCTCGTTTATCAAACTAACATATAGAAACCAGCGCCGATTTGTGCCTCGAAATCACCTCACAGCCGAGTTCGCGAGTGACTCCCGATCGTTCGTATCCGGCCAATCACGGCGTAAGAATGATGGAGCGTCGGTGAATGTGGCGGCTGAAAACAGGCGTCATTTAAATGTGTCCATGTATATCCTCGGTTTAGAGGCCTCGCCCTCAAGGTTTACGACATGGAGATGCAGAATACTGGACATTCTAAAGTCCATTGAACCAATCACTCTCTCAAAATGAAAGAGAAATTAATCGTAACCCTGATCAATTTGTGGAAAATTAATATCTCATTTTGAGAAAGATTACTTTGGGGGGGCTAGACTAATGTTAACCCCTGTTAATTGGCTGCATATGCTTAGATGCCGGTCAGAATATGGTCAAATAACAATTGTCCAACTCAGCCAGATCGACTATGCTGCACTGCAATTCCCCATTGACTCTACAATTTGCCTACATGACTTGACTTGAAATTTGATCAAAACCTCTGCTCAGACCCAAAGTGATTAATACAGAGCTCTGCGTGGAAGTAACTGTATGCAGTTTTCTGTAGTACGTTCCGTTTCATAAATGAGGCCCAGTATTTGTATATAGAGGAAAGCATTACGATACACACACACTTAAAAGCAGCTTTCTCAACACTAAAATGTTTTGTTGTATAATGCCTGTTGTTTCTGTTAGCAGATCGGAGACATTAGGACCGCAGAGAAACACTTTCAGGATGTGGAGAAGGCCTGCCAGTCCCAGGGAAACACGCCTAGTCAGCAAACTTCTGTTTTGATGAACAGGTGTGTATGCAGATGTTTTGTGTGTGTGTGTGTCAACCCTCGATACCACATTGAAGCCCTCATTAACTTCTGAAAGAAGCCAGTGTTTCACAGCTTGTTTGTTTGTTCCCCCGGGATAATACACTTTAAATCCTATCACACTGTGATGACTACATTTACATTACATTTACATTTAGTCATTTAGCAGACGCTCTTATCCAGAGCGACTCACAGTAAGTACAGGGACATTCCCCCCGAGAATTAGGGTGAAGTGCCTTGCCCAAGGACACAACGTCATTTGACACGGCCGGGAATCAAACCAGCAACCTTCAGATTACTAGCCCGATTCCCTAACCACTCAGCCACCTGACTACTGCTGATGTCTTTTGTGAGGTGACAAAGTCGGCGTCTTTCATGCCTCTTTCAAGATGGGTAGCTGCTAGCTGCATATCAGATAGTTCTCAGATATCAGAATGGGGTTGCTTAATGTGAGTGTGTGTTGCATTGATTCTCTGAGAGGGAACGAGAAATTCAAACTCAAGAGTGAAGGTATACCGTTGGACTCTAACTGTATGTGTTGTGTTTCAGGGCGTTTGTCTACCTGAGTCAGAATAATTATGCGGAGGCCCACGCGTCTTTCTCTGACGTGCTGAAGATCGACCCCAAAAACCCAGTGGTAGGAGACTCCATTACTTCACTGTCCGTGCATTACTGCAGGGTTTCCCAAACCACATTTTTGGTAGCTAACATTTAGCATACACATGTTGTATCACCAAAGTCACCTGCTCGCTTGAGTTTCTGGCCTGGAATCATTTTGGATTGATGTGAGAATCCTACGAATCGTGTTTGGGTAGACTTTGTAGAGTAATCTGATTGGTCAAAGAGTGTAAGGTTTCGCCCCTCATTTTTCAACGTTTCTAATCTGTCTCCGTTTTCAGCGTTTCAAAACGTTCACAATGTGTGTGACAAGTGACAGGACTCTGCAGAAACATGTTTTGAATACTCATAACTGAATTACTTAGTTACAAACGTGAAAAATATGTTGACATGTCAAGTTTCAAGCTTGCAAATATGTATTATAAGCTTGCAAATGTATTTTACAAGCTTGCTAAACTTGTTCTTTCCACATTACAGAGATTCAAATCTTATCTTTCAAGGTCTCAGAGTTCTGACACTAATCTCACCTCATATTGAGCACATTTGACACCTTTCATGTCTACTGTATGTAGTGCTTAAACTGAGAGAAGAGGTGGGAAATAATAATAAATAATGTGAGATAAAATTAGACTTCCTTGCTGTGAGGAAGCACACCTAATAATTAGATCATAAAGTCGAAATGATGAGATAGTAAGTCATAACTAGAGAGGGTACCATTTCCAGTTGCAGATGGGTGCTTTTTTTTTTTTTACTTAAATTGTACAAGTAATATTTTGGTAATTAAAATAAGTAGGCATACTTATTATCCGTGCAAGGATCCTTGCTGCTTACAGCACTGCAGTGTTACAGCGATGCACCACACAACTTTGAGTTTAAATACATTATTTAATGTGACATTACTTACTGTACAGTCACGTCTTGAATTGCTCAAATGTATGATGCGCTTGTCGATCAGTCCTGCTCCACCACGGCACCATACTTGATGAGCAACGGCGCAAACACAGGGATACAGTAGCTAGTCGAACAGCGCTAGTGAGATTACAATAGGTTGTGCTGCCGAAGGCACTCGCACCTAATTATGAGATGAAATGTCAAAATTCAATAAAATGGCAAGTTTACATTTTACATTTATCAGACGCTTTTATTCAAAGCGACTTCCAAGAGAGAGCTTTACAAAAGAGCATAGGTCACTGATCATAACAATGAGATAGCCCCAAACATTGCGAGTTTAGTTTTGGCTGGCAACATACTGTTGCCTCTCAACAAATGCTCCAGTCAACAGAGCGACAGACACGTGCTCTTACCCCATGTATTCGATCCCTTTCTCTCCCACACGGACTCATCTTCCTCCCTCACATCTATACCCTTTTGTCCTTCCTTCTGCGTCCCCACCACCCTCTCTCTCTCTCTCTCTCCCCCTTTTCCGCCTCGTCCCCAGGCCAACAACAATGCAGCGGTGTGCCTGCTCTACCTGGGCCGTCTGAAGGAGTCCCTGGGCCAGCTGGAGGGCCTGGTGCAGCACGACCCGGCGCTCTACCTTCACGAGAGTGTGCTCTTCAACCTCACGACCATGTACGAGCTGGAGTCGTCGCGGAGCACGCAGAAGAAACAGGCCTTGTTGGAGTCGGTGGCGATCCGCGAGGGGGACAGTTTCAACACGCAGTGTCTCAAGCTGGTGTGAATTAGGAATTGAGGGTTATGGAAAAGGGGAGAGAGGATTTCTGTTGGTGGGGTGAGTAGGGGTCAGACACAAATGGACTACAGAACCTTCATGAGGCCCACGGTCAGATCAGGGATCAACTTGTTCTTGGAGTGAACAGCAATTAGTGTAATTTCATATTTCTAACGATTGAATCAACCCTATATAATTTTTTCACAAGCTCGTGAAGCAATGATTGTGAATTATGGTTATTGGAAAAGGACACTTGCACTCACGCACACTCCAAAATCCATGGATACACTACATTGCAAACAACTTGGGCATTAAGCATCCACATTGAAAACACATACATATAGGTTGTGTGAAAGTCCCATTATGCGGTACCTATACCAACTCAACAAATGGAATGTATAATAGATCCACTGTAAATATTGTAGTCAGGAAAATGTGTTATGGGAAATGTATCAAATGATTTACTTTTATTAATACTATTATTGATTGATCCTAATTATGTGTAAGTATTAAATGTTTATATGTTGTGGTAATCTGAAGCATGTGTACTTTACTTCTCTGGATGCAAAAAAATGTATCATGTTTTATCTAAATAAAATAATCTTGTCGCTGTTCGTTTGAGGATACTGTGTACATATTGTTATGAAGTAGGATATTTTAGGTATTTAAATCAAAAATGGATTTATGTAGGCTAAATGTATGCAGTCTACGTTTTTGTTGATGCAGAATACAACTGCATTAATGTTACTTCTGACAGACATGCGCAGTTGGCGAAAACCGAAAGAAAGCTGAGTGAGGTGTTCACACGAATCGAAAGATTAGGCAAAAATCCAGGCGTCTTTATCTTTATCGGGTTATCAATACGCCGATTAAGACTTTACCCCAATTCCGGAAATCAGATAAAGGCGTTCAGATGATCACTTAAATAATCGCATTATTGCCATTATTGTGTTATGATCGGCGTTTGAAGACTTAATAAACGCACTCACTGTTTGCTTTGCAGACGCATCACAGGTCACACGAGCTAATGCGATCATCAAAGCTCATGCGGCCATCAAAGTTCCCACTCAAACCCAATGTCCGGCACTAGTCACAGTTCATATTTTCTATAGTAGGGAAATTACACAATTATGCACATTGCAACACTTTAATGAGTGAGCTCGGATATCGGATAAAAATTAACACTAGTAGCCATAAATATATAATTTTTTAAAGCATGAGGTGTACTGTTGTAGACTAAATGGCTGCAATAATTTAAGATAACCACAAGATGGCACGGTGCTCTCTATTTTATGCCCTATGCCCTGACACTTCATTTCTGTGGGCCATCACAGTCTGGAAGAAAGCACCAAAGCTTTACAAGAAATTGTCCACCCATCCCTAGGGAAGGATGGAGCTGGGTGTAGAGTGTTGGCCCACTAGTGGGGTTCACGCCATGCAGGATTGTTGTGGTGGAGAATATAATTTGTATGTCGTGACTGCCCTCACACTCCAACACAGTAGGTGGCGGTGGAAGAACCTTACAGATGTATGCAATCTGCCAACCAGAATCGGAAGAAGACGTAGAAGAAGAAAACATACCGGTTGTTGACATCATACGTAAAGGTTGAAGGCGGAAGTTGATGTAAACATGTTGAATTTACTTGTCAAATTACCTCCTGAATCATGTCCAAAAGTAAGTTTTGTAAAGAGCCAAAATATGCATTTATTCACTTACGTAATTCCATCATTTAAGGGCATTGTGGGTAATATTTAACACTCCAACATCGTAGACGCGGCCTACATTGTTTGTCACTTTTACATAGCTATGTATGTGACAGCGAATTCTCAAATAGCCTCAAATCAGCGTCTACACATATAGAACGGTGGAGTCAAAAGTCAAATTGACCGCAGTACTGTGCATGCTAAAAGTTGAATGACTTTGCTGTCCATTACTGCAGAGTGACTCCGTTTTTGCCATATCTTTCATGAATATTTGTCTAATCTTCTTGTTGAATTATTTCGGAATGGAAGAAAAATCCCTTTGGCACTTACTTTGGTTGTTCACAATGTGTGCTTCATGTTTTGGCTACTCGCAATGTGTTTGTGGCTATCTTGTTGTTATTATCAGTGACCTATGCACTTTGTAAAGCTCTCTCTTGGAAGTCGCTTTGGATAAAAGCGTCTGCTAAATGAATAAATGTAAAAATGGCTTGGAATGTAATAGTACTATGAGAAAATAAACACCAACGCCACAGTGGATTCATCTTATAAGGTCCATAGTACAACCCACACCTTAACAAAATGTGGATGATGCAGTAGTCCACGTGGTAAGCACTTTCTATCCTCCAGCTCCTGCATAGGGTGGTGGATGGGGTATGCGGACGAGAACCCCCTCAAATGGCTGATTATGGGGACACGTGGAGCCTAGATCAGTGGCTTCAGCTCTTGGACTCCCTCTCCTCTCTGTTTCGACTGGCAGTGGGTAACAAGATCTCAAATGAAGAGGTGAGATGGGCAATGAACTAGTGCAGTTCGGGGTGCATAAAGTGTTGGGAAGTATTGTAGGCGTAGTGGTGTTTAACATTTGCATATAATGGCACAGTGATTGTCTATAAATTGCAAATGGGTCCAACCAACATTACTGCTTACTGTTGCAAGCGTTATCTAGGGTAGAATATTGTAGGGCAATTTCATAGTGTGACAGGTAATTTGTAATTTTCTGTGCATTGCCCTGTAACATTTGTATGTTCTTTTACATTTTTGACCACTGTAAGACTACAATACTTACATACTACATGTACTAATATGTGCATACTACCCAAATATAGAGAACACTATACTCTTCACTTGCTGGGGCTATTTGCTATATTATTTACCATATAATGAAGCAAACTTACAACAATGTGGAAAGCAGCTGTTTCTTGCAGAAATGGCCCCGAGCTGGAATAGAACCCGGGCCACTGTGTGCAGGTGTGCACCCTCAGTGCAGCCACGATGGTGTAAACTATGACTGCTGTCTGGGACCCAATAGCCAAGTCAAATGGCTGGTTGTGATTACTGCTTAACATTAGGGTCTGACAAAGTAAGTGCCAAACCTTTCTCCCCTGGGCAGGTTACGGCATTATTGGCAGGCATGGAGAATGTGTACAGGGAAGCAGTGATGATGGTGCTAAGGGCCAGACAGGAGGAGATCCATCAAGCATTAGTGGAGAGGACCAATTCTGTGTCCAGTGCCACCCTCCAAGATTTTGACTGGAAGATGAAGGTAGGCTACACAATGTGTCTTTTTACATTTTGTTTATGTAAAAGTAAGGAACATAAGAATACGATCCTGAATGTAATAAACTTTTTGATGTGCTTCAAACTGACATCCCTGCAATCAGAGTAAAACCCAAGTCAAAGGGAAATGTTAGAAAATAGGATATAGCATTGCAAAAGTTACAATAATAAAAACACAGAACACAGATCTGCCAGTTTGTATAGCCGGAAGCTGTGAGATAGCTGTATTTGCATGATCAGGACCACACGAGAATGAATCTTGCCAAGCTTGAAGTTATACGTTTGTGCCCGAACCACGGTGATTCTGACCAATCAGCTTGGAATGAGAAACTTGTGGTAGCCGTGGTTGAAGTTAGCCTGTCATAGTCATAGACAAATGGTTCATCCAATCACAATGTTTTTGTTGTTTTAATTGCCTGCCCTTTTCATAAGTTTCGGTGGATGACTTACTAGATGGATAAGTGTTACAAACCATCTGGCGAGTCAGGTTAGCAATAGATAACGTATTAAGGTGGTTGGTTTAGTCAGCAAGCTAACACTACACAAAGCTAAGTAATGGCTAATGCACCCACTTAGTTCTTAGTGGTTATAACCAATAATGCTGGCATTCCTGCCAATCTATCTTACACCTGACAGCAGAGTATGAGATCAAAGAGTCTCTCAAAGGTTAAAAGTTAAATCAAAGTGACCTTACCAAAGCTTGGGTTATAAGCTTTGTTGGCTGTTATTCATCACAGGTAAGAGGACTAAGTTAAGGTGGCTGGTGGAATCATTCCTCTTACATGCCAATGCCACATCATACCCACTTGTGATGTGTGCCGGGTGAATATATATGTCATAAAAAAAAGGCTTGCATAGGTCCTAAAGTGCATAATGATCACAAGCTAACAGTCCTAACTTCGTATTGCTTCTTCCCTTCCTTTATCTTTCTATTTCCATCTCTCTAGTTGGCTTTATCTAGCGATAAGATTTCCTCTCTTCAGACTCCCCTGCTGGACTTACATTTAGGAGTGCAGCAGAACGGAACCCTAAAGCCTGTGTATATAGAGATGAACAGAGAAGAACTACAAATGCTTATCAGCTCACTAGATGCCGCTAATAAGGTAAACACCAATTGTTGATTCATATTTTAAATCACACTTTTAATAGCATTGTGTAACTGTGACAGGTATGTTGGTCTGCATTTAAGCCATGATCATACAAAAAAATAAAATACGGATGAAAGTGCAGATTGTAATCTTTCAAATTATGTATCATACATTTAACATTTGATACTTAAAGAAATACTAATTTGAATGTTGGTACCCTTTAAATCAACGAGCAAAGAAAATCCCCTTGACCCCATGGATGGCCAATCCGCTGATGGATTCAAGACTTATCTGATCAACTGATTAATTGCTGTTAAATAATTCCCCCTATGCTTTTTATCAGAAATATCCCTCTGTTAATTTCAGTGAAAGTCTATTCATACTTTTCCCCATATATTACATTAAAACTGTGAATATTTTAGTGTTTAAGGCACTTTCCTTACATTATGGTTTTGTATGTGTGCATTTTCAATTGTTATGTTTCGGTTAGATCTTCCAGTGAATGTGGGTGTATTTTAGTGCTGTTTGTTGTGTACTTACAGGTGGTGCTGCAGTTGAAATGAAGGTGCCTGCATTGCTGACTTTCACCTCCTAGATTTTTGTGTGTATAATGTTATTTTCTAACATTTAAAAGACAAGAAGATTATCTGAATTGAAAACGTTTGTGAATATACAGTACAATATATATTCACAAGTTCACACGTTCTAAGAAATGTTTGTATTTATATTAAAACAAATTGAATGCCAAAATCTGCCACATGAATATCAATGCAAAAGTATAATGACTAATCTTTACATTTTCAAAGCATCAGTCAGAATTAAGATAATTTGTTTTACTTTATTGTAGTGTTTTGTCACCATAGTGCTTTCTTTTTTGTCATATATTTCATAATTGCACAATAAATCTCAAAGTAATTGTGTGTCGATTACAAGATGGTGGGTTGATTTCTAACATTCAAGCATCGTTTTCAATTTTTGTAATTCTTATTTATAGGATTTTTTTTCTTTAGATTGCTGAAGTTTAATTAAAGGTTCTATTTTTGTGAATATTTTGGATGAAAGGTCAAGAGGGTAAACAATGAAGATTTTTTTTATAGCCAGTTTTGCTCATATACCAGTACTAAGGGGGTCAGATGGCTGAGCGGTTAGGGAGTCGGGCTATTAATCAGAAGGTTGTTGGTTCGATTCCCGGCTATGCAAAACAACGTTGTGTCCTTGGGCAAGGCATTTCACCCTACTTGCCTCGGGGGGAATGTCCCTGTACTTACTGTAAGTACTTGCTAAATGACAATGTAAATGTAAGCGTGCCAATAATAGTGGAGGACACTGCAAAAAATTGCATGTGCCCTGATGTATCTTCATAGGCAATTCTACTCTATTATTAGTTGTAGTAGTAGTGTTAGTAGATTTATTATGAAAGGCTTTCAACTGTATCACTTGATTTCAAATTTCCAAACCGAACTCCAAAATGATCTGTGCATACCAAAATGTAGGATGACACACACACTCAGTTCACTATAAGAAAACATGAATGCTCACCAATTATGGAATCTCTTTTTCTCCTTCTGTCACACACGGACACACAAAGTCAGTAATGCAATTAGGCCCAAATGAAGTCCTATAACTCATCCAGCACTACTCCCTCTAACTGTGAGCTGTTATCACATGAGTATCTCAAGCTGAAGTCCATCATAGCGTTAGCCTTAACTAGTAGATCCAGTGGCCAGCTGTTTTATGTAATAGCCTAATGAGAATGGTGGTGCAACTTACATTTGTACTAATGTTATAGTATTACCCTTTGCTAACATTAAGGTCACTTGATCAAGGTTCGCCTATCTTTACTGGTCTATCCTAAATGTACCTCCCCTGAGGCATGTCTACCACAGCACGAGCGAATGGCATCAAAGCAATGTTGTAGGTAAAATATTGCATTTTGTACATTTTGTAAGTGTAAAAAGTGTCCAAACTGTGGATTTTGACATTGACACTAATGACAGCTCAGTTCTGTGTATTGGTTGGTAGGGATGTCAGTTATTTTATTTGAATTTTATACTTTGAAATCCTTACAATTTAAAACAAAGGATTTGTAGTTTGTGCTCTCTTTCTTACACACATAAACCTACACACTCATGTCTGCTTGAAGATATTTTTGAAGCAGAAAAATCACATGCTCGCTGAATTAACACACACACATACACACAAACTCAGGCCCACGCACGCAAACCATTACACATGAGAGCACATGTAGAGCATGAGAAAATTGTACAGTAATTTTACACAATAATGTTCAGAACATTTCCTTATCCCTCAAAAAGCCTTAGGGAAACCAGTTGTTTAGAGCCTCCATTTGCCGTTGTTGTCCAAAGAAAACGTGTCCTGTCTGGTATGCAAGTCTTTGTTGTGAGGAAAAGCTTTTATCCAGTCTGTAAATTCCGACTCTAAAATGACGACAATAACAGCAACAAAACCTAACTCACAGGATATTCTCTACCTTGAATTGAGATTGTCATTGTAATGCTGGAATGTCTGACTACGATCTACTCTTATGTATAGTATGTACTGTATAGCGTCATAAAAGTTCTGTGATGATCACTGTTTTGTTTCTTCTTCTTCTTTAAAAAAAGTACAAGTCAATTTGTTTAAATTCTACTCACTAGTTATAATTAGTGGAACCCTGTGAAAATATTGAGATTCTTGTTAAAGGCACAATATTCAGCCATGAGGAAAGAGCACACTGCTATGTATTGTGTCCTGTAAAAAGCCTAGCTTTTTGTAAGCCCTGATAACACAAGCAGTCCAAATGTCTAATTTGTTATTTAGCTCATTAAACAACTGAAATTATACCACATCTGTGTTGTGTTGTTTGGCTCCACTGGATAATGATAGCAGACCACGAGAGGACCAATTACTTAAACCCAAATTCTGGCTCAAATGTGATCCAGCATTTACTAAAAGTACATTTATGAAGCCAAAATCAGTACCCAAATTTGTGATAATCTGAGGTGTGTGCAATTTGTACACGCCTGATAGGACTGGCCACGTCAATGGCCACAGCCAACTATAATTATATCTCCATATTGACATTACCAGCCCACTTATCATTAGCTACGGTAAAAGGGGGATTTGGCAATTTTATATTATCAGTCTCAGACAGACAACTTGACTTGTCCGTGGGGGTCTTTTTCTCAGATTTAAACTTTTGGGTGTTCCATAATGTAGTATGAAAAAACTACAGTGCCCACATCTGCTAGCACCAGCTATCATGTAGAGACCAACACAATGGCATATTAGAACATGATGATTGGGTCGTGGGTGAAAAGCTGAAAGTACTGAGCGATCTCAGTGTGACATACTGATCTAAATTATTTTACAGAAATATATTTTAAATACATTAACTAGATAGTCATTAGAAATAGCATTGATAAATCCTCCACTGCAAAACTACCAAACATTTTGTGAAGAAATATCGAAGTACACAGAACAAGTATTGTTTATAGTTATCTCTATGCTCTCTATCACTTAGCTGAGTGTAGATGTGGTATGTATTTGCATTCATATACAACTGTACTTCTTCACACATTTGTTTTACAAATGTAAAGATTAGATTTTTGGGTATTATTACTCATGACTATCCACTTTATAAAGTAAGCTATATTCAAAATTAATGGTCATTCATCCACATTACACTGTTTGAACTTTTTCCAGATTTGGCCAGCTCATAATGTTTTATATCCTTTTTAAAGGGATAGTTGTCCTTTAAATACAAAATCACCAAGAATGATGCAAATGTTTTTTGCCTCGCTGAGCCATTTAAAAAATGTGTCTCAATCAATAGTACATTATCTATCACAAACTGTAAAATCTCTCAAATGTATTATTGTTCATGTACTCTCCTAAACACACTCATAATGTTCTCAGAAAGTTGACTACACATAAATTGTATAATGGTTAATCTACTGGTTAAAGATTAATCTACTGCACTGTACATAATCCAAAAATCCATACTTTTTTTTTAGTCCACCCAACAAATTGGGATTTGTATGATCAAATAACATTAGACTGCTCAGATTTATTACAGATTACAGCATTATACTCTTTTGAGGTTGCTTTCGAGATTGGTGATGTGGACGCGACACGTTTAAGTATTTTTGCATAACTTAGTTAAATTCTCATACAATTTCGCTAAGACCAGTTAACTTTTCTTTTCGGATGGCAAAGTTTATGTATAAAATATTGACTAGTACTCACAAACAGCCATATACCCATTCAGTATACGATACAATATGTCTAGCACTAACTGTTGCTCTTTTATGCAACAAAATTACAGCCTTAGTTATCTTAATTGACTTGACTGAATAATGTGCCTGTTCTGACACAGATGATTAAATGAAGTCTGGTGGAAAATATACTTTAGGTCACGGAATGATCCCCAGCATCTACTATGCGGGCAAAATAACTGGGAAAGAGGAAATCAATTGAAATCTAAAGAAAGGGAAACGAGCTCCAGCAGAGTTGAGAGATACAAGTACCGTATGACAATGTTAAGAGTTTCCTTTCTTTCATAATGTTTGGTTGTGAAATGTTATAGTTTAAATCGTTTAATGTAATAGTTTGATTTAACTCTGAATTAAATATGTTGTATATAGTGAGATATATACATTTATATAGAGATGACTGAATACTGCACCTTCAATATGTATTATCAGGGCCTACATGTGGTTTAAAAAGCGTAGTGACATCATAAGTCATTCTTTACCAAACTTCTTTTAAAGAAAATTACATTTTACATGCTCACAGACACTGTGAGAATAGATACAAATTTAAACAAATTTAGTTTACTTTTGTAAGATTAGTCAAATTCCAATTATCATCTGTCAAGTACTTACCCTAAATGCCATGATTGTTCAAAAGCATACAGTATAATGATTATAATACAAGTAGCCTCAACTACCAAGCATTGCAAAGCTGCATACAAAGGAAATAAAACAGTCTTTGCTTTACAGTGCAAGAAGCAGGTAAGAATGCATGCATTTAGCATTAACAAAATCATTTAATATAATTATTCAAATTAATAAATTCATAGAAGACTACCTTAGTAACAGAGTGGATAAAAACAGAATGAGAACAGCCAAAATCAAAGCCACAAACCTAATCTTCATGTGGCACTTTAGGTAACTGTTTAAAGGAAGGGAATATACATAACACATGTATAACTTCTGACAAAGACTTCATAACACAATTATGGAACTGTAACATTTATGTAAAATTGTGGTATGTTGATGCTTTGGTTGTCTTCTTGTAGCTTCTAGACAAACACTCTGAAGTGTAGTACTAACACGATTTATTTCCTTTTAATCTGATACATAGAAGCATTTGCTTAGCCCTAGCCTCTGCTCTCTTCTCCTATAGTAATTCTGGGGGGCAACAGGTTGGTCCGAAACTTGATTATTTTGGTTTTATCTATACCCTACTCAAAAATACCAATATGGTTTGTTACTCACAACCTGATTGAGACTCTTGGGAAAGGCTAATTGACAGATATTAAATGCTGAGCAACACATTTGCAGTTGAAGATACCTTGCGTCAAACTAATACCCCAAACTATTGTATATTAAATAGATGCAATACAAGTCAATACTAATTCATTTCCTTTGGTAAAAAGGATAAGACTGCAATTGCATACCAACCCAACCACGCCACATTGTATTGTATTGGCTAAACTAGTATTCCTGTCTCTTATTTGGGTCTTATTTGCTTAAAAGACAGTAAGCCCAAGATCAAACTTTGGTAAGTCCAGTAACATAATGTCGACAAGCCTAGCTAAGACTTAGTGCCTGAACTCATAGCTGATGCTGGGTTAATTGCACCTTCTACACGAGTAGCACAATTTAGCTAGCTCTCTTTACTAAAGAAACCTTTGAACAACAACTATAAATTTAGAACTTTCTTAGTCCACAAAAGTTCAAACATAGATCTTTCTATATTTAGTCAGCTACTTTTGTAAGCATTGTGTCTGCTGTATTATCAGCAAGTGTAAAATACATTGCATTCATGGTGCCTCTTAATTAGGAGGATTTCGGGTATGATTAGCCCTATGAAACAACCTGAAGTAGTGCCTCTCCAATAGATAATGCCAGTGCCGTGATGAATATTAAAGTTGGTAGTTGAAGTTGTAGGCTATTGCTTTAGAACACATGGTAACCATGATACGATTAGGCTGTGTGGACAATTTCATATGTTGACCATAATCCTTTCTTGGTACAAACAATTTGTGTTTTGCGAACAAGTAGTATCTACACTTTACATTTGTTTCTTTATATAAAAGAACAAAATGGACCTTAATCAGTTACCATGATCCATTTTAGGCTGCCTCAAGAAACTGTGATTTCTTGATTAATAGAATACAAGGACAGGATAACTGAAGCTGTATTTTATATTGTAATATTGGAACAACATGTTGTTGTTGACCATTGCAATACACTGATCTCTTCCCATTGTGTTGCATATTCACAAGGTTGGCCAGTCTCTGAACCTTGGGACCTAATCTGAGACTTTCTGTTCCGAATTCTTTCATTTCAGCCCGCCCTTTTATATATATAAAATAAGGCTTTCTGGGGGATTGATGGTAAAATGCTCTAATTGACACTTTAACACACCCAATTATTATAAAAAATGCTAGATAGCTGGTTCAAAATAGAAACAATGGAAAGTGATAGTGAGTCTGTAAAATCAAATGCAACGTTTGCAACTGAAAGGTCATAAAATGTTTAATATTTCTCATATATTTGGCAGCCAAATTGATTTAGATACATTTGTAGCCATTGCCAGAGCCAGAATTTCTATAGCAACTTCAAACCGCACATACAACATAAAATAGTAGCCACAACGTTTACATTTCCACACGTTTGCTGACATCCACAGAGGGATGTTTTAAAAATGAATAGACTGGAGAGTAATTTTTATATTAGGACCTCTATTTTAGCCACAGAGAATATGATAACCTGCAATACTGTATGTGGAAGAGGTATGGTCCTTTATGTGTTATATTGTACCATTCTAAAAATAATGTAATTTGGTCATCTAAAATTTAACTAATTTAAATGTGAGGAAGCATATAATCATTTGTAAATCTATAAAAAACACTTACTAATATACTGACGTTTCAAAAACGTTTAAGCAATAGGGGCAAAAAAGAGCTGAGATTTGCCACCAAATAATAAAAAATAACACTTTTGCAAAGATTAGTCGGAATCAAGACCAGGCTTTTTAGTCGTGCATAAGTATCAAACATTGGGGTTTAACAACAAAAAATACTCTTTAAGAATATATATTTGACTGAAAAAAGTATGGTTTGTGTGGCCATTTACTTTGAAATACTAAATGAAACAAATGTTTATAAATACTTTATAAAGCCTGACACAATAACTTTGAAGGGTGTTCTGAAGTCTTATGCAAGTTGTTATAAATGTTATTCATACCCATTCATCAAATTAAATAAAGAAATCTGCACCACAGATCAAGGCCCAATTTGGAGAGAAAAAATATCTTCCATCCTCCCTTTCTATAGATTTTCTCTAATTCAGCATACCAGATAGGTGAAACAATTTGCTCAGTCTAATTTATAGATGATGCTAGTCTACATGCAGGCTAAGGCTAGTTTAAATACTGTTCCGATGCATCCTTGCTTTGAGAGATGACTTGTGCCTAGATTTATGCCTGGATTTAAACTGCAGCACATATTTTTACCCATCCAAAAATTGCTACATCAGAGCATGCATGAAATGGAGTAAGGGAGGGTGCTTTTGGAGTACTCAGAGTGTTAGGCATCAGCTCTGCCCAGGAAACACAATGGTTAATTTAGTATTAGCATAGTTGAACCAAAAGTGGTCTACGTTTCATAGGATAAGCACTCAACTTCCTTTTGAAGTCTCCGGATGAAGTTTAACTTAAGTTCTGCTTGAATCACAAGATAGAGTTTAACCAAGTAAAACTGCCTTTATTACCCATTGTTTTTGCACTGGGCTTCTTTTCATTCTTTTCTCATATATTTTTTTTTAACTTTGAGGCAAACAAAAGTTGTGTTTGGTCAGCATGCAGATAGTGAGAGGAAATAAGTAGGAAAAGGAGTTCCAATAAATAAAATGCCGTTGCCTTCTGAAGGAACAATTGAGTTACCAAAGTCTACATATTTGGCAAAACGACTTAGAAATGCAAGTGCACGGCTCCACCGCATCTTGATTCATACTAACTTTTACTTTTCTTCTGTATGGATTATTACAGCAAAAGGTGAGAGGATTTATTAAATTATATGTTTTCTTTTATATATATATATATATAATATTAAATTGTATTTACACTGAAAAGACATCCGCAACGCCTCACATTCCTTAACTCAAGTCATACAAACGGGCTGAATGAATGCCCTTCCTTGCCCTCGCTGTACAAGACCTAGCTAGCTAAAGAAAGTGCCAGAGGCTGTAGAGCTGCATAGGCAGTCTAGTACCACCCTAGTTGACATAGTAAAGCCAGTAGACCAGGTTGAAGAAGGTAAAAGCAATAGGGAAGATGACGCGGGACCACTTGTCAATAGCATTGACATCTGTCAGGTCGGGGATCTTGACTTTGAGCTGAGAAGCCCTCCTCCTCAAGCGCCCCTTCTTGTGGCCGATGGGACGGTCAATGGCAGGTCGACTATACAGGTCCCTGCTGGTCATAGGCTTCCGGTACTGTATACTGGCACTGTCGTAGGAGAACATAGTAGCCCGGGGGTCCCCGAGAGCCCCCATCATCTCAGGGCCGCCCATCTCGTTGCGGAGGCCCATGTTGGTCAAGAGGATATTACCATGGGCATCAACCTGAGGAGAATGGGGACACAAGAATTATCGTCAAATTGTGTTTTGGTAATAATGGGAGCATTAAGTGTGGCCAAATACACTTGTACGAAATGGGCATGCACACAGCACAGGAGGAAACATGTATTTGTTTGTGTTGATTGGCCAACTGCATACTTGCATACTTGAGTTTGCCCACGATTAAGCATATGGTTTTCAGAACTCACAGGAAGCATAGAGATGGATGCAATATTCTACATGAATGTACAGTGAGGTCCCTAACAAGTCTGCTTTAAAAGATTAGATCATATTCCAGTAAGATTGCCCATTGTATTTTACAATTATTTCTGTATAATTTTGCAAAGATGTACACTACCAGTAAACACCACAATCTTTCCAAATTGTATAACAATGTACGCCATTCCATGTCTGCAAGTACTCTTAAATTATATCATATAGCACACAAATTATTGGAAATAATTAATAATTTAACAAAATGTGAATGGCAGATTTAACAGCCAACCACAAATGTGCCAGTTTTTCTACAATTCAAACCCAATATTGCTCGGAAAGTTCTTCCCAACACTGTTGCACTTGCAGAAGGTGTTGCACTTGTAGGTTGCATTGCTTTCACCCTTCTGTTCAGTTCATCCCAAGCCAGTTTTCTGCGGTTTCAGTCAGGAGACGTTTGGATGTGCGTTCCATTATTTGAAGCCTACCATGTTATTCTTTCCTTCTGAAAGAAAATCCATGTTCTACTTGAATATTCACCATTTAGAAGTCACCAATGGTACTAATGAATATTGAGTAATCACCATTCACCATTGAAATTCACCACTGCTCAATAAGGTAGTTCTGACATAGCCTGGAGGTATTTGTGGGGGTTATTATCTTGACAAACCCTTGACCAACTACTGTAGATGTATAACACAGGGTGTTGCATGGCGCTGCGAAATGCTGTAGTGGCCGTTTTGGTTTAGGGTGCCACTTAACCAACTCGTTGATCCAGCGAAAGAGCCCCAGAGCATCACGCAACCTCCTCCACGTTTGACTGTTGGTGTCACACACCGAAGAAACTCTTTTTTGTATTTAGCCATTTAGCTAAGGCTTTCTTACTGCCACTCAACCTATCAAACCTCCAGATCATAGTTTTCTCTTCACATTTGAAACTGAAACTGCTTACTTCAAACAGTGTTAAGATGTGCTTGATGCTGTTGTCCTGTGAGCCGGTTATCACACAAGCTGTTGACACTGAAACATCTATTCTGATTCTGTTGTGGCTTTGGGTCTGCCCAACATTTTCCTGTCAAGCATGTCCTCCAGTTTCGAAATACCTTTTGATGGTGTGTAGGAAACTGTACTAACTGTTCCCTAAAAAAGGGAATCAAAAGTTTTGTTCTAGCCTTTGGTAATTTACCACATACCTTTGTAACCATTTCAGGTTAGTCATAGAACTTGAACTGCTAAGAATTTAATAAAAACTGTAAAAATAGGGTTGTTCTAAAACTTTTGCCCGGTAGTGTATAAAATGTATTTGCTTAAGCTACAATACTCAATTGCATATTCCTATATTTACTAATAAACTGTCCAAGTTTACCAAGGGAAAAATTATTATAATAAGGTTGCAAAACCACCACGCACCATCAATCGATTTTACACCCTATTTGCCTAATTTATTATACACAGGAAGGGACAATTATTCTCATCCTTTTTATTATATCTGGCTAATAACCAATGCTTATGCAGCCCACCTCTGTCAATGGCACAATACACAATGGCATCATATAGTACACATGACATTACATGACAATCACACCAACTGCAAAGTAAGCCAATTTAGCTAAAAAAGCAGCTTCAAAAAAGGTTTTTAAGTTTGTAATGACGGATATCGCTTGATTTAGGGGCACACTGTTAAAATGTATAACTTTACAAATGTTGTTTTGACATTCATGGCAGTTTTTTCATGGTATTCATGTCACATGCATGTTGGTCTGTCTTAATCAGGACGATATGTTCATTTATTCCACTTTCAATCCGCAACCAATTTCAAAATAAAAGTCCTTACATACAATGATGATTGGTCCAGTTTTGGCAATGCCAACTTGGCCAGGATCTCTGGCTCTTCCATAGATCAGACTGCTGGCCTGTGCCCTTAAATCATCATGCTCCAGCTAACGAGGTTTGCTGCAAAAAATATGTACTTTCTTTCCTCCTCACTAATTACCCAATAAACTCCATTGAATAATCAGCCAGGAGATACAATTGTTATTGTGATCCGTATAAGTATGTCAAAGATCAGTAGCAGTAAGGGCCTGAGGCTGGTTTGCAACCTCAGATCATTTTAGACAGCAGAGAAATGAGCAGAACAGCAGTGGCTTGTCCAATGTGGAATAGAGGCACATTGAAATGCACACTAAAACTATGCTTAACTTACTTGCACTTTGTTACTCTCCAGTTGGCTCTTGTTTTCATTGTTGGTCTTAGCTGCTCTCTCAGCTACCTTCTTCTGCAAATGAGGGCCACGTCCAAAGAAAATGTAGTTGACAAAAGCATACTCCAACAGGGCAAGGAAGACAAAGACAAAACAGCCCATCAAGTAGATGTCAATAGCCTTTACGTAGGGGATCTTGGGTAAAGTTTCTCTCAAGTGGGTGTTGATTGTGGTCATAGTCAGCACAGTGGTTATACCTGAAGAACACGGGAAAAGATTCAAGGTTTAAGTTAGAGTTAGGAGATTGTGCCACAATGCCACTAAATAGGATCACATTTGTATGTAGCAGTGCTGTGGATGACTACAGAATCAAGGAAAATCAATTCCTATCCACGTAGCTTGTAATAAATGGTAACTGCAGCTATGTTTATAACAGTGAATATAAACAGCAACATGAACACCTGAAACTTAAAACTGAGATAGCTATATAGCGACTGCTGGGAAATGGTTTCTGCACACCTGCTTTGTTCTGAGGCTGTTTAGCTATGATTAGTAGATGTGTTATGTGCCTGCATTACTGTTGTGTGACTCTGCGTGCAATTGATTTCTTTTTCTGTCAACATTCTAAATAAAAGTGTGCAAGCAGTTTCAATCTAAGAACTTACCTACAGCAAGCTTGAAAATCATGCAAATTGTGCAGCCTTAGAAAACATGTAGAAGAGTCTACCCTTTTGTAAATCAGGAAACACTATTTCAGAAATGGTTAACAGAGGAAATGTGTTAATAAAGTTATTTAGATATGACTTTCTAGTTTGATCTTCAGCATTTTTACGTAGACGTAAATGATTGCTGTTATAGTAAACGTTACAGTAGATGGAGGTTATGACTGAGTACGTAATCAGACAACAATCTTAAAAGTATGTCAGATTAGTTAGCCTGGCATTCGCACTGAAATATATATAATTTTTTTTTTTATTCATTTATTTAACATCAAAATGACGGTAACATGTATGGGTAGTTATACGTTTTGGGTATACAGAACACTCAGTAAACCATGAGACTCACGTCAGAGGTATATAGTACAGCATATACACACTAAAATACATACGTTTTACTCAGTCACTCATATACATTTCCATTTGAGACATGTAGAGGACATTTTACAGTGGATATCCATGTGGATCTCACAGGCATTTGTATGCGCAAGACAGACACAAATGTTTGTTTCTTTACAAAACACAGAAACATATAAATTGCCTGAAATGTATTTTTTGTGTGAAAATAACCTGGTACCCAAACTCAGGTTATATCCCTGATCACAGTATACAAACTGCCAGAACAGATGGACACTCCATGCTCAGGGGTTAGTGTGTTTGTTTGTTTGCCCATCTGTTTTGTTTGCATTTGTGTCGGTGAAGCGAAGTGTCTTTAAGTCAAGACACTTTATGGACACAGTTTGAAGACACACCGTGCTTCTGATGTTTTGTGGGACACTACAGGGGGACATTTACTCAGGGAGACATTTACATTTAATTGGCCTTAAGTGCTACACTGATGTGCCCACTCCACCACAAAGGCAATTCCCTTCATGGTACTGCCTTGTGGGAAGTACAAAATTTGCCACAGGCTCAAAATGTGTACAGTACACACATTGAGGCTTTGTTAGTATGCTCTAGCCTATTCTAGAGAATTGTGTGTGAACGTGAGTACAATTCTTAGAAGGCTGCATATCACCTTCCATTGGACTATATATACACATAACACATTCATTACCCGGTTATAGGCATTCTGTAGATATAACTTATAACTTATCCAGTATGAGTCATAAAGCCATAAAGAGTAAAGTCATTCATAACATGATTTGCCCCCCTTGGCCTGCTTTGGTTGCTTTTACTGACATTTCGTAGATAAGCAGGATTCCACCAGCAGATGCAGATGACACAACTATCAACGACTACTTTTCTACCATGGACTCATCTACCTGTCTTATTTGCATAGAGTCTTAGTTAACTAAAACATTTTAAAATGCAGCCATGGTATTTGCTTTTAATTATATGAAATTGCTTTGGTTTTGGAGTTTAACTGTATAATTAATGTGTCATGTATATATAGTTGATGTAAATTGTTACTGAACATTGTATCTACATCAGTGAAGTGTGAAATGTGTTTCTTTCCCTGGACTGAGGAACTAATTCCACTGAAAATCTTGAAATAATAGACTACAGACCTAATGAACCATAGATCATGATTATCCAAGAATACAGTTTGTACAAGACATTTACCCAATGCAACTCTGGCCGCAGAGGCGTCATAGTTGATCCAGAACGAGACCCATGACAAGATGGTGATAAGAGTGGAGGGCATGTAGGTTTGTAGTATGAAGTAGCCAATGTTCCTCTTCAACTTAAAACTCAGGGATAGTCTGGGGTAGGAACCTGGGAGATGAAGCACCACACATAACATTTTAAACATAAGAACAGCAAGGAGTTAGAATCTGTTTGGTTATTAAATCAATCAAGGATGTTTTCTTTTGGGTTTTTTCTTCAATGGAATTCCAATAAAGCATACATTCCAAAAAGGTTTTTTTCAGGAACGTCCAGTTTAAAATGTAACTTTCCTTCTATAATTTGCTTAATACATTTTTATCAACCCCAATAGTGTTAAGTGACTTATCCTTCTAAAATTACCTGTGGCAAATACTGCTTTCTTAGACAGGGTTTGGTAGTCTATGATGTCGAATTGGGGGAGTTCGATGTTCTCTACCCCAGTAACTGATCTGCTACCCTGCCAGTAGAATTCAATGTCATCAGTTGTGTATCCATCTGCAGAAAGAAAAAAATGTTTACTATTTGATCATAATTTGTCATCTCCCATGCTGTTTTTATAAATAACTCCCTAAATGTGATTATTCAGGTAATATCACAATTTTTTTTAATGAGAATGTGCATTCCATCATACTTTAGTTGATTCTAGATCAGAAAGAAATGTAAACAGAAACAGGCCAGTACAACGGACAGACTAAATTAGCAAAATGTATGAAAAGTGGGCATTGGAATCTCTGACAAAATGTAACCAATAAAAAGAGCACCAATTTCATATAAATAAATAACTCATAACTCTCAGTAGTTATAGAAATTTAATTGGAGAGGATAGGATTTTTGTCCCCTCAGACTTTTCAGATTATCTGAAGGAAACTGCAGTGTTGGAATTAGTTAAGTACGTATCCCTACTGGAGGCACTCCATAAGTAGCTTCTTTCGTTTCTTTTCTTTTCCTTTACTTTCATTAATATGAGAGGATCTGTGGTTATCATATCAACTGGAAAAATGACTGTGGGAGAATAATGTGGGAAATTATGATGTAAGAAAAGTCAACTAAATTCACCAAGTGATGTCAACCAATCAAATATATTTAGGAAGAGTTATTTTGCCTACCAAAAGGCAACTGTCATTTCCGTTCATTATGAGCCATTGATTGTTTGATTCGTGCCATTTGGATAAGGTTGTTCTCACAGGCATACAACATGCCCCTGCAACCCCTGTGGCCCAAAGAGAAGTAGGGACTGTTTCATTACTACCAAACAAAAAACATAAATAAATCATATTTACTGTGAATAATATAAATTAAATATATTTCATTAAAATCTCTATTGACCTTTTGTTTAATATATAAATATATTGCAAGAGGTTTGGTTTCATGCTCTCTTTTTATTTATCCTTAGCAATAAGAATCTGCTGTGTGCCGCTGGTTGTTCTTACTTGTGACAGGTTCTGGTATTTTGGTCCGCATGTAGGTCATGGTCATTTTTCTGTTTTTTTTTTACAAATCCTGAAAGTTCAGATTGTAAGCTTTCAAATTATGTATCAATCATGTACATTACAAACTGAGAATATTTGAACAAGATATGTTTGTTTTAATGTTGGTACCTCATAAATCAGCAAGAAAAAATCCCCTATAAATATTTTGAAAATGTTCATATTTCCCAGATCCCACAGACAGGTAATGGGTGGAAACAATAGCTGGTTAACTCCACCCCCAACCATATGGACATTGGCGTTGCGACTGCACTAGGCTAGCTAGCTAACATAGCTACCAACTGTTTGGCGAAGGAAGGCTTACGGCTGTCAATCCTCTGCATGTTTAGCAGCTAGTCTAACAGAAAAACATGAACATGCTTGCCAACATATAGCTTGATGATCACTCAGTCCCTAAACAGGACAGATACATATTAAACGTACCCAAGTACAAAACATAAAATGTCATGGCAGATGACAGTACTGTAAATCATTAAAATTGTTTAATTTCCATCATGCATGATACACAAGTCTATTAGATTTCCATTGTAGAGTTTTCTTACAGGCAGCGATACATTTGTTAATAACAGTGGCTATTAAAGGCATGGTAAGGAAGTTTTGCAAACCTAGCAATTTTAGCTTGAATTACCAAAATATCCCACCCCTCCTTTCGAAACCACTCCTCCAAAACACATGAACTGACTGCTGCCGGGAGGTAGAGACTAATGATTGGATGGGCTACCTGTCGTCTGTCTACCTACTACCTGCGCACACTCTACCCCTGCACTCAATGCGTGTTACTGTAGTTTTCAACCAGGCTAACATGCTAGCTTGAAAGTAGTGAGTACTAACGTTAGCCACGTTAATGTTCATTGGAGTAGATTTTTAAAGGAGGGGGAAGAATATAGTGAGGAGAATGTGGTCACTTTTGTCTCAAATGTGTCTTAAAGAAGGCTGACATGATCTAGTTCCGAATATGCCAGTCAGCGCTGTCTGTTGATGTGCTACGATTGCCAGAAAGATAGCTTGGTGAGGAAAGATCCAGGCTGCGGGCTTTGTTAGCTAAACCAGCTAATGGCTAATTATCCTCTGGTTAACACGAGAAGAGAGTCTTTCCTGAGACAAAGGAAAGTCCAGGAAGGAAGTTAGCATGAGCGACATTGCACAAACTTACAGACAGGATCAACAGCGATGGCGGCGGGTACAGGTAAAGGAATTGCAGCTTTACAATTGATACTACAGATAAGGAACACGCATGACATGCGAAGATAATGAGAAATGACAAAGACGCAAATTTAGAGAAATAAACTAATTAAACAAATTTGATATAAATAGAAAATAAAATAGCTAGCTAAAATAGCTAGCTTCGCAAAACTTGCCTACTCCAACTTTAATGATTGGTTGTGTTTATTTCAGTCCTGCAACGCCCCCACATATATCGGATTGATTTAATTTTACTGTCAAAGACTTTTGATTTATTGGTAACTATCAGGATGTGAAGTTTATTTGTCAAGTAATGACAGAAAGTGCTTTTCAACAACATTACCTACCCTGCCTTTAATAACTACTTTAGTGTAATTAGCTGTCATAGTAGCAAACTTACAGTAAACATGCATAGGCTACTACAACACGTGACAATAGCCAACTAAGCGAAATATGCTAATCAATCTCAACTCCCATCAGTCCCCCAAAACTTGACTTGAAAACATGCCTTAACCCTTGCGCTGCCTTCGGGTCACAACGACCCATCGTTGTGTTGCGACCAAAAAAAGAAAGAAAGCATTTACTTTTAACCTTCGCGCTGTGGGGGGTCTGAGACAGCCCGACGGTTAAAAGAAAATACTTCACTTTATTTTTGTATGAGGTAAAGTTGTCGCAACACGACAGTGGGGTCACAATGACTGAAGGGTCACAATGACCTGAATATAACACAAGGGTTAACAAGGCTATTTTGCTGAGTATTCAGTGATCCTAAAAATGTGGTTTATTATATTGAGTGATTTCTTCCACACTTCAACTTTTTTTGTATGAAAAAAAGGAAAGTGGTAAAAAAATGTTTTGGGCGTCTTAGCCCAATTTAAAGAATGCCGAAATGCGGACCAATTTACCAGCATGTGTCACATTTAACTGAGTCCAGTTAGAATTTCTGATTAAATTGATACAGATTACAGTGCACCGTAAGTAAAACTACCCAAAAAGCCCAGGGTTTGCATCTTTGTGAGCTGTGTCAGATAATTTAACTATGCATGAACATAGCATTTATAATTCAACTGAAGAACTTCAACTGAGTTTGATTGAACAGGAAATGCCAGTTGCCATTAGTACACTCCATTCTTTTTCATGTATTTTGTTTTTCAATTTTGCAGACTTTCAGGAATGTTCTCCCTCATTGTATGTACAGTGTAATAAAGTGTTAAGGACTATTAGTGATAACATCATTAACAACATATGGAAACAGATTATTTTCATTTTCCGTATGAATAAGCTGTGTCAAAAAATGTGTATGCACTGTATATCAAAAGAAAAGAAAATAATGAGAATTTTTTTTTTAAGAACAACTCAGTTCCATTTACATGTGTAAATACATTGTGTCATACATTGCCATGACATGAATATTAACATGTTCTTAACTCTTATAATGGGGATAGCTTTGGACAAGTCTAACCAGTGACAATATCACACACACACATCACATCGCCACTCACAGCTTTCAATCTCCAGGGTGCAGTTTTGCTCATCCAGGGGGTATCTACGCAGGTCCATCATGCAGGCTGCCGTAGTAGTGATCCTGAAATATAGAAAAATGAAGAGTTTAGGAAGATTAAGAGGCTGGGTATAAAAATAAAATAAATAGAGAGAAGGATGGGTAGAGAGAAAAAGGAAAATTGCTATAATTTGCAAGTAAGATTTGAGTTTTGAGCATAATTTCCAAAATTATGTGTACATGTGTACAAACAAACTACACAACATTTTATAGGTAAAACATTGGACATAACGCCGACATCTTGGGGGAGTTTCAGAAGCCAGTACTGCTTTGAGTAAGTCTTGACAGAAGCCTAATAAGAGTTTCAACAGAAAGGTAAAGGAAAAAATGAATTATTTTCCCACTCCTCACACACTGAAGGCCCTCTCCGTACTGAAGTATCCTTACAAAAACATGATTTCATTAATCAAAACCTATTTCTCATAAGTGCTCTTACGGTATACAGCTTAAGTCATGCCTGTGTGGCCATCCCCTTTTTAAATACTCTTTCCTAAAACATCTGTAACTTATTTACTTCCATAGGTCAAACACTCTCCAACTGAATGTAAGCATGATCTCCAACTGAATGTTAGCATGATCTCCAACTGAATGTAAGCACTGCAGTTTGTTTTAGCATCAATGAAAAAGATCTCCCAAACATTGCAAGACCATTACAAGAAACTGTAAAAACTACGCAATGTATGTGATGTTTGCCATGGGGTTGGGCTGGTGCTTAGTTGGTGTAACAGACAGTTACATCAGTGCTGATGTTTACAAATAACGGCCATAGCAGATGGAGCCAACTAGTGGTAAGATACCGAATCAGAAACAAACAAGTAACTTGAGAGGCGATGTAGAGTAGATTGAGAAACGGAGACAAATGAGAACCTTTGACCCTGTGTACTTGGATCTAGCAAGTTTGATGTTGTGAAGACATTAAAACGTAATATTTAAGCAATATCACACGAGAGGGAGTGCGTTTGTCACGGTGAGTATGCGTGCAGACTGATGCAGGCAGAGAGGTGGACCCAAATGCAGAGGTTTCATTATTGCAAAGTGTAGACAAGACAGACTGGACTAGATTAGGACAGTAACACAAGCTTGATAACGGTGACTACTGTCTATGACAGGAACGTAACTAACATTGACAACCAAATTACACCCAACATAACAACATCAACACTCGACAAAGAACTGAACATAAAACAGGGACTTAAATACAAGACCAAACAACAACAAGACACAGGTGCCAACACTTCTCACTAATGAACAAAAACCCAACAGTCGACTAATTACAACGAAGCCCAAACCGAAAAAGACACAGGAGCACAACAAACATGAGCCTAGGGATTCGGGGAGGTGGGGCGTTGCAGTATCCCCCTCTCCACAGGCAGCTCCCGACGCCCAACCCCCAACTTCCATGGGGCCGACCGGGAGGAATTGAACCTGCAACCTCTTGATCTGCTGTCAAAATGCTCTTCTGCTGAGCTATCCCCATAAATGATATGAATCTATACTAAAATGGGAGAAATCTCTGTGTCTGTACACATTTTACAGTGGGATTTCAGGGCAATGATTGTTTGATGATTAGCTCAGGAACCGGGCAGTGTGCAAAGTTGTAATTTTGCAGGTGTCCATTTTGGAACAAAAAGATGTGCGGTGCCACATTTGACGTTGTTTGGATAAGCGATTCTAGATCCCCCAAAAAATATTTGACACCAGTTTCGTAATGGATCCCTTTCAGCCATGTTGAGCTGGCATTATACATAGTATTGAGCTGCACTATTGCTACACAGCTTTTAGCTGAGCTTCATGAAGCGCTTGAACAACTGATCTCATGTGACACTGTATGAAGTTGAAATGCAGTAGGTGTATTGCTTGGATGCGCAGTTTTCGTTAAATAGGACTATTAAGTGCACAGCTTTCTACGACAAACTAATTAAAGACAAGTGGATTCGAAAGATTGCCTCAAGCAAGAAAGTTCAAAGTGAAAAGTACAAAAGGTGACCAGACTCCACACCCCCAGAATCAATAAGCAAAAGTTAGCCTGATTCTGTAATGTTTCAATTTGATGAGTAGGCTACACAAACATTACGACTTAGCGCTGTGTAAAGACTACAAGGATTTGATTTCCATTGCTTTGCTAGGCATCATCAAATGAGTATACTTGCTGGACAACATTTCAATTTACAAATATGTGTTTTGTGAGCATAGTGTCACTTAGAAGCAGATTTTTGTATCACTTTACTGTGCAGATACAGCCAGATGAGCAGTGCTGACTCCTGCCATACTTAATTATGCCATACTATTATTATTATAATTTTTATGGATAATATGTAGTTTTTGTATTGAAAACTAATCTCGCTGACCGTAGCCCACTTTCCTGGAGAAATCCAGTGATACCACCAGGATCTGTCCATTTTAACCACTACAATGTTGAGAAATAAAAAGCCCATACACATGAATATTCATTTCATCTTACACAGCTGAATATTCTGTGGCTGTGGACCCATGTCTAAGACACACCAAATGCATTAAGAGAGGATTGAATGAATTATAAACCAGGTGCAGAGAGAGCAGATGGAGTAAAAATAGGGGCATCAGGACAGTAACTTGTCAGTATGGGTGTCTACATCAGTGGAAGCTCCTCGGGGGAGGACCATCCTCCTCAGAGACATTTCATAAAATAAAAATTGTGGAACATTTAAAAAGTAAAACATCTTTATATCAAACTATACTAAATATATGATATTAATATGAAAATGTATTAAACAATACACTGTTTTGCAATGAAAGTCTACAGAAACTCAACAGCATTATCTGTGGTAGCACCATGGATCAGCCGGAGGACATTAAGCCTCCATCCTCCTTTGGCAACATTGAATTCAATACAAAAACCTCAGAGGGCTGGTAGGCCTCACACTACCTTCCATATGCCAACATGGGATTTATGGCCACTTCCAGAGGATGCCCTGTCCAAATGGTTGGGGGTGGAGTTAACCAGCTATTGTTCTCACCCATTACCTGCCTGTAGAAAGTAGGACAAAGTTCCAAATCTTTCAAAGGAATTGTCTCCTTTTTCATTGAAGAGGTGCCAACATTCAAATATGCATTTCTCCTTCAAAGATTTTCTGATTTCCATGTACGATACACACTTTGAAAGCTTACAGAAAGCTTATAGCTTTGCAGATTGCATGAGACACATATGTACGCAATTGCTCCCTATTGTAGATAGGAAATTGCTGATTCCTAAATGGCCAATAATCCCTACATTTACAAAGGCCCAGCAATAGCACGGTCAAAATGGAACACCCCTCTTTCATTTCCTTAATTTTTCAATAAGGCATGCCAGATTGTATCAATCTGCAGAGAGCATAACTAGTACTTTAAATAGTGTGTGCAGTGACCATTCAAAATACCATATGTATGTGATATAAGTAGATTATTATTATTCAGATGGTAACATTTGACGTGCACTCAACAGTCACTGGTAAGGTCATTTGGAGCAGTCTAAATATAGCTCACTGTAGACAGCAGAACACAGTCTGAATACTTGTGATAGTCCGGAGGGAATAATAATTCTGCAGCAAGTGTGAAAGAAATATCCCAGCTCAATGTGAAACTGTGAGAATGTGTGAGAGGCAGTGGAAAGTGAAAAGCTGTCACAGTGACATGCCAGTTATTTTGGGGTTTTCTCGTGAGGCAGGAAGAGGCAGGCTAGTATACATCAGAGGAAAGGAGAGACACACAGGTGCACACATCGGCTTGATTGCGTCATGGAAACAACAGAGTTCAGCAACATTTGAAAGCTTCAGAATATGATTAATACGGTTGCAGCAACATGCCCCCATAGCTGACACACAAGGTAGGTCGTGAAGCAAGAACATTACATGTCAGAATGGGACTCTTACTATTTGTATGCCTATGAATTCATTTGGATGTTTTACTTGTTATTTATAATTTTGCTTCATTTGTCATCATTTTATGTAAATGTTTGTTGATTTGTAATAGATCAAATAAATTCCTAACATTTTAAAACAATCATAGTAATTATGTTTTTAATAAATGCAGACCAAAAAATAAGCAAAAACAATAGGGGTTTTGGCTACATTTAGTGTCTAACTTTACTTCAAGATGTGTTTTCTCTGGTTTTAGACCTACATGGGAACACGCCCCAGATTCTTCCTGGTAATGCTAAGTGGCTCGAAAGCGAAGCGCGTATGGTAAGGGAAAACATTTAACTGCCAGTTTCAGATTAATGACTCACCTGATCCTCAGAGCTATGGCTAGCCACAATGATTTTATCCACGTGATCTTGCTAGCATTGATGATGATGTCATACTCTTTATCACAGAACTACATAAATTAGTGACATGATACGGTAAAGTCTAACAATACTGCCCTTGAAACAATTAGCTGGTCCGACTCAATATAACCCGATAGCCTGTAATGTTTAAATTCATAATTAAGAAATAGGCAATTTAAAGGACATATCATTCTGATGTGTATCTCTAAAATAATGTGTTGATGTTTTATTCTCTTGATGTAGTGACGCTGACTATAACAAATACTTCAAAACCTGGTATCCCTCTTAGATAAGTTTTAGAAGAAGAAAAAAAAAAAGAACTGATTTCACAGGCATACCCACTTCAAATGATTGCGAAGCTTGAAAAAGAGAAGAGAGTATCTCAGTTTAAAACTGTAATCATCACCCCCCCCCCCACACACACACACACACACCACCAACAATGCTGAATCTCTTTAAATTCCAAAGCTACATTATTTACAGTGACTGCCCTTCAGTTCTCTTTAATAACTCACAACTCTTTGCAACATGGCTGCACATTACTGCAGAATCAGAAGGTTGACACTGCACAGGACGATCGGCTCGGCGTGCTCAGGACTGCAGGGGAGCAGAGCTCCATAAATGATTCACCACCCGGGTCTCCCTGTAACACTTCTGAGGTGAAGGAGATAGCGCAATGCCGGATGTTTGAAGAAAAGGCTTTGAGGAATAAGAGTCTCCTCCCCCAAAATGCTATTGAAACCAAGAGTTGAGAGTTGACCTTTGCATTTTTCCCCAACAAATAAATGATGATAGACAGACAGTTAAGGAACTCACCTGAGTAAAGCGATAGTCATCTGAATATATTGTATCAGTTACAATCACAGTTGGACCAAATGTCACTCAGCTGAGTACAGGACAAACATTTGTGATTTTAATGGCAAGCACAGTCCCAGACACGCACACTCCCTCTCATTAAACAAACAATCCAATCACACTCACCGGAGACCGTAAAGCACAGTTCCATCAGGATGCAGTCGGATCATGCGGTTCTTCACTGTCACACCATGGACAAAGGACTTCTTGTCGTTGATGAAGTAAGTGTCAGGGACCCAGAGTTGATCCGCCACCCTGTTGTCCAGAGTTAGGTTGAGCGGAATGCCTGTGTAAGACAAGCGCTTGTCTCTCCAAGACTGCTGGAAATACATGGTGATGGTGTAGTCCTATGGGAGATGGAAGAGAAGGTAGTACACATGGTGCCATCTGTCATTCCAGCTATTTACTGTTTGTGTACATGCACATCATTTTGAGTTGAACTTCTAGTAAGAGTTTGTATTTTTTCGCCTGTGTCGTGCTTTTTTTGTCAATAGTTTGTATAAGTATGAATAGTGTGTGTATTTACTGTGTGCAAGCAAGAGAAGGGGAAAGAAATCTGTATGTGTGTGTACAAATTTTAATTTCCAACGAGTATCTCGAGAACCGGGCACTCTGCAAAGCTCATATTTCGCAGGTATTCTTTTTATAATCCATCGGAGTTCAGTGCCGCATTTGACGTTGTTTGGATAAGCATTTCAACATTTTCAAAAAAGAAATTGCTGCCAGTTTTGCTGCCGGTCTCGCTCTCGCGAGATGAAACAATATGGATGTAGCGAGCCGGAAACAGGCGTCTGACAGAAACAATATTATTTATGTCAGTGCGATAAAGAAAATCCAAGACTATTTTACTGATGAACAACTGGCTAGCTAACTAAGAAAAAGACATTACTTAAAGTGGATGTTTTTTTCAGTAGGTATAGCTGGAAGGTTATTGGCTACAATTATCACCAGTGCATCATGGACATGGGCCATGATTAACCTTCATGGTAATTCATTACAGATGGCAGCTTTGACATTAAGATATGTCCATTTGACTATTCACCTTGTGCACGTTCATTAATTCAGAGAAATCTGATTGAATGACACACCTTTACCAAACCAATCAATTATCCACATTCATACTGCACACAGTATGAATGTGTGCAGTATAAGTCCCACTGACTTATAGGTAAATTGTGACAATAGAGTTTGTTACGTGACAATAGCATTCAGTATCCCGTTGCAGCTAAATTTCCAAGATACACCACTATGTGTATGTGTATCCAATGATTCATGTTCCCAATAGTGTGCACCTTCTTTTTTTTTATACCATGGCACAACCACAGACTCTGCAGTAAGGCTACACACTGCTGAGTGGGATTATGTTGAACAACGTCAGTACTTATTAAGCACAGCAAATAGTCTGTCACTCCATGGAGAGACTGAGCTACCTTCTTCCCCTGCCTTACGGTCACTTCAGTCACGCAATCAGTCCTGCCCTGCAGATGTCTCCTTTCCTCTTTTGCTTGTGTCAGCAAATTGACTCCTCACACTGAACGTTTGCCCCCTCTCATGCCCTGGATTCTCTGTTCAATAATTTGGTGTGTATTCATAGAGATGCAAAACAGCATGGTGTTAATGACATAACATCTGTGCTAAAGATGTTCCGTCAAAGGGCTCTTTCACCAACTGCTATTGGATTTGATTATCATCTTGTGAATTTGATTTCCAGGTTGGTATAACTAGTATTAGTAGTTACTTAATTATATCTTTTTTAAATACCAATATCAAGAAATACTTTGGGAGGAACTGAATGTTATTATTACCGTAGCTAGAGAGGGGAATTGAAAAAGAAATAGGCAACTGAGACAACAGATATCACACACTAATTTGAAGGTTCTCGCTTGGAGAGAAGACTATGTGTGATGGGTGTAGCTACAATTGTCAGCCTACAGGGGGAGGTAGAAAGGTTAGAAAATGACTTGTTATTAGACCCGAAGTACGGCAGCTGAGAAGTGTCAACGTTTTGCAAAAGCCACAACACAAAGTCTTAAAGCCACAACAGAAATACAAAAAGCTACAACATAACAGAACTGTGAGAATCAAGATTTTCCATCAATAACCGGCTAGCCATTTAAAAGAGAGTATGGGCCTGGTGGATGATGAGATTCACAGAGGTTAAATGGAAAGGTTCACCATTTGGGTTGTTGGTAAGCTTTGATACGCCACTGGGAGTCAGGTGGCTGAGCGGTTAGGGAATCGGGCTAGTAATCTGAAGGTTGCCAGTTCGATTCCCGGCCGTGCCAAATGACGTTGTGTCCTTGGGCAAGGCACTTCACCCTACTTGCCTCGGGGGAATGTCCCTGTACTTACTGTAAGTCGCTCTGGATAAGAGCATCTGCTAAATGACTAAAAATGTAAAAATGTTAAATGATTTGTGGAAAGTACAAATCATGAGTGATAAGGAATGATCTACAATAGATATAATGGGAGGACATGTCTTTTTGGCAGGTCCATAAACACACTGTCTACTATTATGGGGTAACTTCCCGTGCATAGTGATTGGTTTGTATATTGACCCAAGGAAGGGAGACATGGTTGTGGAATAACAATAACATGGCTGATCATTAAGTCACAATTGATTTCCAAGGTGCGTGAGCTCCTCAAGAACACCCAAGGTTGTTTACAAAAAATGGGGAGCTTAGTTAGAGCCTGAAGTAGAACCAACAAGACACACTAGAAATGTGTGGTATGAACACACAATACAGTGTTTAAACATTGTGCCAACTATGTTAAACATTTAAACCATTCTTCATATATCAAAGATCTCTTTTCAGATACATTTGTTTTATACATTACAATCAAAAAGTGGTTTTAAGAATATCAATTGTGCTAATTGTACAAAAAAGTGTTAAATTATGATTTATGTAGGAATTACTTTTCTAAATTTGACATATGATGTGAAATGCGGAGTTTCTTGGGCAGTTTACAATAGCCATTTTATGTATTCCTTTCTTTCTGATCTGTTTCTGTGGTTGGATTCAAATGACAGCAATGTAGCATGTTTACAGTCTGAAGACTTGTGGTTGGGAAACAAGCAGGGACAAACAAAACACAAGATAGAACTAAATGTAAGGCTATCATTTACATCAGCCTTCTGAAAAGCCTTGCAGGCTTTTTGATGAACTGCACTTCAAAATGCTTCACTTGACTGCTGGTAACCATTGGTAACCTTCTCACAGGGCCTGACTGGGATAGTGTCATCCCTCTAGTCCTATCAGTCTAATCTGAGTTGCAAAGCTACAGTTAAGATTCCTCTCACAGCTGTCCAGCTTTCCAGCTTTCCTTGCAGTTTGAGAATATGCTTATTCAGGCCTTTCAAAGCATGCTTGAGGGAAATACACTTTCAGAAAAAGGCCCAGCCAAACATTACCAAACATTTTTCTTATATTCACATATGAGGGGATAACACATTTATCCAGGCACAAATGTAATGAACTTTGACGTACAGTCCACATGAGTCAGGTCTTTTTGCATACTTTACCACAACCTTTCCCATTTGCAGCAGTTTTGGTGAGCTAAATGTTCAAACATGCAAGCCAAGAAATTGATACAAACAACAGTACAAATCGAATTCTTGAATATTCAATACTTTAAACCAAACACCTTGTATAACCCATCTTTTAGTATCTCTGACACATACACATACAGCTGCACATACTTTACTGGGCACTTAACTGCAAAATCTACAAACAATGTTTAAAGACCTACTGTCAGCATCTAACATGCTGTAACATAAATGGATACTGCTATATAAATTGTCTATAGATGTATATAAACCTATAGCTTGTATAGAAACACATGACTCCACTATATTGTACAGTATGCGACTCACGTACACAGTAAAAGAGTGATTACAGAAACCTGAAAAATATAGATACCACCTTCTCTCTAAGGTATGCATAAACCAATGGGCAAATAGGATTAGCTACCCACGAACAGCTAGCAAGCACAATCACATAACTTTCAGCAAGACAACTGCTGCTTCATAAAGACTAAACAGAGAGAAGGCGGAAAAAGAAGAAGGTAGAAGGGGGGGGGGGATGTTGCAGCCCTGCCTTATTGGGGATGAACACTTTCCTTGGAGCCTATTATTAGAAACAGCTGTTCCCCCCGACGTCCGCTTTCCCATCATTACTCTGGCACCTCAGCATTTCCACAGCACAAGAAACGGGCGAGACGTGAGCGGAATGCTGTTATGCATATGAGCTGCACTACAGCAGAAGTGAAGGAGAGAGAGAGAGAGAGAGAGAGAGAGAGAGAGAGAGAGAGAGAGAGAGAGCGAGCGAGCGAGACGCATAAAACAAGGACAGGCGATGCACATGGCATGTCTGTCTTTTTCCCCTTCGGTTTCCCGCGTGGATGTTTAACAGGCACTCAATAAATGCTCAGTAAACGAGTGCTACGCCCTATTCCTCTTTTCATATTTTACTGCAGCGTGCCGAGGCCAACTGCAACGTGGGCTCCTACGCACGTACAGCCCTATGCTATCCCCCTCTGCTGCTATCCCCCTCTGCAGTGTGCTTCATCCTGACCTAATTCTTCCCCATAGCCATCTACGGGTGCAGCCACTAAGACATCACAGGGTGAGGAGGGGGGAGGATAACAGGCCAGTCCTCCCAGCCTAGTTAAACTTCTGCAGATGTTTAGAATACACACATATATATATGTAGAGAGAGAGAGAGAGAGAGAGAGCGAGAGAGACACACTAGTCCTGAAAGAGTATAATACCAGCAAAAGGCATTGTGGAAGGTATAAAGGACTGCACATTATCAAGCATCATTAGATTACTCTTTCATCTGGACTTCAAGGGCTCTTTTTTATTTGAGATCAATAAAGTACCAACATACTTATTTATTTTCACATATTGACATACACATGGGACCCTACAGTATCATAGGTACACATATGAAACTTTCAGCTAACTCACACTCTCAACGCCAGAAAGGAACGAGCTGGCCTTACCTTTGCCCCACCACTTCGGTGTCATGAACATACCATGATTTGTTGCTAAGCCTCAAATGTAATTCATGCGCTACGAGTCATACACTGTAAAAGCTTACACTCACTCTCTCTTAGTATACAAGGCATCTGACCTGCAGTCCTCACCACAGCCAAACCATCATCTATCTGATCAATTTTCTAGTATCGAGCACTACTTTTTCTTCTCCAGTATTACCGGTTTTATGAACTCAAATGAGATATAGCTGGCTAGTGTAGCTATGCTAGACCTACGTTTAAGGGTAATTCATCTTGGATTGTTTAGGCTTGGATACTGTTGTAATTATCATTGTACCGAAACAAAGAAGCTGTGAATCAGCTCTTTACATTTTAAACCAAAACTTTTTTCTCCTTTCAGTCTCAAACTTTAATAACTCTAAAATTGTTGCGCTATGGCAGACATTGTACATAGGTCTCATACTGAAACATGCTGCAGATGTAGAAAATACTTATGTATTCACTGAAGCTCCTGATTAATGTAATTGAAGAAGCCAAGTTTGTTGATTCTTGTCTGATTGAGGCAAATTCTCACATATTTATTATTTATTCTTGTGGTAAACTCGTACAAAAAGATTAACATGATCTGAAAAGATTGAATTATTCCGTCATTTCTTTAATCTATCTTTGGTCCACAACTGTAAGGCAAGTCAGGCTCAGTTTGAGTTTTGTATATGCTGTACTATATCATAATCAATATGCAGGCCTAAGACAAAGCTGCATTTTTAGTGGTCTGGTCTCCTATTGATTACAAAAAGTGTCTTCTACAACATGCATTGAGTTGTATTTGGCTGACCCACCGATGTGGGGTCAAACATATTTCAATAGCAAAGGAATTCATTTGAATTCATGATGAAGTTGACCAAAACACTTAATGCAGCAAAGTTTCCATTCTTGCTACTCCTCGTCCTGTGTCCTCAAAAATCCACTAACCTTATTCATCCCTGGTCTTGTTACCATGCCAACTCCTGCTTGCAGTCACAGACAGTTAAAACAGAAAGTGACAATTCAATGTAACTCGAGATGTTCTAGTGCAAATGTAAGAGAAACACAGTGGAAGGGGATGCCTTTATTTCTTTTCGTCCTCCCTGACTTTCTTTTTAGAATCCAATTGGAGACCTATCAATGGTCAAGGAAGGATGATTACTTGAAGAATAAACCCTTGATGCCCTCTGCCATTCAGTACTGTTGGGAGCCTCATATTTGAATCTGAAGCTCATGCTATTGCTCCCTGGGCTGAGCCAGACCCGGTGATCTTCCTTATAGGGAATTCTGTCGGACATCTGATCAGTTGTGGGTCCATTAACCTCATCTCTAATGGGTCTAGTACCCTGAGTGCTTGGATGGAGTTACACAGTGACACAGTTACACAATACTCAAATGTCTGTTCAAACGCCCAGTCCCCCTATGGAATATAAACACTGGCTTGCACATTTTCTCTAACATAATCAGTGCTGTTTCTAACGTGCAGAGGTTTTCTTCCATACGTTCACACGCAACAATGACCCAAACGTTTCTTCTCTAGTTTGTGAAAGTCATCCATGCTCCGGCTCAACATGGTTATATTTTTTCTCGTGAGGTCCGTGGCTCCAAGGATCGCTTAGCGCCATGTGGCCGCAGCAGTGGATGAGAAGTTCATATTTATTTCTCGCTCATCCAAACGACTTCACACTCGACACAGCATGTCCTTGGGCACACAGACATTCCCGCCTTTATAATTAGATGAGCCAATGGGACAGGCAAACATGTTACATAGGACTTACACAACTGGAATATGCTTCAGCTAGAGTACTGAGTGCTATAAATTCCTTTCTAAATGCTCTAAGGATAAGATTGTCCCCACTCATCTCTTTGTCGCCATTATGACAAGCCATTAATGGTGAAGGAGCACAAAGAAAAGAAGGAAGTAGCTCCATTGCTGCGGAAGTTTTGCCTGGGGAGAAATCTCACTTTGCCCTCTGCATACATATCCCTGAGACCCCACCCCAACTTAAATGTAGCAACCATGAAATGCGTAAGAATAGTATCTGACTCAGAGTCAAAGACACTTTGCGTCATTACTCAATTTGGCAGCGATTCATTGACTTTGTATCTCACAATGGTAACCGTGTAGTTAGAGGAGACAGATAATGGTTTATTTGATCTTGTGAATCCTGCAGACAAACTGGATATTATTCCAAATACAATTCTAGAGCTGAGTTCACTAGTTCAAAAATCTGTACTGACGCAAAATAATACTGTACCTAATACCTGACCCAGCTCGGTAGTTAAAACAGTAGGTCAGTAATTAAAATGTCAGTAAGCTACAATGCTTTATCATGTCCAGTCTTCCATGGACTAGTGTCAAAATAGTTTCATTATGAAATGTAACATGTTGCCTACAAGAAAAGGTAACAAGCAAACATGAGCCCCCAACTGTTCTAGGGTTTGGATGCCAGAACATTGTCCAGTTTAAATGAGCTGTTTGAACCAAGAACCCTCCATGACATTTTGATCTTTTACCACTGATGAACTGCTATCGGCAGAGCCTCACATAAATCCTCATCCTAAGGACGTACCGGACACATCAATCTCCCAAACCAATCAATAACTTCTGACCACAAGGTGCTATGAGGGCTTCATAAAGCACTCTATACAGAAGAAGACACAAGGATACTTACATGACAGGAGATGCTGTGAGGCATCCTTGCAGACGCTGGTGACTTACAAATACAATCCCAATAGTAAACTGTAATTCATGTAATGAGGATTCTGTAAATGCTATGCTATACTCTACTACACAACTAGAACTTATTTGTGGGCATCTAACAGATTAAAACCACTTGCTTTGCCCAAATGGCACCAAGTTATAACTGCGTTCCATCTAAAATACAAAAAAACATGCATGCAAGGACATTTTTGCTCACACACCATAACCCTGAAAAACAGCAAATGTTTTCAACTAAAATGTCCATGGACCTGGATGATTCACAAGAATCAAAGAAATGTCATTGTATTTCCCATGATAATGAAATATTCTATTGCACACATAAACATACCTCAGAAATATGAAAGCAAGCCTTTAATATGCAACATAGTTACTATCTGCAGTGTGAGATTAGCTCACATCTGGTGACAGATGAAAGATTGTGGTGGGGGAGTACAAAAATCATTTAAAAAGCAGTGGGACTAGAGAGATAGAGAGAAAGTTAAGTAAGAAGAGTCAGAGACAGAGACAGTGACAGAGAGAGAGAGAGAGAGAGAGAGAGAGAGAGAGAGAGAGAGAGAGAGAGAGAGAGAGAGAGAAGTAGCCAATTTATTACAGTTTCTCAAACCAGCCACAAGGGTGAAATGACCTGCTATTTGAGCAAGCTTAAAGTAGAGCACAGAACACAGCACATGCTGCAGAATTCAAGGAATCCCACGTGAAAGACCTTCCACATCAGACCACATTTTAACACTTAATTAAATGGAACTGATGTACAGACTAAACAGATGGCATAAGAGACATACCAAATTAGGTACCATATATTTAGTCAAAAGACATGTCCGTTTCCCCTCACTACATTTGCAATCAAGCCATGTATGAGTCGTCTGTGTTTCTTGTTCTCCTTTCTCAGACAGGAATAGGTTGACCGATTGATTTACAAAGTCGAATTCCTTTATCACTCGGGCAACAAGAAATTACACTGAGCACAGTCATCATATCCAACAACACATCTGGGACATGCACATCTGGGACAACACATGCAGTAACACTTTTCCAATGACTGTTCAGCATCACTCAGGCAGAAATGTTGCCACAGCCAATGACTCAACAGGGAAGGAGAGGGAGAATAGGAGACTACGGACCCATCCGACCTCTCTGCGAGCCTCCTACAGCTCATGTCGCATCAGTGTCGTCTAGTTCACCAGGCAGTTGCCTTTGACAGCACAGCATGTCAAATGACTGAGGCCGGCGAGAGCCAAACAATGATCTGAAATATCTGTAATCCTTTTGATATACAGCCAGGTTAACTGTGCTTAAGCAAGCAGTTCATACGTTTCAGCGTGAGTCAATGTCATCACAAGGTCATATCATTTGTGAAATAACTTTCAAAGAAGGTGCTCCTCTGGGAAAGATGTTGGTGGATAGTATTAAATCTTGCCTTGTGTTAGGAATGCTTATTTAACTATACCATAGGGTAATGCAAAGGTAGGATGTTAGATAACATATAGACAATGTCCTTCCACTCATAAATTGTGGGGGTTTTGCTATGTAGACTTAAACAAGGGTACAATCCGAATATAACCATTTAAAGGTTATACAGCATTGTAACATCCTAACAGGTCACACCTCAATGCTGTTCGTTCCACTTCTCAGTGTGGATGAAAGGTAAATAGGGGCATCCGTCAGGGATAGTTAAGCAGAATGAACTGCAGTGCTGTAACAAAAGCCAATGTGATATGAGGTCTTATGACAACAGTTGCAAAGAAAAAGGTCTTAATAAAGGCCCTATGTTGTATGACTGAAGTACATTCATCACCATAACTCCAAAGCTCATCTCACGTCAGTACAAGCATTACAAACATAAAAGGTTACTTCCAAAGACAAGTCCATAGAGAAAATCGTGCACAAATATATATTTTACTGCTGTAAACATCAAAAAAGAGGCAGTTGTAAAACGTAAAGAGGTGTCCTTCGTGTACAATATCAATAAGGTTTGCTACTTCAAACAGCAATTTGGTGGGGTCCATCAGGTTGCATAAAGGAATGTAACGTTTTCAATGGGTCCTATCTTTTCAAAGGAAGTTCACTGACGTGTTTGGAAGCCTGTCTGACCAACCAGTGCTGTCAGTTGTCCTATGGCTGTATCAGTAATAGCACATCATCTGACCTCAAAGTAAACTTCCTGTGGGGAGCTTTCAAGGCTGTGTGAGAGGTAACTTGGGGGTAGACGAGGTTCAGTACTTCATTTAGAAGAGACAGAACAAAACAAGAGGAAGGCAGATGCTCACAAAATGCCTCAATTAATTTCCCACTCAATTTAAGTGTTTATCAGACTAAACTATAACCTTTCCGGACAAAGAATATGGCAGGCAAACACACATGGATTCAGCACTTTTTCAGATGTCAAATCAGGTTCAGTCCTAACACCAAATCCCTGTGCTACTTATGCCATCGATAATTGTATTTGTAATATTAATCATTCAATTCAGCACAATCAGCTACAATCGCCATTCCTTTTAGTTTTAACAAGCCATGTATATTGCAAAATATACAGTATGAGACTGTTCTAATGGCCAGTCCACAAGGGGATTTTTCTCCAAGGTTTTTTCCAAAGACCTTTATCATAAAAATGGGCATACAAACCCCTCCCTATCCTCCCATACACATTCAAATGCAAGAACAGGCAGAGGCCACAAAGGCCCAATCAATGAGCCATCCAAGCAGGCTTCTAAACACTATCCAATCAGAAGCCATGTGGCCTTGACTCTGAGAAAACTGCACCTTCCATTTTCCCCAGGGGAGATTTTATCTGCAGAAATCCAGCCTAATAAACATTTCATAACCTTGGTTTCACAATGACAGCACATCATTGACTCTGCAAACTACATTTACTTGACAAATGTAGTATATCGTGTGAAAATAGTATATGTATAACTGTAATTAATGTAAAGACTTTATTCTGGCCTGTGACAACAATTTAAATGTTATGTTTGATTACATTCCCCAAGAACAACCTATTTTAGTAAAGCTAACCTACAGTTGCCTTTGAGTCCTGCTCGTCTTCCTGTCAATACATAAACATTCAAATGATCTGGCTTACAGTACTTCACACAGAGATATCAGTTTTATGGACTCCAAGGAAATTGACATTAGTCTGAAGGACTTTAGTCAGTTATGTTATGACTTTAGTCATATCAATACCAATCCCTCAATGTTATTATAACTAAGGCTGAATATAGAACAAAATGGCCACCATCATAAAACATAAAAAGTATTATGAGGGATACAGTATTGTTGCATTATTAAAATGTTTTACTAAGACTGCATTAAAATACTTTTTTTGACATCATCAACACATGTCAAACAGGAATTTAATGAATGTTTCACAAAGATTTGATATTTCCATTGAAACTTGTAGGTTGGCCATCTCTCTCCCTCTCTTTCACTTACTCACTCACTCACTCAATCACACACACAAACACACACACACAACACACACACACAAACTGCATGAGTGCATGTCTGTTTGAACAGTGTGTAAGACAGAGTATCTTTTTAGCACACTGGCAATGCTGCATTTATGCCAGCAACCCATTTCAGCATCATCATTTAGAATTCTGGGTCTTATTGTTGAGTCACTGACAGCGTTATGTAATTACTGCATTAAGGCCAAAACAGAGGAAGCCTACACCCAAGCAGTGTTGAAGTGTTATTGTCGTCAATTCTACAATTTTCAGCGCGCACACTATGGTGACACCTCGCAGTTCTGTAGGTAAAGGTGCGTGTGTGGAATATCTAAAGTGGCAAAATCCATGTGCAGCGCCAACGTGCCCCCCCCCCCCCTTACACCCCTCCCTCCCACCACCACCCTTGATTCTCTGTCTTTACTGGTTCTGACACCACAGGGAACTTTATGCATATGGATTATATTCGACACATTGCGGATCTGTAACGGACACCGAGACGCAATTAATCACTTTTTCCTACAGCAACCATAAACGAAAATGCACAGAAATCGACATGTAAACTATAGGCTATAATAAAATGGATATGCAGACAGAATCATTCATGCACTGTTACATGTTTCATGTTCTCACACTTTCCAAAAAGCCTTTGCACGAGGGACGTGTGTTGCCAAAAGAAAATAATTATATTGGCTACTCACCATGTTGACTTCCGACACCATGTCGATACTGGCAATATCTATGCTCATGCCAACGTCCACCGGGGCACCTTTAATTACATGCATTGAACATATACATATAGACTCTGTCAGTGTGCATTTCATTGTGGGCTAATCCAGTATGTTCACAAATTGGATATGCTTCACCCTCTAAGAATCGCTTACCTCCAAAATCAGGCCTCAGTCGAATGTCATATCCCTTAAGCAGTTTGTCCACTGTCGCTTTAACATATGACATGTTGCTTGGCTCGTTGGCGCTAAGAGAAAATATAACATTGATTTATAATCATCAAACCTGCCAACTCAGGGGCAGAATGAAATAGCATTTCATTCACTCACCTTTGAGCACCGCAGACCATGGTCACCATGAGGGATAGACAACATAACCCCCAGCGTCCGCGGTCTAAAGACGTCCACATGCCTAACTTTGATCAGAGAGATGACTTTGAGCTAAGATTTCAAGAATGCAACTTAGTCACAGGCTTCCGAATTATTTCCAGAACAACGCATGCGCGTATATTTACTGACATGAAAGAATATTTGCATCAAAAACACGCTTTCTAAAAGAAATATGCTGACACTTGGTAAGGAAAAGGGTGTTTGCGCTTCACCTGAGGTGTCTATGCTGGCGCAAGAGGTCGCGGGGATGCATGCATTAGCCAAACCGTAGGCTATCAATATTCTAGGCAGATTCCATCCCTTCCAGCTAAGTCAAGCATTTCAGCAAACACAGCAGCGTCCGGAGCAGATTCGCATCAAGCAGGCTGTCTGTGTTGGTCGGCTGAAGATCTTATAAGAATAAGCAGTGAGCGCGGCTCCACGATCACCTTTAGTCAGCTCAATGTGGGGCATCGTGCAATACAAGCACGTCTTAGAAGCTGCGCATTTTCTGGAGCGTAGTACCTGGACGCCTCAGCTCCCTGACAGTAATCCATTCGCCTCGCGTCACGGGCTAGAGCCTAAGTTAATAATTTGTTAAATAAATAAATAAATCGCATTAAAAATGACAACGCACGAATAATTAACGAGCGAAGATATAAGAAGCGCTAAAAGCGCTGAAATCTCAGTTCCAGCTGCATGATGACGTGAGAATGGAATTTGCAGGGATTTATCGCAACAATAGAACATTGGCTGGATTCTCATATAATTTAATTTTGATATCTATTGTCCACGTGTCCTCTACACTTCAACTGGTCTTGAAGGCTACATTCTTAAGATCCTTTTCTATGATGGCCACTGAATGTTTTATGACAAACGATTGTATCAATAGGTGAGGGAGTGGATGGTGAAAGAGCGAAAGCAGAAAGGAGGGTCTGGCATGTGTGTCTGGCGTGTGTGTCAGGTAGGTTACATCGATCAGTGTGGAAAACACATTTCACCTGTGTAGTGCTTGCCTTCTAGGTTAGATTTCACGTTGTCTCTCAGGAGCAATACAAGGCCATGGAGTCAGAGATTGTAGATGCTTTGCAGGACAACACTGATAAAAAATGCATGATGTCTGATGGGTGCAATGTTATCACTTAAAGTTCACTTCCTATAGAGCTAAAACCATGTCCTTTTCAGATAGAAAATATATTAAGCACCCTGTGAGTATTTTGTTAATTATAACGCTCAGCAACCAACACTTAAACAGTCATTATAACATGCTTAACCACTGTATGTACACCATGTGTTTAATGTGCTTATGTCAAAGTTGGTGATGATGATGATGATGATGATCTTGCGCTCAGTCACCAAAGCAACATAAATCAGATACGCCACAAATGATTTGGTCTGTAGCCGACTGTTATTGACTTCTATATCTTTCTGTAATGCAGTTTTGATACTTTTGATATCGTTTGTATGGCTGTGTATAGTTTGCAGACTCACCAAAGCATCACTTCAAAATGCCTGCATCACACGTCAGTTATGCCTCTTACAACATGGTATGTAACCTTCATTCTACATGCTGTTAGAAGACAGTCATGGCACTGTCTTTTGTGTAGGGTCCTGCGCATTGTTCTATTTGAAATGATTTAAACCTGGTCAGCTGCTGTCCGTCTGTAAACAGTGCTGTCATTCTTTATCTTCATTGAGTAGACGAAGATGTCGTTGCTCAATCCTAACTCTACACAACTGATGGAAAATGTCTTAGTATTTCACTACTGAATTTCTAAAAACATTGAACAAATCATCATCATTTACATTACATGTATTCATTTAGCAGACGCTTTCATCCAAAGCGACTTCTAAGAGAGAGCTTTACAAAAAGTGCATAGGCCAATGATCATAAACAACGAGATAGCCCCAAAAACATTGCATGGAGCCAAAACATGAAGCATAGATTGTGAAAAGCAAATAATAAAATAAGTGCCAATGGGAAGAACCAGAAGAGCATGTAGTTAACAAATTACAATTAAACAACATGAACCTCAAAAGTGCTAGAGTGTACCTGGAGGAAAGCAAGCAACAATAATATAATTCACAGCAAGCACAATTAGTTTAATCAGTTACAACCAACCAACAAGTGCAACAAGTCCCTCAATAAGTGTCATTGTGTTCCTGGAGGAAATAAACTAACATCTGATCCAACAAATCTTTCCTAAGTACCGTTGTACTCCCGGAACAAGTGCGTCTTTAGCCTTTTCTTGAAGGTGGAGAGACAGTCAGTGTCTCTGATGGAGGTGGGGAGATGATTCCACCATTGGGGGGCCAGACAGGAGAAGAGCTTGTGTTGGGACCGGGCGCTCTTGAGCAGTGGGACCACCAGACGGTTGTCAGAAGAAGACCGTAGGTGGCGGGAAGGGGTTTAAGGCTGGACGAGAGACTGGATGTAGTCAGGTGCAGTCCCGTTCACCGCTCGGAAGGTCAGTACCAGGGTCTTGAATCTGATGCGGGCCGTGATGGGTAGCCAGTGGAGGGAGATGAAGAGCGGGGTGACATGGGAGCGTCTGGGTAGGTTGAAGATCAGGCGGGCTGCTGCGTTCTGAATCCTCTGGAGAGGGCAGGTTGCGCATTTATGTAAATTGGTCCTCTTCTAAACAACTTCAACCAGTCATTTTCCAATGTGCCCTTGCTTTCTGGGGTAGGACGTTTCTGGTTCAGCTGGGGTTGGACTGTGGATGCAGATGCTGTTCTAGTCTGTAATGCTAGTTTGATATACTGGTGATGAGGTCACTTCAGGTCGGCTTGGTCTTGAATGGAAATGATTTGGTCTTCAATGTGCGTTTTACTGTTCTCTTAGAAATATTAAACTTAGCTGCAATTTGGCACAGGCAGACTCAGGTAAACTGGAGAACAGTCAGTAATTCAAATTCACTGTACTAAGCTGAAAAGGTCTTTCAACTGATGTTCTTCTTCAAAATAACCTAATAGGAGCACTCATAGATGTGGTGTATGTAGAAGTTATTCATATACGTAAATGGCGGTCACAAAAAATACTAATATATATATATCATTTTTATAAAATTGCGTTAAATTAAGTATTCTTGAATAATACATTTTATTTTAATCTTTTACAAATAAATGCAACCAAATTGTTGATGGTGTATTTTGGTGGATTAACATACATATACAGTATTACTTGTATGCAGTATACTTCTTATCTTTACCTCCTTCCCTTCACTACATCTACCACATTTCCCCCTTGAAGCAAACAGAGGTGTCGACCACGTGACAGGCTGGCACCAGCTGTCATTTGCCCACTTTTACTCCTCATCCACCTTCTCATTTTGCCCCGTTTTCCAACCCATCACTGCCCCAGAAGGAAGACATCTGTTCTCTGTTCAGCTCCTTTTGGTGAAGACAGATCATGTGCAAGAGATGGAAGAATAGAAGCATTTTAATATCATGTTCATTTGTGACCTCTCTTCCTGCTTGTACCATCATTTGGCATTATCCATTTTCATACATTGAAATAATGATCATTTTTGTATTTGCAAAAACCACACCACAACCACAAAAAAACACATTTGGGCAGCATTGGGTAGCAGGGAAAATTAGTCAATGCCATGAAGGGGTAGTAATGGAACTTTCTCACCCTGAACGATCGGGTTATGGAAAGGATCCAGGTTCACACTACCAATGCAATTAGCCTCAGTATCTACATGTGAAAGTGCAGGCTGTGACATACAAGCCAAAGTCAGTCGATTTCATGGTCACATGATCAGATCTACAGCCCTGTCTTGGACACTCGGGTAAAGCTGAGCAGAGCGGTCAACTGATCACCACCTGGTGGCGAGTTGGATCAGATGGCAGAGGAGACTTCCAGACAGACCTGGTAAACCCAAAACATGTTGTGAAGGTGGCCTGGGAACGTCTGGTGGAAGTCCCTGTTCATGAAGGGTTTTCAACTCCCACATCCAGAGGAATTTCTCATGCATCCCAGGGGAGGTTGGAGACTGAAATGGGAATGGGCCACTTAAGCCCACGGCCACTTAAGAACCCGCTGATGGACACCAGAAAAATGCCGTCAAGGTGAAGATGGCCTTCCGGGCTTGGTTGGCCCAAGGGTTCCTGAAGCAGCAGACAGGTACCATCAGGCCAGAAGGGCTGTGGCTTCTGTGGTCCGCTGAAGCCAACACCCGGGAGTAGTTTGGGGAGGCCATGGAAAAGGACTTCCAGTCGGCCTCAAGGAAGTTCTGGCAAATCGTTTGGTGACTCAGGAAGGAAAGGTAGGACTTGCTTGTTGACTCACATGGGGGAATATTGTCGATCGATGGAAAGAGCACTTTGAGGTGCTCTTGAACCCGCCCGACCAACACACCCCCCCTGTGGAGGAGGCAGAGTCTGAAGTCTTGGGGGAAGCCTCATCCATATTCTTAGCAGAGGTTGCCGCAGAGGTGATCTTCAAAAAGGGGGACCGGAGGGTGCGCTCCAATTATCCCACTGCTCAGCCTCCTCGACAAAGTTTATTTCAGGGTGCTTGAAAGGAGGCTCCGACCGTTTGTCAATACTATACAACTATAAATTCAGAAGGAGCAATGTGCATTCCTATGGAGCTAGAAAGCTGAAAAAAGTATCTGAATTTGAATATGAAATATCTGTATGCTGAATTTAATAAAACCTAAATGTTTTGCTGGCATAAAAAAAACTCTGATCCAGAAATAGAAATTGCGTGAATTCAGGGAAAAGTAGACCATTTCCGAAAGCCCAGAGTTGAGTGTTGGACAGAGTTGAAGGATGAAGCCCAATAAGGTAAGTGCTTATGAAACCCGTGGCTTCTCCTCTGCCAAATTTAAAGTCTTAAGTATCCTAACCTTGTCCTTGTCAATGTTTATGGTTTTCATTAAGTATAACATATAAGCTTATTTGCCCTAGACTAGTACATGACAACATGTTAAAGTACATAGGCTATCTAATAGTGTACATGACTACCTATTTAGATAATTACATTTTTGTAAAAGCTTCATGAGCACTTACTTCACACATTTCTCTATCACCAGCTGCAATGTACTTGGTGCATTAGTGACACCTTGTGGCAATCCGGGTTGAATTCTCAAAAGCCCAAGGGGCATAACAATGCTGATCTATGCTTTTCTTGTTCGGCTACTTCAACTTGATAATAACCTGACTTGAGATCCATAACAAAGAACCACTTTGCGCCACTGAAAGCAGGGGGGTTGCTCCCCCTCCCGTGCTGCCCGGAGTCTTTTGGTAGCTAGTGAGGCTGATGAGGGAACGAGGTGATGCTGTGCTGCTCCTTAATTTGCCACAGAGCGAGAACTCTGTGATGGGTGCTGTTCCAGATGTGTGCAAGCTGGTGTCGCTGTTCCTGGTGCTGAAGGACATGTACTCATGGTGCCGGCTAGTGGCACTGTCCCTGGTGCTGAAGGACATGTACTCATGGTGCCGGCTAGTGGCACTGTCCCTGGTGCTGAAGGACATGTACTCATGGTGCCGGCTAGTGGCACTGTCCCTGGTGCTGAAGGACATGTACTCATGGTGCCGGCTAGTGGCACTGTCCCTGGTGCTGAAGGACATGTACTCATGGTGCCGGCTAGTGGCACTGTCCCTGGTGCTGAAGGACATGTACTCATGGTGCCGGCTAGTGGCACTGTCCCTGGTGCTGAAGGCACCAAGGGACCTCAGTCTCAAAGGATTGTCTGTTACGGTGTAGTACAGAGCGAACCCAAATGCAGCACAGAAACTCAGGATAAAGCATAAAGTCAATGTTTTGGATGTATTGTGGATGTTGGCCGGAGGATGTGTGGCGGTAGGCAGGCAGACTGACAGTCAGGCAAGGCAGGCAAGCAAGCAGGTGAACCAGTGAGTTGGCAGGCGGATGGGTTAGTAGGCAGGCAGAAGGTTAATGGTCCAGTACAATCTGATGAGGAGTGGTTGGAAAACTGTGGATCATTGGATGGGCAGCAGGTGTGGAGGATTCAGGCAGGACAGGATCACAAACACAGAGGGACCAGCAGGGGGTGAGCAAGGACAGAAACCTGGACACTGTGGAGGCCGTAACATTGTCACATTGTTTACACGTGTCTGTCTTTCTTGTGTAATGTAGAATCTTTTTATTTTTTTATTTTTAGGTAACCCCCCCAATAAGCTTTTGGAACTGTGCTAGAAAGGCACCTAACAACAAAAGGTAATGTTGACTGTTTTGGACAAATCATTGTATCAAATGGAAACAAACGATGGACTATAGGCACTCTATTGAGAAGGAGCTGTTAGGCTACTAATTTCCTTGATAGGTGTTAGGCTACTTGTATTTTACTGAATTGAGTTGGGAAAAGGGGTAGTGTTTGCTTCTGTTAGGACATAACATTCATGGTTGATTATTTGTTAGATAATTGATTTTTTCAAATGCAGACATTTAGTTGCTATGATCGTCTTTGAGAACACAACATTCAACCCAAATGAATTGGGTTGAATGTTGGAACTATACAGTTTGAAACTACTGGATGGCCCACAACATGCATTACATCCTCATTCTTTGATAACAATGAGAGTGTCTTAATTATTTTTCAATGACTCTGGGTTGCCCGTGTTTTGCCTCTATTATTATGTTGTAACAAAGGGGTAATACTGTATCGATAGAGTGCACTGAGGCCACATGCATTATAGTGCTTCTCCAAATGTCTCCATAAGATGGCGTACTAGGCTTGTCTCATTTTGTACATGAACTGCACCCTAGGATTTCTTGAAGGTGGTGGGAGAGTGGTGTTCTGAATAAAATATAGCAGTCAGATCAATCTGGAAAAAAAATTCTGTGAATCTTCTTTGTGCACCAGGATACCTCTTGTTTTATACTGGCAATTTGTATTGTCATTGTGCTATTACTTTTTCAGGAGTAAGTTGTCAGGAGTTTTTTGTGTGTAATGAAACTAATAATAGACAAGGCAAGGTTCTAAGGAGATGTGTATCTACTTGTCATTGAAATGAGTCACATGTTGGAGGTCTCTCATTGATCCACATCAGTAACCTGTAAAAAGGACACCCCATTTTTTTTATTCTGATTTGGGGATAAACTGGAACTGCTTGTCATTGCCAAATTTCAAGGCCAGAGAAAGATACTCCCATACGAATATAGCATCAAAACAATAATGTACAACAATCATTTCAAATCTTATGAGGTTTGCGCGTCTTTGGAATTGCCAGTCCTGTCAAAGAATGAAAGATCAGTGGAGTTATATGGAGTAGGAGTATGCCTACTGATGTCTGAATTTAGACTGGCGTTAGGACCTAGTTTATGTTTCTTTGCGCTGTGTTCAACCGAGGTTTGCTTCAGTGGCTCAAGCAACATCGAGTTGATCGCGCCGGTGCAACGGTTACAGGTGAACGGCAAGAGTAGCTTACCAATATCCTTTGGGATGGAATGAACAGTCAGGATTCACGGCAGTTTCCATTTTCTCTCGTGCCAAATTTTGTTGTGTGCTTTTTTATTTGTAGCCTACTTTAGGCACTTCTTCAGTGGGATATCTGCGCTTAAGGTAAGTGGGAAATCCAAACCTAAACCTAACCGTAATAAAATTACAGAAGTCTAATATTATAAGAGACAAAAAATACGTGGTACATTTAGATGGAAGATTTAACACATGAAGGTAGTCGTTGAATTAATTGGTTGATCTATATTACTCTGGGTTATTTCTCAATAATTTAAAGCTTTATGTAGCCTATTATTAGCCTGGGTGTTTTCTAGATACCCTTTTTATATGTGTTGTCGGTAGGCTCCGCTGACATTAACTGCTTGTTTCAGGACCGTGATGCGGATGGTAAAATAGATTGAAAACATTTGTTGAACAAAATACAACGATGTTGGTCTCATCTGTATGGGAATTTAAGCGATTTTTGATGAATGAGATTACGTTCCATAGCAATTGCATTATTATACCTCTCTCCGGTTTGTACAGGCTTGACTGTCAGCAATGAGAGCACGGAGCTTAAACTTTCAGGCAATGTTTTTTTTGGTGGTACTGTGGCAGACAAGGTAAGCATTATTGTCCAATATCTATCTTTTTGGTATACTACATATTTAGGTAGAAAGCGAATGCAATGTGTGTCAAGCCCTACCCCCTTTGCACATATTGTTCGCAACTAAATCTATTGAATAATTGTTTATTGTATCACATTACTGTTTTTTTGTGTGTTTTTGTGTGCTATTTATAAGGTAAATTATAAAATCACGAAAACCAGTGACGCGCCCTACAGTGGAAACTGTAGGTGGAGTCCTCGCACAGCTTCAGGGAGTTTGACCATTGTTTTGCAGAGAGCCTGTTCCCAGTCCATCTCCAACAACTATGTTTAGTGACTAGGCATATAGTCAGAGTATGTTGAGTTGGTGACTTGTTTTGGAGCCGAGTACATTATCTCTATAAACGGTGCTTCCAAAAGTAGGCCCTATTAAACCCCCTGACCAATTCTATCATTTACATTAGGCCTACATTTTAATCATTTAGTTGCACAAATAGTGCACATAGAAATAATTTTCTCATATTAGTCACTTACAAATGGTATATTTGAAACACTGAAAACCTAAATATTTTTTGGGTGGAAATACTGAAAGATCTTGCATGCATAGCCTACGTTGAATATTCAAACCCTGGAGTTATTTTGGTCCATTCTTCCATGTGTCCCAGTTTGTTCAGATTTCAAATAGTTAAAATCGTGACATACATTTTCAATGATACTGAGATTGGGACTTAAATCTTCAATTCTCCCCAGCCACGTCAAGACCTTGTGGCTGGGGAGTGAACTGAGCTCTGCAGCTCCTTCAAATGGGATCGTTTGTTTTTCATTGATGATTGTTTTATGATTATTGATGCAACTGTGCTCACTGGAATAGGCCTATTCAAACACTTTATTGTACCCTTTCCCTGATCTAGCTTTCTAATAATCTACTCTAGTCTTGAAAATCTTTGGTACCACAGATTTTGGAAAGGAAAGAAGAAGATGCAACGTTTGTCCAGATATAGTATCAAATGAATGGCCAGTGTCCAGAAAGCTGACATTTTGTCCAGATATAGTATCAAATTAATGGCCAGTGTCCAGAAAGCTGACATTTTGTCCAGGTATAGTATCAAATGAATGGCCAGTGTCTAGAAGGCTGACATTTTGTCCAGAAACAGTAACAAATGAATGGCCAGTGTCCAGAAGCCTGACATTTTGTCCAGATATAGTATCAAATGAATGGCCAGTGTCCAGAAGGGTGGCGTTTTGTCCAGATATAGTATCAAATGAATGACCAGTGTCCAGAAGGCTGACATTTTGTCCAGATATAGTATCAAATGAATGGCCAGTGTCCAGAAGGCTGACATTTTATCCAGATACAGTATCAAATGAATTGCCAGTGCCCAGCAGGCTGACATTTTGAGGAACAGAAGGGTCCAACTTGTATTGGCCTCTTAAATTGAACCCTTCTGTTCCTCACTCAAAATGTTCCTCCTCAACCTTTTTGGAAAAGAAAGATAAAGGTGCAGTGATCATAAGTCTTAAGTTATCATAATGGTAAATAAAACATATACATTTTGAATCCCTTTTATTTACCAGTGCATAAACTGATTCAGTATATTATTAGTCAGCACATATACATGTAATGCATCTTGAATGGGAGACCATTCTTATGGACTGAAGTAGGGGTTACTGAGGACGGCCTTCAGTTTGACTGGGCTTTTTAGTACAGTGAGAAAAGCAGATCAACTCTCACAAACATAACATGGCAAAATTCACCAGTTAATGTGAAGCATATTTTTCAGATTTTCAGATTCAAAACATCTTTAACTTTCAAAACAATATACTGTTGAGTGTGAAATTTAGATTAAATCCAACAGCTCTCCTTCTCTTCCTCTCTTTTATTGAGTATAATGTAGCTCTTTCTTTTTCTCAAACACATTCTTGCACACGAATAATGATTTGTTGACTTCTTTTAGATCAAGAGCAGAATCCAATTCCACAGATGTCTTCAAGAATAACATCAAAACCTTCACCAAAATATTGGACAGCCTTCTGGATGGCTATGACAATAGGCTGAGACCTGGACTTGGGGGTGAGAACATCTTTAGTACTATGGAATTGTATTTATTTTGTTAGATTTACTTTCTAACAACTATGCATTTCTTGCAACATGATCTATTAAATGTTGTCACTGTACTGTGAGTGCCTATGTTGTAGACTAGGGATTTACACATCCTAATTAAAGTGCTAATAATTTGTCTTGGCTGACACTTGATTTGGTCTTACGGAAATGTGTTTCTTGGTACAACTGACCAGACCTAGGATTCAGTCAATTACACTCAAATTGAGATTTTTATCTCAGATATTTTGGGGGTAAAGGTAATCCCATGGTATTAATGACTTAAATATGATTCAACCCTCATAATTTTTTTTTTTCAATTACAACCAATGTTATGGATGACGGGCACAACAATATGCTGCTTTAGCAGGAAGTTTCAAAGCTTCAATTTAAAAGTCTGTATAGCTGGCTAGAAAACATGCTTTTTTGGAGCATGTTTTTGAACCCTTTTGGAGCTTGAATTATAGCAAAACAGACAATGGAAAAAAAATATGAATTCCAAAAAGTGGCGGAAGATTGCAGTTGGTGTGAAGGCACGAGTCTGGGGATGAAGTATCACTAATACATACTGATTAACGCTGCATAGCAACAAGGGAACTGAGAACGTTGCCAAAAAATAGGACAGTAAAATAATTCTCAAACCTGCCTATCCAAATAATGTCTTTTCTAATACCAAAAATGCTTGGGGTGTCACCCACTCCTAATCTAGTATTGTTAACAGGTATAAACTACATGATAAGATGCATACCCTTGGGCATCTTAGCTATTCCCTGACCCCTTTGAGATATACAAAAAAACCTCAAACATCCAGCACTACATATCGTATAGGCTGGTAAACAAGTCCTCTGCACAATCTTCCCATGGGCCAGTGCTGCATCTCTGCAAAGTCAGTTGATTGACTTCCAGGAAAACCTTGCCCTAACTGAGGCTGACTGTGACGCTCTCACCTTCTGGAAAAATATGGTGACTGCAGATAATTTCCCTCTCCTGCATAAGCTGGTACTTCACATCCTCATAATGTTTGGCTCAACCTACAGCTGTGAGTCTGCATGCTCAACAATGAACACGGTGAAGAACAGGTACTGCAGCTGACTCACCAATATACACTTGCATCAGTGTCTCCACCTGGCCATCACACCTTTTGCGATGGGATTCAAGTGTCTAAGCAATTCAGAAAATTGTAACTGTTCAGTGCAAAGTCTTTTGTCAATGGAATGTATAGGAATTGTGCAAGATGATGCAACGCTGCTAAGGGCCATATTGCGGGTTTACAAACGGGTGTTTTTGGAACAGAGGCCTTTTTACTGTACGAGCAAATGTCGCAATTGGCACAGTATTAGTTTAATGAATGTGTTTTGAGATGTTTTCTTTTGTGTGTTTCACAGATCGGGTGACAGAGGTCAAGACTGATATTTATGTCACCAGTTTTGGTCCTGTATCAGACACAGATATGGTAAGTTTGATCAGTTCTAACCTTCATTCTTCTCCTCCGTCTTTGTTCTCCAAGCTGTTACCTGCTGAGGCCTGAAAAGCTTTCTTCTGTTCCTACATAATACTCTCAGTCCTCCACTTTAGTTTGCTCTCAAATATTTAAACCGTAAAGAAGAGTAGGGAAATGGTCACTAGAGCCAGCGCCTTCAGAAGGGAAAGGAATGGTGTCATATATTATTCATCCCGTGGCTCCATCAAATTCAAAAAGCATAATTTCACAGAAGGGGGAATCTCTATCACTTGGCTTTGATCGTTTTTCTCTGTTAGGCACACCTGTCTAGGTCTCTTTCGGATATATTTGAAAGCATTCCTGCTACTCCTTGTGTCTTGCTTTTAAATATATAATGTTTTTATTCACTTAAATCTAGTTATCCACTGTCACTGTGATTAAACAATACACCTTGTTCCTATTTTATTTGCACAGACAAGGTTCGTCATCACAGGCAGACAGGGTAATACAGGCAATCCAAAGACATACTCGGGGCCAACAGACAAAGGTCAAAACACGATGAAAACTATAGAATACAATGGATAGGGTTATGCTTAAACTGAACTAAGAAAGACTTTGCAGAGACCACAAGAACACGGGTATACTGTAAGACACAGGAGCAGGCAGGCAGTTACTCTCATCCTCCAGGGAAGCAGATCACAGATTCCTGGTCTTGGGTGTGGCACTAATAATACAACATACCTTAACTTCTGAAAAGGAATGTGTGATTACACAAATGTGTTGTGCAAATATTTTATATTATAATACATATTTTATTTGATTTTTTTTTTACTATAGAAATACCTACAGTCACAACAATGTAGTTCCATAGGAACTGGTATGTAGTTACACTTCCTTATGGTTTAGCGGTACACGTTATTACACAAGTGAAACTTGGTATGGGGGTCGTTGGGCTTTCAGGGGGAAGTGGATGTTATATGTTTTAGCCCCTTAACCCACTTACCCTTACACCCATCCCCATACTGTGCCATATTACACATTTGTAATAACCAATACCACTAACACTTGCTACCATTTCATTACATAGCAATTCCTATCTCCATACAATGTTTTACTATAGGTATTGCTGAGTAGACATGGTAGTGAATGTAACCTTCATGTGAAGCGTTGCCTTATTTTTTTACCCTCTACTTCTTTAGGAGTACACTGTTGATGTATTTTTCCGCCAGAGTTGGAAGGATGAGCGATTGAAGTTCCATGGGCCAATGAATATCCTGCGACTAAACAATCTAATGGCGAGTAAAATCTGGACTCCAGACACTTTTTTTCATAACGGGAAGAAGTCCGTAGCTCACAACATGACCATGCCCAACAAACTTCTCAGAATTATGGACAATGGAACTCTGCTGTACACCATGAGGTATGTAATGACTTACACTCATGATACCAAGTGTCTGTTTTATATTAGAATGTGTGTTTCTTAAATTGTTCAAAGAATATTCTTTACGGGTTCATGGTTGTACAATTTGAAGTCAAAAACAGCAGTGCTGCTCCTCCTGTAACATGCCTCTTATCAGCGATTGTAATTTATTTCCAAAACCACAATTCAAATAAAGGCCATCATTGCCACTAAGTACATTTATTTATAGATATGCCATGTCAATCGTTAACTTGCATAAATATTCAGGTTGTTTGCAACCCAAGAAGTTAACTCAAGATAAACAAGATTATTTTATATTACGACATTTGTAACCAGAGCGATGCTTTAGACGGGTTGCTGATAGTCAACTATGAATGTTCATTAAAGACTCTGCTCATCACATCATACTGTTCATAATCCCCCTCTGAGACGGTACGCATTCAGTCAGTGCTGTCAACGTCTCACGTTGTAATTGAAAGAATATTTGGCTGCGGGAATTGTTTTTCCAATCAGGGGTCCCCATGATGGCAAACCTCTCTCAGCCTGGGGTTATCTTACATCTCTGCACAGTTATTATGGATTGCCACTTTGGGTAGATAAATTATACAGTAGTTAACTTTTGCATTTAACATTGTAGACATACACCCAAACACATACACATGTGGGCACATACAAACACACAAGTGTGCACTGCACACATAAACACATATACATGTGGGCACACACAAACACACACACACAGAGAGGCATATACTACTGCACATACAGAACAGTCCTCGAAACTCTGTCTGACCTTGTTGTTATGAGACAACAGAGATGGACAAATAAATAAACCGCCTGACGTCATCTGTGTTATTCTTACTTATGAATTAAATAACCGGCGCCCTTGTGTTCAAGCCGTACCACAAAAACATGTTGTTCAAAAATGCCGCAGTGTTTAATAGAATAAACACGGTATGTCTAATAACCAGGCATCACATTATGGAACTGTTTTTATATGGACTCTTAAGAGTGTTATGTTTGTGCCATCTTAGGTTAACAGTCCAGGCGGAATGCCCCATGCACCTTGAAGATTTCCCCATGGACTCCCACTCCTGTCCACTGAAGTTTGGCAGCTGTAAGTGTGAATAATGTCCAAATGAATTCACACACAAGGGATGCATCTCTAGCTAAATATTCTATTTGAAAAAGCACAGATCATTAGGGCTGCTCAGTAGGTAATGAAAAAATCATAATCACTATTATTACTATTCTGATTACTTTGAGTTTGTGCGTCTGTGTTAGTGACACCACCTACTGCACTATGAACAATTTCTCAACCGTAAACTATAAAGAATATACATTTAAATGTCCTCCTTCCATCTTAATTACTATATTGTCTTTTATCCCGTTTGTGGAATTTCATGTTCATATCCCAATCTACTCTTTTCAGATGCCTACACTATGACAGAAGTTACTTACATTTGGACTAGGAATGCATCAGCGTCTGTGGTGGTAGCCACAGATGGATCCCGACTGAACCAATATGACTTGCTGGGTCAAACAGTGGAAAATAACACAATCAAATCTAGCACTGGTGAGTTTATTATAATATACTATGGGTCATATAGTATATTAGGTAACAGTAATTCGAGAAAGAATAAAGGAACACAGCATGTGCTGTGATTTATAATACACAAGTGAAGGCACTTGGGCAGCACATTTCCTAATACTCATTAACTACACCTGTGTTAGCCTGCTTCAAGCCCATTGGCCCATGTCCAATAAGGCGGCATTATAAGGCCGCACGGATACGCACACACTCGCTGTTGTTGTATTATTGTGCTGCTGCCACCCTCCACCATCCCCATCTCCCCCATGATGTCTGTATGTTACTGTCCATCAGGGGGATCCTTTTTCTATTTGCTCCCCGCCTCATATTCTATGTATGTTGCGCGCTAATTTTAGAGGCATGGAGTGCTTCCCCTAGATACATCCACTCTGGTATCAATAAATGTTCAAATCTAATGCGTTTTGATTGAAATGTGGTTGTCTCACTAACTCACAAAATGTCATATTACCAACGAATCACTATGGCCCAGTTTCACAGACATGGATTAATCCTAGTTCTAGACTAAAAACGAAAATACTTTTCAATAGATATATTCCTTGAATTTTCCTGTTACTTAAGGACTAGGCTTAATCCATGTTTGGGAAACTGTGTCTTAAAGCATTTTCAACATATTAGTCAACAGTTAAAGGTACAATAGGTATGTTTTTGTCACAAACACGATGTGTACAATAAAGAGGTTGTCTCAGAGTTGTTCAGTAGTGCCAATAGAATGTCAATTAAAAAATTTGGGAGCAGCATGATTCTTTCCAGCCAAGTAGGTCCCAGCCATCCTGTGCCAGCCAATCGCCTTCTAAAGATGAGCTCAATCAAACATGAATCGGAGGAAAGCTTGAAATTCTTACCAGAGTTGGGGTGCTGTTTATCATATACTGTATATGTTTTTTCCTAATGTTACTGCTCTCTCTTTCTCTTTATTTAGGCGAGTACACAGTCATGATGGCCCATTTCCATCTGAAGAGAAAGATTGGTTACTTTGTTATCCAGACCTATCTTCCCTGCATCATGACAGTCATCCTCTCCCAGGTCTCCTTCTGGCTAAACCGTGAATCTGTGCCAGCCAGGACTGTCTTTGGTGAGTATGTAGCTGATTTGTCTTCTCACGTCATGGTAATACTGTATTTTAGACGCAGAAAAACGGAAACCTTAACCTTACATTCTAGAATGCAATATCCACACCATGTCATAGAATAAGTAATTCTGATACCAACATGAACAACCTGTGCCATTGTATAGGCCTCTTTGACACTTGCAATTGATGTTGTATATCATTTGATCAGGCTCGTGCACAGAACACAGAACCCCCCCCTCCAAAAATTAAAAATAAATTAAAAAGCTAAACAAAAACCAAACAGGCACGGGCTCCTGCTCCTCTGCCCTGCCATTGACAAAGTGCCCTCCTGTCTGGATGTTTTTTTGTGTTTGTTTTTGAAAGAACACTACCAAAGAGTATGTGGGAACATGAAAAATGAAAGTAAAAAACAGAACACTGCTCTCCTTTGAAATTGTTTTGCCTGAATTGAAATGCACCGCTCGTCTTCTGTTCAATGCACTGCCCATTAGCTGGTTCAAATTTGCTACAGAAAAACAGCTAACTATTGTGAAAGAACTCTGAGAATTCTGAACAGAATTCTGCCTTTTGCTGTCTATAATATTATTCTATGTAGCCACAAATATAAAAAAGGCACGCAAATAATTTCATCGTGTTATCAAAACGCGTTTGAAGAAAGCAAGACATGCTTGAGTGTAGCACTTGTGTTTGTAGCTTATTTTTGGGCAAGTGTTTGTCACTGAGGCAGTGGGGGAGTGAGAGAAGGTAGGAACAAGCTGGCTTTGGTGTGTCTGCCAGTGAGTGTAGCAGAGCGAAGCAACATCAAAAGGAAAACACATTATTCACTCAAAGCACTAGGGTGGTGTGTTAGGAATGTGATAGGGTGAGATTTCCACATGTCCTACAGCACCCAACAGTGTGTGTGCCACGGGGAGGAACTTGAGTCAGCTGTGGGGTAATACTTTGCCTGAAAATGCCTTCATAAACCTGCCATAAGTATTACTCACTGCTAATGCTTCCTCTTCTAACACCATGGAATTGAATAACCCATGGTTCACTTATACTGGCATACAAAACAGAAATCTGGTAATTAGCTAAATTGACCATATACCATTTCTGGGTCCCTTAATGGGTTTATGTGTGAGAGAGAGATCAGTATGTTAAGCAGACTCATTTTACAGCTGAATCTAAAGAGCTTATCAGAAAGTAAGACAATCATTTTATTTTGCCTATTCTATATCAATTTCACAGGTTGTGTATGTTGCAATAGCTAAGTTAATTTAATTTTCCTTTTTTCTCTGCCCTTTGATGATGCAGGTGTTACAACAGTACTCACTATGACAACCCTCAGTATTAGTGCCCGTAATTCCTTGCCTAAAGTTGCCTACGCTACCGCCATGGATTGGTTCATTGCAGTGTGTTATGCCTTCGTTTTCTCTGCCCTCATCGAATTTGCTACAGTCAACTACTTCACCAAAAGAGGCTGGGCCTGGGATGGCAAAAGTGTGGTCAATGACAAGGTAATGTCACTTAAAGAACTCCAATATTTTGAACAAGGCCATTTTTGCACTTTTAGATGTAGAAGACTGATGCAGTATTTTGGATTGTTTCAGAGAATTATTAGCGGTCTGACAAATAAGAAATATAGACCTGAGCATAGCTTCTAAACCTCAAAATACCTTGAATTCTTTATTACAATAACTTTTATTGTTTATATGAGCATCAATCATCAGCATTTTCCCCTCACATTGACTGACAAGACTGGGCAGATAATACATAGGCCAGGGGATAGCCATTAGCCACGGAGAACAGTAAGCTGATAGGGTCAAGTAGGTTGTGTCTCTGCAGCATAGGATGACTAGGAACATACCCCTACTATGAGTGTGTTTTGCTTTCATACATAGCCTACTTTCAGTTTCGAGATTCAATCATTTTGATACAATAGAGGCCAAAAGCATTTCAATTCAAATAATAACTAAGTTATTACAACACAACACAAACCCACACCCAAATGATCACACACACACTCTCTTTCTTTGTTTTTATACTGCTTTACTGATTTGTGTAGTTTACTGAAGATTAGTTTTCTCTTTATTCTCTACAGAAAAAAGAGGCATCTGTCACGAAGAAGAACAATGCATTTGCAGTTGCTGTGGCAAACTATGGTCCAAATGTCACCAAGGACACAGGGCTGTCCACTATAGCCAAAAGTGCTGCCACCGACAAGTCCAAACCAGAGCCCAAACCAGAGCAGAACAAGAAGACCTTCAACAGTGTGAGCAAAATCGACCGCATGTCCCGGATCATGTTTCCTGTGCTCTTTAGCAGTTTCAACTTGGTCTACTGGGCCACATACCTCAACAGAGAACTGGTTATACACAACATGGTCCCATCAAATTAACAAAAGAGTGTTCACACCGAGACTGAGACTTATTTTTGTGTGAATTTGGTTACTTGCAAAGTCTTGGAGTTTATTTTCCACTGCATTTATTGGAAAGTACATGTATTATTTTTTTTGCTTGTAGCATACGGATTCGTTTTGACTTTGAAATGCATAAAATGTAGCAAAGCTGACTTGTAGTATAGCATACTACTTTTCAGAATCAGAGACTGTTTAAGTACAACAGTCTCTTTTGGCACTCTAGGGGGCACTTTAGCCCACCCTGTCCCACCATGCCCCGCCCTGCCCTGCCCCACCCTGAGTCCACACTTCCCCGCCCTGCCCCACCATGCCCCACCCTGCCCCGCCCTGCCCCACCCTGAGTCCACACTTCCCCGCCTTCCCCCGCCCTGCCCCACCATGCCGCGCCCTGCCCCACCATGCCCCCCCTGACTCCACCCTGCCCCACCCTGCCCCCCTGACTCCACCCTGCCCCACCCTGAGTCCACCCTGCCCCACCCTGCCCCACCCTGCCCCACCCTGAGTCCACCCTGCCCCACCCTGCCCCACCCTGAGTCACCAGTATGGAAACCATCAGGCAGGATAATAATAGGATTTTCCGTGATTGTAATTGTATACCTAGTGTACTGTTATGACATTAAAGTCAGCACCATCACACCAGGTATAAACTGCTACTACTAGCAAACAGTAAAAATATACAATACAAATATACTTTAGATTTACAACAGCTAGTGAACCCAAATATGGTTTCTTCATTGGTAATGTGGCAGTTTAGCTTTCGACTCCAGCTGTGCTGACAGTATTTTGCAATCCCACCCTCCAGCTAAATTAGTGGAATTCTTATTAGCTATTTTATTCACTTAAAATGCCAAATACCATATAATTTAATATGTTACTTGCATGAAACAAATATAATGTTTTCAATTGGGTTTAAGATACATTTTAGAAAATATTGGGACTGTAAAAAGCCAAATGGTAATGCAAAATCTGACATGGCAGTCGAGGGTTTGACAACCCTTTGGTATAGTAGTGGAGAATAGCTAGAAAATTATCTTACATATCGAAAACTGTGCCAAGCAAAAAGTTGAATTATTTTTTGTTCAGTGCTAATGTAGAAGCTATTTAAACATGTTTAAAGCGTTACTAATTTGACACATGTGCATTATACTTCTAGAAACTTTACTTTTATGACAGAATGTGTAAATATTAAAGAAATGTACTGTAAACAAAAGCACAACCCCTAAGATCCAGGCCACAGGGATGATCCTCACCAAGCCTCTCAGTAAATACTATACGTCATTAGCAACCCTTGTTTTAAAAACAGGTTTCTTATTTAAAGAGCATGAACTTATAACATACTGAAGAATGATGCTGCACCATTTTTAAACCAAGTGAACTCAAACACAACTTTTTCAATGATCACCATAAGTTCAGGTATATATTTGACATCTGCCACTCAAAATGAAAACGACACTGTGACACAAGTTACTAAATGGACACATAAGTGTAATGAGTGAGTGTATAAATCTATGTTAGTACTGTGGGGACACATTTATAAAGTTATATATAGGATATATGTCAATCAATGTAGTGTTTATTCCGTTTAGTATTTGTTGATAGTCTCCTGATATGGAGATACTGTAGATCGTGCCCACACGTGAGTCTAACGTATTTAATCGGTGGGAGATGGTTTGAGGTTATCGTTTTTTTTAACAATAATTCTTAAGAACAGGCATCTCGGGTTTTCTGTAAGATTTCAATAACTTGTGGACAAGATTGTTTCTGATGTCCTATGTGTCTTAAATCACCTTGTGAAATGTTAGTATTATGCATATCATTGTTATCAGAAACGGTTTCTATGTTTGTAAATTTGTATCTTAATTTGTATGTTTGTATGTTAATATACTGTACACAAATGTGGTATATCAAAAAAAGTTACACGAAACATTCCAATTACAGATAAGACACAATTATGATATCTAATTGTTTTGTAAGATGTTTTTATGTGAAGTCTGAGTGAATTTGATCTTGTTTTTCTCATGCTCAAAATGTGAAAATCCCTGGGGAAAAAAAGACAAATTTTAAATAAAGTTTTGCACATTTTAATTCATTACTTGATTTGAAACCAACATGGTAATTTCCGAAAAACCAGACACAGGTGATGAGTGAGAGACACCCATTTTCATGTGCCTTCTTCTGTGTCACGTGACATGATTCAAAATGAGGCACTGAAGACTGCAATATTGAATCCAACATCAACCATTGGGTCAACGGTTGTGTGGTCAACACGAGGGTGCATCAGCGAGGCGCCATGCAACAGGAAAATGTACAGAAATTGAATAGATTAATTGTCCAATGTAGATGTTTTTATATTAAGAATGCTATCAACCTACAATTCCCATCAGGGTTAATAATTGTTTCAGCTCTACTAAAATGTAGCTTTTACTTGGAGCTGAATTAGAGTTGGTTGGATGCCAACATTTGGCCAATGAGCGAAACCCAACATCAGTGCACATAGTCCAAGTGGGCCTTAAGTACAGCCCAAGGTTGACCCCTACTGCTCCAACCTAGGACATGTCTGCAGGAGACTCGAACCTTGCCGCTGAATGGTACCGTTCAATGCCTACTGTAAGCTTAACAACACTTAATTGTGTAGATATGGAAATATGCATGTTTGGGAATGAATGTACTCAATTAGGATTAGGGACATGTCGTCAAACAGGAGAACCTCTTCCACCCAAAGGACATGCCTATGGTTGAATATTATTAATGTTTTTTTATATTGTGGATCAACTACCCTTTTCTCTTTAACTCTACTTGTATACATTTGGTATCATGTGAAATGACATGTTCAATGACAACGAAACAAAATAAAATAAAATAAAAGTAATCATATTGCATTTAACTTTAGAACTCTCAATGTTGAAATATGTTCCAGTCAAATTTCATTTAAAGTGGCAGATGGAACATTGTGCACGTTTAAGCTTTAGAATGAATCCAAGCAGTCTCAGCTCTCCTTGCCAACACACATGCAAGAGTCAGCAAGACATCTAGTGCATACGTCTACAGCTGAAATCTCAGCAGTGCTACAATGCGAAACACTGCTGATAGCAAGTTTGAGTATTAAATGCTTGGACTTGCTCAAAAGTCCACAATCAATACATAGAGGCTACACAAGAAAACAGCAAGTGCTGCACAGTTCATCAGCAGATTTACCTCTGTGTGAAGTCTCACACTTAATCCTCAACCTGCTTCTGCATCATTAGTCGCAGTTACTGTCTGCTTTTGAATGATCTACCCACTCGAATAAAAACCCACGACTGGCATTTTATAGTGAGATGTAAATGAATCAACCCATTGAATGGTATTTTTGTTGGAGTTCAAGCAGAGACTTGAATGGCTCCAGTATAATTTACACTTTATTACAGACTAACTTTAGTGCTAGAAAAACTGTTTTCATGGTCGATAGGTCTCTCTGTGGATAAACACTGTCCAGTACAAAACTATTAATTCATACATACATTTCAACTACCATATTTACAGTTATTAACCATCAGTAAGTAAATTGTCAGTCACGTTTTAAGTTTGAAAACATTAAAGGCGGTAATGATCCATAATTAAGACCGGAGACTTGTAATAGAGAAGTAGGTTCATTAGATTAATAGCAGATTTATTGGTGGTATATAAACATTATACACATTTTTTCTTTAGTTGGATACAATACACCAGATGGACAACCAGTCACAGTATTTCCAATGATACAACTAGATGGAACTAGCAAATGATCACCAGCTGTTGAAGTAAACTCTGCAAACTACCTTTGGAGTCTTAACTACATGGCTGCATTATCACTAAGATCAGCAATTAAGTAGCAAACCTCATCATTCATCTGTCCACCAAGCAAGACACAACTTTGACAGTTTCTCATCGTCTGTGGACGTCTGTGTCAGAAATGCAATCTTTTTTTCCTCATGAGAAAACATGCTGTCGGATTAAGATGACCTATCATGTGTGCCATTTTATATCATTTTATCATGTGTCATTTTATATCCAACTCCAGTTAGTATCACCCCAATCCCTCTATACTAACTATTCTATTTCTTGACACATTTCTCAAATGTTTTTACATACACTGACGCACAGTTTACTGTTCGATGACCAGAAGATGTGACATAAAAGGTGAACAAAATAATGGTAGAAGACTGACTGTATAACAGCAGTAGAGGCAACATGTCAAATGGTATGAGGGCTGTAAAAGGGGATACACTGTTATGCCTTATGCAGGATCTGGGTTCAGAGCACAGCTGGCCTAAACATGGAGATCAAATGGAATGAGTGGTGTTATTAATACATTTGCATAGAAAAAATAGACAAAGACTCAATGTCGACAATGTCAGTATCTCAGGTACTTTGCAGCGCTGTTGTGAATGCTTATAGTTTACATCTCCATGGTGACATTTCATCTCCTATCAAACTCAGTATGCATGTTTGACTGCTGTCTCTTTGCCTTTGTTCCCTTTCACTTTGTCTATCTCTAAGCTTGGCCTAGAAAACAAATGTTATTTGAGGAAATTAGGTTTTAATTGCATCTGTTTTTAAGTACAGGGCATTACATCTCAAATAATGGTGGTTTATTGAAAAGGATGAGAAATTGCTGTGCAATAGATTGACTGATGGCACAGTATTTCACAGCTTGAACACAAGCTGAGCCATTCTTTACTTACAACCCTCCACGCATACAATTGTCTTTTGTGTGCTAAGGGGTTTCAAGCTAACCCTGTCTAGAAAAAAAAAATACATAAAAAAAATTATGTTGCTATTCAGTAGCATCATGGGATAACATTCAACCAATATTTTAAACAAATGACAACTGAGGAAACCCAGTCCCTCATCCGTCACACACATATTGTGTAGGTTGCAGCAGGCACAAGTCACCTTCTGGGAGACCAGAGGCTGGATCTCCAGGGTCCTCAAAAAGAAGCTGCATCAGCGTTTTCGAGATCCCCAAGGTGCGCTCAATAACGTTTCTTGCTTTTGCATGGTGCCTGTTGTTCCAGGCTTCAGCTTGGCCTGTTCACGTTGAAAACATATGGCGTATATTTAAGTCACCAAAGTAACAAGTTTACTCTGTGTGTGCATAAAAAACTGTCCCTTTGGATTTATAATAGCATCGGGACGCTGTGGTCACAGGTATCTTCCAGCTCTCCCAATATAAAGTACCCAGATAGTGGATACAGAGCCTGTTGGTACATGGGCGATCTCCATAGGACAAGTGCATCCTATACAGATCCTATATTTCCAGTGTAGAGTACACAACGTGAAGTGTAGCCTTGGCATTGCAGACGCCCTGCAGTAGCACAGACGGGGAAAACTTTCTGTTAATTGTACATTTCTTCTGTGGCTCTGCAGGCAGAAGAATCTTGACGTGGTACACGTCAATGACAACGTCAGCACAGCGCAACGCCTCATGGCCATTCAGGTGAACAATGCCAGCCTCCACCTCCTCCGTCTTCTGTGGTTTTGGGGAAGCTTTTTACGAGGATGGTCATCCTTTCCTCCACAACATTGTGGACGGTCCTGCAAACTGTGACTACTGGCATGGCAAAGATGTCTGCAGCTACCCCTCGAGGAGTTTTCACAGGCTAGCTAGTAGACCAGTCTCATGTCTGTATCTGTCGTGGTTTTTCCTTCCAGCCGTAGATACAGAACCTCAGTTTCACGGCTCCATCCACCTGGTCCAGCATGTTGCTGCTGCTCCTGGGTGGGCCTCAAGGCTGGTGGGGGGGGGGGGGGGGGGGGGGGGAGAGAGAGCCATTGTGCATGTCATCGCAACATGTTGAACCAAGCTGTTCTAATGCGACAATCAAATTAAATGAGTACGATTTGTATTGTCAGAGGGACTGCGTTGTGTGTGGACATTTGGTCAGTGTGCAGACAAGTTGGTGTTGTACCAGCCATACATTTTTGGGGATGGTACTTGTGTTGAGTGACATGTAGGTGTGGGGTTGCAGATGGCAGTAGATTTCATCCCAAAGGAGTTTGATGGGCTTGAGGTAGAGGATTTGTGTGGGCCAGTCAAGTGATTCTACACTGAAATCTACAAAACGTTTGTTATATGGAACTCGCAACTATGTCTTCATTTACTTAAATGCACTCACTAAGCATGATCAATTGTTAACACTTGGGACACGGAACACTCCATTAAAATGTATAGATCTGATTAATATTTTGAAAAATGTTGTATAGGCCTACCTGTTCTAGGATGTGGAAGGTATTCTTTACACTGGAAAGGTTGCTAATGGTAATGAGGATATTCATCCATGGAATAATACATTCAGAAACATCTGCCTCATTTAGCTAAATGCTCCCAGTGCAAAAACGGAAAGCATGATTGCTTGTTTTTTTAAAGGTCAGTGAACATTAACATGTCCTTTTGTTTACTGTCCTACCAGTTTCAAAATTATTGTTACATGGACACAAAATTGTTTTTTTTACATAAACACACTGATTATTGACATTAGTTTCGATACCTAAATCCGAAAATAAATCATGTTTCGTGTTTGTGAGACTATAGAACAGTAATGGACATGGCAGCAGGTTACATCTGCAAGGTTAGTATAACAGCCACTGGTGCAGTTGAAGATATTTACCTCGACCAAAGAGCGCAGGCTCTCTCAAGTCACATTATAGTCTACCCTATCCTCGCGCTTCTTGCTGGTGCACAACATCATAAAGATAATGTATGCAACACTCAAATGCAAGGATTGGTAGAATTTACCGTCAATTCGGAAACATCCTGAACCACCTTCCTAGCGTATCTAGACTTAATTGGGCTAAGGCAGCGGTAAAAAGCAACACCTAATTGTGTATCTTTAAAGGACTAATTTGATATCTTTGGGGTAGGCTCTTGTAAGCATGAGACTGAAGATAGTAGCGTTTTGCACTAAGGTTGTGCTGCAACATGTCAAAGGCAAAGCGATGATTTCGTGGCTATTGCTGGCTCTCCTTGGACTCTGGTAAGTTTGATCGGATCCGCGGAGCTATTTCACTGATAATCTTGCGATGGATTTGAATTAAGACATAACGGACAAGGTATCCTGAAAAACATGAGAGGGTAAAGGGGTGGTAGATTGTGATGTGTGCGGTGGGCTTGTTGTAATCAAACCAATTGTAGCAGACGGCTCGTGCGTTATCCCCTTCACAAAGCATATTGTACGTATAGGTATTGTTTGCATAAACATAATCGCACGTGTAAATTGTTTAGTGTATAGGAATTTTGATCCTAATGAATGTGCAGAAAGCCTGTATAGGCACCATATCGTCCTGTTTAAGATGGCAATGTCATTTAAATCACATGGAAAATGCAACCTTTAGCAAACATCCCTGCATCTCTATGTTTAACAGCTTCACCAACAATAGTTCAACAAATTCGTTCATTTTGAAGAGGAAGAAAATAACAGTTTGCGTCAAGATAGTCTAAATTGCGTCAAGCAAAACCTAGATATCACATTAAATGTTCAGATTACAGCAAATAAATGTATCAAATGTGCAGCCTATTCCATTTCATATTTGTTTCAGTCACATACATGATTAACAGTGTTTCTCACATTGCGGCAAAAAAGCAACCGGTACCTGGCAGTATCCAGCTGTCAGAACAAAGGACATGATTTATGTTTTTGATCCTTATGAATCAAAAGGCCTAATACATGACATATACCATACCTCTGGGCGAAAGAGTAGCCTATTATAAATATGGTGTAAAGTTCACATCAGAATAATTGTAAATTAATCTAACACATTTAGTGAATAAAAAGAAGGTTGTCAGAAAAGTACATTAGTACTGTATTTATCTAATCCCAACAATACTGTGTACTTTGATGACCATATTTAATTAGTTAACTTTATTTTACACAATTTAGGCTATTCAATACAGCAGCTTTCATGACAAACTTGTCTGCCTGGTATTGCAATCAGAAGAAAAAGGCTTTGATTCAGCCAAACCCACATAGCTATTTACAAAATAGCTAACATGGTACCACAGCATGGTTATGGGTCAAAACATTTAACCTCACAGGCTAATTCCGCTGTCCAGTTCAATAATATACTTGATAACATGTGTACAGGTTTATATTAAGTTATTGGATCATTGTTTTTGTACTTGTGCCTTGGATCTCTCTGATTCACTCTATCCGGCATATTTCACCCAGACACTTTGGGTAGAACATTATTTACGATATACTTTCTCTGAGGTCAAAAACTGGTAATGTGATTACTTATAGAGGTGAAATGCACTGCTTTCCTTTACAAAAGTAACAATGTGGAGAAATTGGAAGATTGATGAAGTGATGAAGGTTTTAAAAAGTTAAAAAATGTGTCTACAATCAATTTGAGCATGCAGTTTGGAAGTACATCTGTCAATGACTTGCTCAATGGAATATATTCCATTGAGCAAGTCTAGTCTAGTATAGTTTATAGCTTACAAGTATAACATTTTGAAAGATTGGAGTTTCCTCCTTTTATCAACTGTTTATCAATATGAACCAGCGGTTATATGGTCAATGTGGTCCCAACCAGTTGTTTAGTGGTCTTCTATGTTAGGATAAAAATATACATTTATATTTTTGTCCACAATTGTGTCTACAATACAGATGTTTAGGTAGTTCTGTCACCCTGAAAGCCTACTCTTCACAGTGCCTAATCTAACTCCTGCCAAAACACCCGGCTTCATGGATCCCTGCAACACCCTTTGTGTGTTTCATTAGCTCAGCCCTTTTGTAGGTGCAAGATTATCCTGCACAGACTGTAGATCATACTGCACAGACTGTGCACACACACACCTGCACACACACACAATTCCCCCACTTTCTCACTTCCTTCTCTCTCTTCACAGTGTGGCTTTTGGGCCGAGTAAACAGGATGAAGAGGACTATGAAGATGTTCCCATAAATAAGACTTGGGTTTTATCCCCCAAGGTCTATGAGAGTGATGTCACCTTGATCCTCAATACATTACTTCAAGGCTACGACAACAAACTCCGACCTGACATTGGAGGCAAGTTCCCATCCATTTGTAATGGCAATGTTCATTATTCAGTGTCCACTCAGAGGGCGCTTTTTTACAAATTCATACTGTAGTCCATTGGTTAATGGGGGGCTTCTTCAACATTACATGAAACTCATTACTTAATTTAGTATTAAATGTTCATCTCTGTAAATGCCCAGTAGTACCGTATTAATTCATTATTTGGTTATGCTGCGAATTTCAGTTGCAGTTTACAGCACTGCTTTTATTGATAGAGATTTGTGAAGTATTTCAGTCATTCAACACACACAAACAGACATCATTTGAATTTGATCTTTCCAAAGTGCTATTTGCCTTCTAAGTATGGCAACCATGATGTCTGTCTGTGTATATTTGACTACCGGTACTGTTGATATATACATTGGAAATCCCACAACAATGTCCTGGTCGAGACTGTACATTTGTCCTTAAATGTTTTCTCTCTAATCTTTATAGGACAATCCATTTTAACATTCGTAACAGATTTGAATTTCTTTTGAAAGGTACCAAATAAGGATTTTTGAGTGAGATAAAAATTAGCATCCATCAGGCTTGCATGTAATTGTGGACTCCTATCTTAAATCAGAAATTTGAGCATAACCAGAAACTTCTGAGACTATACAGCAGGTTTGTTAAAAAAAAGAAAAAAATGATACAAAGGTGATGTTAAGTAGATTGATTGCACAGGGGCCAAAATGATACATAGCCAAATTGGGATTGATTGAGGGATCTCAGGAATGGTGTGAAGACCAGATACATTAATTTTTAGTTTTCTGGCTTCAGGCTAGATTAAAGATAATTAATGCAAGAGGATTACTCTTGTCTATATGCAACAGCACTGGAATAGACTGTTACCAAAGAATCTTCAGCCATCGGTTCAGATTGAGTTGAATTTAAAAGCACATGATAGTGTTGAGTTCCATAACACAATCATGTGGCTGTTCACAAACTATACTCTTTAACCTGATCTTATGGCAAGTAGTTTATCTACAAAAATACATACAATTCAGGATTAAGCATTATATCTCCATTTACACAAAGTAGTACAATGTCTGTGATGCTTATTCCTGTACTGCAGCCGGTGATTAAGATATTAGTTAGCTGATTTGGTTAGCTAACCTAAATGGAGTTTGTGCAAATTCGTATAATGCAGATCGTTTTTTCATGAGTAAACTTTTTAATTCATTAACATAACAAAATTCACTGATCTGTATTGAAAATAAAGCATCCACTGTATATTGCTTTGCTGACAGTTGCATGCCAGAATTTAATCAATATAGAAAACCCTTCATGGTAGAAGCTGATATTAACTATTGTGCCAACGTTGATAGTCAGCACTGCTCATTTGCTCATACATCCACTGTAATAGTGATACAAAAATCTGTGAAAGTGTGAAACAAACCATCTGGCGAGCCAGGGTAGCCTAGCAAAGGAATGGAAATCACACACCTGTAGTATAGGGCAAAACTGTAGGCCACTAAACAAATATTTGGATCGTGAGTTGTTTGTGTACCTCCGTCCTTATGGTACCGTGAAGTGATTTGCTGAATGAAAAACTGATTAACAACATGTTTAGGCGGCCTATTGATCAAAGGGGTGCTTTCAGCAGCAGAGCTTTTGCATAAAAGGCCTGTGATTTAATCCTATTTATTTTTTGCTAACTCGAACAGCTAATCAAAATTACGTCCTTTTCAACTGTACACAGTGCATGGTTCTTGAGATAATCAAGCCACTGCCACACATTCACACAAACAGACAGACACACACACATATTCCTGGAATTATAGATAGCCTTTATTATTTGGTCATTACTGGTTTTGTGTGTTCCAGTAAGGCCAACAGTGATTGAGACTGCGGTGTATGTTAACAGCATTGGACCAGTTGATCCCATTAATATGGTGAGTCAAAGTCTTTTCTGTTTTAATGAAATAACCCTGATTCATTTAGCAGACACTTTTATTTGAAAGTACCAATAGTAAATGCTGCCAATCAATAAGTAGAAGTGCACAGTTCTAACAGTAATGCAGAGGTTAATGTCAATAAACAGTATTTGGTGAAGAATATTACACTATGAATCAACTTCAACATACCCGGGAAATCTTTTAGTTTTATGGTTTCAATAAGCCTAACAACAGGAATTGTGCATAAGCGGCAATTGAAACCGGTGTATAACCGTTGTGACACTGAAAACTCAGGGTTAAACCCGAAGTGACCTTGCTTACCCCAAATCCTGCTTTGTTGTAAAGGCCCCTGATTCTAGGACACTGTCCGTGGTAAAGTTAGGAACTAGTACCAACCAATAGGAACACAGAACCATGTTTACAGTCAGGTATTACACTTAGGTTTTTAATGTGTCATATTAAACTAGCATATAGTTTGAGTTAGGATTACTGAATAACACTTGTGTGGTTAAGGCTATGGTTCAGTTTACTTTAACAAAGGACTAGCACCATTGTTTTTACACAGCCAATGTTTTCACTTTAGGTAGCTTCAATGAGGTATTGCCTCTCGCCTTTCTGTGGTCAACCTTGTAAACACAACTGACCATTTCTCAAAGAACATTTTAGCCAGCTATGCCAGAGCTTACAACTGGATTCCCGGGGGTTGGTTATAATTGAACTAGTATTTTTGAACAATTTAACCCAGTTACATATACACAGTTAAAACTTAAGAACACACTGGGCCTCTCAATGTGTGCATTTGTTGTTGTCATTTGAGGTTCCCATGAACATCACTTAATTGTAGAGGTACTACAATGAATGGAAATGGACAGTAATGGCTTGCATTCCTACCTACATGGCTCTGTTTGCAGGAGTACACCATAGACATCTTTTTTGCCCAGACGTGGTACGACAGCCGTCTAAAGTTCAACAGCTCCATGAAACAATTGATGCTTAACAGCAACATGGTGGGAAAGATTTGGATTCCGGACACTTTCTTTCGTAACTCCAGAAAGTCAGACGCCCACTGGATCACTACTCCAAACCGCCTGCTTCGACTGTGGAATAACGGGAGAGTCATGTATACCCTGAGGTAGGAGCGATACCCTGTCATGTATTTCTATTTTTGTTTGTTTTTAAATCGTTGTTTGTGCAGCTCTAGTTTGTGCATCTGTTCTCTTTGTCATGTAGCCATGTTTTAGGCCCCCACTGTTTGTCAAAGCAGGAGTATTGGATCTTTGTGTGTTGAAACCATTTCTGAGGAAAGAAGCACTTTACTAAAGTAGTTTAACCCACCACTGAGACTTACTTTCTTTTTGTCACAATTCTGTTTTTGTCAGGTTGACTATTAATGCGGAGTGCTACCTTAAGCTGCATAACTTTCCAATGGATGAGCACTCGTGTCCACTGGAGTTTTCAAGCTGTAGGTGTTCAAACACTCTCCCCCTCTTCCCGTTTCAATCTGTCATTTTGACTTCAGCTTCCATAACCAGCCCAGAGTGTGAGACAGGGGTGTTAGAATGGGCTAGAGTTAGAAGCTAAGGCCTCGTCCTTCCTTACCCCCCAAAAGGCCCATCTGCTTTGTCCCATACGATCAATCATCTGCTCCACCAGTGGAGAAATTAGGTCGGACAGTCCCATTCTCCAACGGACTGATGAATTATGCACCCTCCGTCCCGTCCCAAGCTGATTCATGCTGTCTGTGTCATTGTCTCTGTCAATTTGTCTCCTGCATCATGCTTCAGCTTTTCATGTCTTGTCATAATCTTAAAGCCTCAACCAATCTTTTAAGTGACTGTAAACTGCAAGGGCATCCCATGGGTAGAGGGAAGATATGCTTCATTTTGAATGCTCCCCTTTGCCTGACCATAGTATGCCTTTCCATGTTGTACAAGCTAGAGGTCTTTACAGGTCTACCTGTCTCAAAAATCCAAGATCCCACCAGGGACCCATTAGACGAGGTGAAAAAGGTTGGACCTGGGCCAAAGTTTCAATATTGCAATTAAAAGATTTGAACAGGATTCCACTGGATCCGTCTAGAACTGAATGTGTGTTAGGTAAAAAGTGAACTGACCAATCTTTTAAATTCAATGTTATGTCACTTTTGCTTTGTATTTCTTATCACACAATGAGCGGACACCAATTGCTAATAGGCCTATTGTATGCAATGCATGCATGTATGTAGTTGTCAGATGCATTTCATTCTGAAAGTTCAATACAGTTAAACAGTGTCTTAAAACTTTTGCAAGTAATTGTGCATTGGTTACATTGATCTGGTTTTTGGGGGATCTGAACAGAACAAATGTATATTTATTAAAAAAATGGTCTGACTGTTTATGGGTGTATTCAGACTTGATTTGGGTAAGATGGGTAAGAAAACCACTGGTCAACTTCAGAACAGGTCCAACCTTTTTGAATTGTGAAGACCTACATTAACTGTTCATTAACATGAACATTAACATGGCTGGATCGCCGTTTTTACATGAAGTCTCAAATAACCATGTGTGAGTGTGTCACCCTGTGTGTGTCCCAACTTTTGTAGATGGCTATCCTAAGAATGAAATTCAGTATCGTTGGCAACGACGCTCTGTGGAAGTGGCAGACCAAAGGTACTGGAGACTCTACCAGTTTGCCTTCGTCGGCCTGCGTAATACTACTGATGTGGCACACACCCAATCAGGTATGGAGTATACTTTGAGAATCATGTGAAACAAATGCAAAGGTAATGCAGAATATTTATATAATAAACATATAATAAATACTTTTAAGAAAGGATAACAATTTCTCTATCTTAGTAATAAAAAATAAGCTTTCAATTAACAAAAAAATGTTTTGTTTATATATTTGTTCACTTCAATATACAGGGGAATACGTCATCATGACAATCTTTTTTGATTTGAGTCGGAGAATGGGCTACTTTACTATTCAGACGTACATTCCTTGCAGCATGATTGTGGTGCTGTCCTGGGTTTCCTTTTGGATCAACAAAGATGCAGTCCCTGCCCGGACTTCATTGGGTATAATCTGGTCTTTCACTCTCTTTCAATCTCCCTCTATCATTTTCTATAACACGACTTAGGGCTGGGCAATATGGCCACACATTGATCATAATATGTTTTTTCTTCATATTGATTGATGATGATAATATATATATTTAACGATAACAATGCTCAATGTTCAGTTTTAAGTGTATTCTCCTTCGAGCAGAACTGTGAAAAAATCAGAAGTGTGATTAGTAGGTTATGCTTGCTACCACACTACTGCTACCACACATATTATTAGTATGCTTGCTACCATCAAGGCCAACTACTATTATCTCAAATACGTATATCTATTTTAGCCACCGCTGCTCCTCCCCCAGGTTTTGCAGCAGCCTATGTAGTAGACATGAAAGGTTTCAAAATGTGCATCTCATTCCTGCTGCAGCGAGCTAGCTGCAGCAGCTGCATCAGCAGTGTCAACCTCAGTTTGACAGTGAGTGGGAGGGCCTGGAAACATGCGTCATCTACATGGTGTGTGTCTTTGCAAAACTATTGACTGTTCACTGTATTGTTTTTGCAAGTAGAGGAAACCAGATCCAAAATCCTGTCACTGTACACAGAAAACATCTCATTAACATTGTTCTTTTGGGAGATTTTTTTATGAAGATGATCAAAATTGTTTTGTCACCCAGTCCTCACACCACTTGTTAGGATTAACTCTACAGCTTAATCGTATAAAGTGGTGATGGGTCATGGCAAGACTTAACTACTAATTGATTGCTTGTGTAGTCCAATGAAAAAAGCCAGAGAAATGACAAGGTGTCTTTTTCTTTAGGTATAACCACAGGTGCTCACTATGACGACCCTCAGCACCATTTCCAGGAAGTCCTTACCCAAGGTTTCCTACGTTACAGCCATGGATCTGTTTGTGTCTGTGTGCTTCATTTTCACCTTTGCTGCTCTCATGGAGTACGGAACTCTCCACTACTTCACAAGCAACCGTCAAACAAAGAAGACCAAAGTTAACAATGCACAGGTAAAAGAACCAGATAATGAGTTAACTGACCTAACTAAACTGTTATTTAGCATGCTAAATAACGAGTCGCATTTAAGTCTAACACTTAAACTGGTTAGGCCTAGGACATGGACATACATGGACAGTTTGTGTGTGTGATCAAATTAAATTAGTGATACAGATGAATCAATTTCAAATATATTTCTGATGTGATTATAAAAACAAAGAACACACAATTCATTTGTAAATGTATCTCTTATATGTACATTTACAAATAGTACATGAAGTAAGTGCAGAAAATAATCAAGGACCAAAGTAGGTTCATGTCAAGGAATTGTCTGTGTTTTTATCCTACAGCGCAACAATAACAACATATTTCAACATCCATATAAATTGTAGGTAGAGCTTGTGATTACAAGACATTGCTGGCAACACATTTCAGATGGAACAAGCAGAAAAGGTTGTTTTTGCAGATATCAAATGAGGTATTGTACAGCTAAGCCCTCTCATTCCAGGCAAAGAGGCCGATGTTTGTTCTCAGACTGAAAGGAGTGTAGTTGAACAGGGAGATCATTCCACCACTGGGGAGCAAGGAAGGAGAAGCACTGCAGGGTGTGTGTGTGTGAGCCCTTACTTCTCTGTGCGGGAGTTACCAAACAACCCAATGTCACAGTGGGAAACCAGAGTTGGGGCATTAATAGTAACTTGAATTTCATTCCTTTAGATGAGCACTTGTACTCGGGGTGAAAACCGGAGGGCAAACTGGGCGGTGGCATAATGAGGGTAGCAGAACTCCTTCCAGAACCGTGAGGAGAACTGAAGTCCATTGAACCGAAAGACATGCTGCACCTTGAGCTTGGTTGTTTCGTGATGGCAGCCATGTCATCTCTAGTGATGGTGCTGTCTTCCTCTCTTGGGGCCATGGATGGTAGAATCGTTGTTGTCAGAGGTAGGATCATGGGCACAGATGGTTCAGTTTCAGTGCACAATGGATGTAATCATTTTGAGGGCTTTGAGCACCTGAAGGAACTTTTCGGCCACTTTCACATCATCATCAGACAAGGTGATGATGTATTTTTTTCTTCAGGGTCTTGTCTGTCAGTGCAGAGTCAAAAGCACTAAAACATGTCAGAAGTTGACTTCCATCTTGTAGGTACATCATGTATGAGCTTGTGGGTCTGTGGCGGTAGTATTTCTTGCTTGGTCTTAAACACGAGTGGCTGTTATGCTTCGGTGGAAAAAGGAAACCCCCTTCCTGATCCTTCCATGGAGGCGGTCCATCTGGTTCATTGAGATTCCCCCTTTGCAATGCTAAATTGATTAAAGCAATGTGTGGCCCCAGGCTAGCTTCTATCACTGCATTAACTTGGTTCTTGGCATCTGTGGATATTGGGATGTTGATATGGGGCCTCTCTAGCTCGCAGTGTTGTTACTACTCCTAACACTACCTGTGCTTTATTTGTGTCTGTATGACTCTCATAGAGGAAGCGTGACTGCAGCACTAGACTTCGCATCGCCCACTCCTCTGTGGTGTAGTGAGCATTTGCAGTCAAGCGGTTTTCCGTTTCCCTGGAGGTCCACCTGTCTGTGATGAGGGCAACAGAGGATGCCTTTGATAATTCATCGACCATTTTGATTTTTTCCCTGTTCATAAAGATCTGGCACTGATCTTCATGCTGAAGTGGGTGAGCGAGGGGATTTTGTAGAGTGGCTTAAGCACTTTCACCATATTTTCAAACCCTTTGTTTTCCACAACAAAATATTGCCTCATGTCTGAAGTGATAAACATCCCAATAGATTTGGTGATGGCTTCAGCCCAGTCTCATTCTGCAGCAAAGGGCTGCTTAAATGCTGTGGTGAGAACTTGTTGAAGCTGAGTTGGCTCCCGTCACAAACACACCAGGGTGATGACTCTTTAAATGTGTGGCCATGCTTGCTCAGCACGCATCAGAGAGACAGAAAATGAGCGGTATTTAATATACCAGGTGTAGTGAGGAAGGGGGAGACAGACACCCGGAGGGGGTGGAGACAAACACAAGACTGGTGAAACAGATCGGTGTGTGACACTAGGCTCCATCTTGTCCAAGTAAAACGAATAAAGGTGTGGAAATGTATATTCTTCAGCGTATGTGTTTTCCTCCCACAGAAGTCCACCGGAGTAAGCATTCAGCCAGGGACTTCCCTTCTCCAGATGAACAACATTGCCCCCTATCATGAAGATGATGATTATGCATACGAATGTCTGGATGGGAAAGACTGCACAAGTTTCTTTTGTTGTTTTGATGACTGTCGCTCTGGTGCCTGGAGGGAAAACAGGATGCATGTTCGGGTATCAAAGATTGACTCTTATTCGCGAATATTTTTCCCTACAGCCTTTGGCCTCTTTAATCTTGTTTACTGGATAGGTTATCTGTACTTATAAAATTTTTGCAAAGAGGAGCTTTTGCCGTTAATGTGCTTCTTTATGAGAAAACTAGTTTTTTCTTTCTACCGCCTTGCTATTGTTGGTAATGTTGATAGAAACAAAAGAGTTTATGGAGTTCAATTTCATCTCTTGTGTTTGAGCAGCTCTTATATTTGTAAGGGTTCTATTTTTCTAGGCAGAGACATGGTAGCTACAACAAACAGGGCTAGAAGTGGGGTTGTTGTTTGAAGAATGAGATGGTTTTCATCATCGGTGGATTTGAGAATTATGATGCCAATGAATTATGATTTTTTCATGTTAGATTTTTTGGGGAACTGAAATTGTAGCAATTTATGAACAGAATATTAGAACAACAAAAAAAGATTGTAACTAATATAATTTAATCATATGCTACTAACCCTTGCAGTATTGTGAATGTTGTATATTTCCATAATTCATTTTAATAGTTGACACTGTGAATCCCTTTTTAAAACAGTACTTTCAGAGTCATTTTTGCTAAAGTTATTTTACAAAACTGGCCTATTTTGAAGTGGCACCCACATAAATTCTCAAGCTACAAAAAGGATTATCAACAGAATCCTAACTTTTTAAATGACAGTAGATTTAATAACAATGGCAGGTGCTTACAGTCAGCTGCTTGTGTAATATAAAGATGATAAATTAACTTTTCAGAACCTTGCATTTAGAGAAATGTGATATGATGAAATTCGGAATTATGACTGACAGAATGTATTATAGTATGTATTAATATGGTAAACATAAACAAATATGGTTAGTTTGTACTCAAATAGCATGAACCTTACATTGTAAAAGATTATTATTGATGATATCATGTAAAGTAAATGCTATTTTTGATTAATGATTCCAATGAATCTTGATAGACATTTAAGAGAACGGAAAATCTGAGAAACTGTTGGTTTTTGGTCATTGTAAAATTAGTATTTGGCTAATAATGCTTGTTCCAGGACACCAAACCAAAGAAACTATTGTACCTGGTTTTGTAGCATAAATGTTTGATGTTGTGTTGAAAAATCTCTGTGAATCCGTAAAGCATTAAAGACTGTGACATACAACATGGTAAAAATAAAGAAATATGCTATTGTAAATGTAAAGGGGGGGAGGGGGGGGACTAGCAGCACAAGATCCTGTCAAAAAATGAAAATAATTGGAACCTACATATATGAAGTATAGAAAATGTTTAATTTACTGTCAGCTACCCCAAACAATCATTTAAAGTTCATTGTCTTCATTTTCACTGAATGATTTACAATGATTTAGACAATGATTTACTCTTTTTAAAAGTTTAAATGAGTGACCAGTTTAAACTTCAAATGTAAAAAAATAAGAATCCTCACTTCAGTGATATTAGACCTACTTGTAAAACTAAATAAATCCATAATTAAGATATATATTCAAGAACATTTCTCAAAATGCAGTCGAAATTACAGTTAAGATGAGTTGAAAACATGTCATATATGTTCTTGAATGGTACAAGATGAAAAATGTATGGCTCAATTTCCACAATACAGATGGTAAATGTATTGGTAAAGCAACTGGCTTGTGGCAGAAAAAACTACTATTGAAATTATATTTTACCAAAAAGGACACTTCTGTATTTTGGTTCATAGCTATCCATTACAAGAACATAAAGCTTTGAGTGCTGACTGGTGGGAATCTATTTCAATCAGCCCTTGTATCCTCCAATTCCTCAAAGGAAATATATGTAGATGCCATGCTTGCTGAATTCTTGCCACAACAATGCTTCTATGGTGTGCAAACTGATTCTGTATTATTCTAATGTACCATCATTTGTTTTCATCTGTTTGTCCAATACCTTTAGGAGTATTTAATGCTAAATGTGTTACTTCAAATACATATATATGATGACAATTTATTTTGCTCTTCCTCCTCTGTCCATCATCATCATGATTAAGATATTAGAATCTATTCAGATAGTGTCATGTGCCTACAACATTGGCTTTGTTCCATGAATACAGTTGGAGCCTGCTCATCCTATTTGTGTAGATTTCAGAATATATCATAGAAACATGAATGGCTTACCGGGTAGAACGCGTATACCACTAAGGCTAAGGCCATAAGGCAGAGGCCCGAGTTTGATTCTGGCTTGGGTCATGTTCTGCATGTCTTCCCCTCTGTCTCTCTCTGCTTTACGGTCTCTCTTCAACTGTTTCTATCAATGTAAAAAGGTAAAAAAAGGTATTGCCATTCCATGATATGTAAAATATGTTATTCTATTCAAATGTTGTATCTGATGTTTTGCAAACATTACATGTACACTGTACACACAGAATAAAGCAGTGTCTGATAGAGCCAACATTTGTCTTGTATCATTGAAGTCACATTTACAGAGATTTAACACTAGAAGCGCCCAGCCCCTGTCATTTGACCATAGTGAAGATAAAAAATAAATACCTCACACTTGATCAAATTACAGGACCTTGCTTTCTTGACTTTTCCTAGATCTGTGTGTTTTCTCACACAGTATTTACATTTTATAATTTTACTTATTCATTTACTTTTAAAACTATATATTTTTTAGAATGTGTAAAAGATCCACTCAAGCATGTCTGAAAAGTGCATGGCTTTGAGGTCTTCTCTGATTCAAAGTATTTTCTTGGTACCAAAAATCCTCCATTCGCTTGGCTGCTTTGCCTCACACACAGCTAAAGATAGATAGGGGGCCTTTTTGAGAAGACATTCAGAATCCATCAGCTTTAATAAATAATAAACCTAATCTTGGAATCCATCTAAAGTGTTCAACATTTCAGGAGAAAAGCCTCAGTTACAATTAATGCTGTTCCCAAGAAAGGTAGGATCATTTCACAACAGTGTCTTGTAAACAATTCTGCTTGAAGTGATTATGTCATTTGGCCATCCTGTAGTTTCTATCTATACATTGGTGATGGAATGTGCCACAAATTCAAGGAAATATTATAAACTAGATTTGTTGCTAACATTTAGAAGTCATTGGGCAAAACGATTTTTGAAAAATGAATTGATTCTTACTGTAATGAGGTCATGGTCATTATGTAACTATTTGTTGATCACATAGGTTCATATTCCATGACAGCACATATTCATAGAGACATCACAATGTTTTGGAGCCTAAAAAAGAACGGAGCTGTAATGATCAATTATGCCACTGCTTCAATGTATCAGAAGTGACATAACAATTCCTACTCCCACTTCTTACCGTGACTGTTGGTTATGGATATGACAAGGTAAACGTTTTCATTATTAAGAATAAACAATGTGAAGCACTCCTTTTCAGTCATATTGTAGGCTAATGGAAGCTAAGCCACTTGGGCTTCTGCGTCATAAATGGCCTTTTGGAATTAGCTGTCTTCCTGATGGTGGCATGGAAAGAGATATATATAATTAGTGAAATTGTGTTTGCCATGGATGTAGAGGGAAGGCCAATTTAATTGGATTCATGTAGAAGTGTAGACGATAACAGATATTTACAATAGTACTCAATTATAACTTGTAGAATATCTGCTCTGTACAGTTGCAAAATATTGAGTCCATTAATATCAAAGACTGAAACATTATTTAATCGTAAAACTAAAAATCGATATTTGTTCAATTATAATTAATCTAAAATGGAATTATACTACAATAAAAATCTGAAATCCCTTGGAACAAAGTTTTATCTCAGTCTCTACTTCACCTCGTTGCCATCTTAGTCTGCAGAGTTACAAGTTTCGCATTTGCTTATGGAGTTTAATATTTTGTAAGTTAGTTACTATCAAAGTAACTAATACTGCATGCTTGGTAACTGAACCATTGCATTGCAAGCTCCTTGTCGTAACCAACCAACGCTAAAAGATACCCACCACTGAATTGTCCCGCATACAGGTTTGCTTAAGAGTTTAACATATATTCAATGATATTCTAATTCCCTTTTCTAGTATGTATTATATTTTTGCCTGGATGTCCACACAATGTGTAGACATGATTACATGAGTCCATGAACCACAAAGGTCATAGTATTGCTATACACCAAAAGGTATAGAAATATGAAATGCATGAAAAAAATGTAAAGACATGGTTTAGAAAAACAAGAAGTCTGTGGCAAGCCTATGGCAATCTATTCCTTCACTCATAGCCATTTTAAATGGACCTATGGTATATATTTGTTTAGCGTCAAAGACATCCTTAGGTTATGTTTCCAACAACATGCAAGTTGTAAACAAGTTGACACAATATATTAAAACGTCTCTCTACCACGTAACAGGTTTTCTGCATCATTGGGTGTGCTTTGCCTTCGGCAAGGGCACAACCTTTGTTCTCTCACATATATCTTCTTCTTCTTCTTCTTCTTCTTCTTCTTCTTATTTTCCCACCCCTAAAACTCAGTCAATATTTGGCCTACATAGACAACCTAGGTGTCAAACGTTTCGTCTTGGTCTCGATTGCGTTGCTTCTATTGGGATTTACGTTCCGTTGCACAGTTTAGGAGGTTACAAAGTTTTTGTGGCAAAAAGTGTCTTCTGTCAACGAAGGGTAGCAGTGCTAGCCTACGTCACTACGTCAGCACACGTTAACAACGACGCATGGATACAACGTGATAGAGACGTTCTAGCACGCAAATTGGAGCTTGGATTATGAGTGAAAAATGCCAACCCCCCAAATTACCAACCATTGGGTTTTGTTGAGAAAGCAATTTCGAGTGGAACTGCCATCTCGGATTTTTTATTTAGGTTGTGAAAATCTTTGTAATTTGAGCGAGTGCGGGTCGCCCGTGAGACTGCCTAGGCGGCAGCCATGCAAGCGTCATAGTAGTTTAGTATTTTCGTCTTTTTATAGTTCGGTCAATTCTACACCACAAAACAGAAGGAGGGCAATGTTATGACGATATGACTATTGTGAAGACAGCCAGATGGTGAGATTTTAATGTAGGTTGCTGTAAAAACTTTGATTGGTTTGCTACGTGAGAGCCCCGTCAGCCTCCGTTGACGATTGCGTCAGCTGTTGTCGATCTTTGATGAGTATTTTCTTAATTTCGTACCAGGGTCAATTCTACATCAAAAATCAGAAGGAGGGCAGTGTTATAAAGATATGGCGATTGCGAAGACAGCCAGCGCGTCAGCATATTTTTGTGATTTGTGTAAAACTTGGAATTTGAGTGACACCACGGCTTGTTTTGACGTTAGCCTCAGTCAGACTCGGCTCACCCACTGGCAGTGTGTAGTACTGTCTTCAATGCCACAGCTAAACTTTATGTCAAAAGAAACGTTCTCATTTCCGGCGCTTTCAAACAATCAGTGAAATGTGGAGCAACAGCAGCTAGCTTGCCTCTAGCAAACTTATTTTGAATTAGCCATTTCCCCCTACATTAATGTCAAACTTATTAACGTTTTGGGGGGCATATTTTCAGTTAGCAGACGGTACTGTTTGAATCGCGATTCCATACTGCCAGTGACAACGTTGTTACAGTAGCTTGTTTCAAAGGGGGTTTGCAGCTGTTGCAAAGGGTGTTCTTAATGAAATATGCAATATGAGTAGGCTAAATGCTTGAAAATATCACTAGAAGGGAAAAACGTACAACCGACGCAAGCGAGCACACCCTACAATTTCCCCAGAAATTGTACCCTCTCTAGTTAACCCTTGTGCTGCCTTCGGGTCACATGACCCAAAGGTTCACAACGAACCATCGTTGTGTTTACCCAATTTTACCCAATACAAAAACAAAGTGAGGAATTTTCTTTTAACCTTCTCAATGTGGGAGTCTGAGACAGCCCGACAGTTAAAAGAAAATTCCTCACTTTGTTTTTGTATGCGGTAAATTTGTAGCAATACGACGGTGGGTCACAATGACTGATGGGTCAGAAAGACCCGAAGATACTACAAGGGTTAAAATACCTTTAATTTCATTTCAATAATACCTGCCACATCTGGATCATTGGTGTTATTCTCTCAGTCGAATGTCTGCGTTTCCATGGAAGCAGACGATGGCCAGTGTGGTCATGACTTGCGTACTAGCACTGTGAATGATGAGAGTGCATGCATAACACAGACCAGATGTCAACTTAAACTGTGGATTGTATGAAACTACTTGAAATAGATTTTCCCTCTAGAGCAAATATTATGTGAAGTAAATGTCAATGGCATATTGGTTGCTTAGATACAAGGATTCACAGGGGTGCTCTCATGGGCTAAATATATTTGTGATATGAGTGCTATAACCAAGATGCTGATTAGAATAACTGAATCTCTCATTATATATCACAAAGCATCAACATATAGAAGTACAAATAAAAAAGCAAACACAAGATTTATTTTTCTTTGGGTATAAGGTCATCCAAGACCGTCATTTAAACTGTGAATCATCAGTTACATAACCAAAAGAAAAATTGCAAGACATTGCAGTGCATTTTTTATGTTTTCCAACCAGGGAGCTGTTATCCTACATAAAAAAAACAATTCATACTGTTAAATTATTATAATAATTTGTTTCTGAACTTAACTCTAACCATTTCATTTGTTAACAGACAATACCCTGTGTTTGACCTTCCACATTTGGTCTTCACTAACCTTAGTGATAGACTCTGCAGTCATTAGGACTGGTGCATATTGCTACGAGACCAGTCTTGGACACAAAGTAGCAAGATTGTCAGTTTCCATGGTGATAGAACCCAAACTCCACAGAAGGGATGTCCGAAAATGCTTCCAAAGGGAATTCTAATCATACGCTGAGATGCTTCATTGCAGTGATGTGGAGGACATCATGGGTCAAACTACAGCAATGTCTATTTGGTCTAAAGTAACAATGATCCTTTACACACACCAAGACATTAAATTATTCAATAATTATAAATTCAAGCTCTGCAGTAAAAAAAAAAAACACATTATGGTTTCATTTGAGTGTATTCAAAGACAACAGAAAACGTATTTTCTAAAATAAAGGTAAACGATCAACTGAACACAATAAGATATTGTGGAACTAGCTTTGCAGTGTGGTTCAGATGGAAAACCTTAGGGCATTCAAGACCATAGACAGCAACAGTGTCCTAGATTGTGATTTCAACTCTTCTACAAACAACACACCACATTCTTACAATGACAGTCTTACATTCATACAATTGTTCTTGGATAATAGTATTTTTTAATTATTGTTAATATAATTAGTGGTGCTATTACCTGTCAGCAAGAATCTGAAACATTACATAGACCCTGCATTGACCTTTGGATGAGAAAACATACCCTGCACTGAAAGAAAGGATGCCTGTCACACCCTTTTGTTGTTCACCACATGTATTACACATTGAACCAGTTCCAAACCACGCATATCACAGTGTTGTTATCTTCAAGAAAGGCTTGTTACTATGGAAACCCCTCTTCCTGCCAAATAGATTATCTGAAATGCAGAACCAGTCAAAGAGAACTGTGCCAATGAAAGCAAGAGTAATGCCATGGCCTTTTACACACACTTCTCCTGCATACACATGTATTTATACACATACACATGTATTTATACACATACATTATCTATTCCTATACACAAATAAAAAACAACATGACTGATGGGAAAAAAACACAGTTGTCCCTCCTGACTTCTCTTACCTCAACCAACACTTTCCAGATTTTTTTATGTAACCTTCACATTATTTGTGGCCAATGTCATTGACTCAGAATGAGTGAATCTTTGGCAAAAGAAAGATTCATCCCTGTGTATGAAATGATAATGAGTTTTGGTGTTTTCATTTGATACTATATTCTCATCTAGAGGAATACAGAAGCACATTCTCATCCCACATCTTTCTACATCTGATCTCATGGCTGTGATTTTAATTATTTTGACAGTATGAGATATTACACCCACAGGAGATCTTCCAATAAATTGTAGGAAAAAAATTGTTAAAAGAAAATGTAGAACTGCTACCGTTAGTATAAAAACACAAAAGCACATTTGGTGAAACTTAAACTTTAGAGTTCTTAGTTGGAATAAGAATGACGTACAATGTACTTTACACAAGGAGTTGTAAAGGAAGTTGAAGACCTAACTTTTTAAATATACCAATTGTAATGTCTTTATAGCAGTGCAATTTCTCACAGAAAAAAAACAAAACATAAGCAAATTTAAATTTAAGTAGCTGAGCAGGATTCCAAACGTACAGATGTTCCTCATTTAATTTGAGGGCATTGTGGCAAGATGTGACATGATGCGAGATGTTGCGTGATGGGTGTATAATAAATGTTTGCTATAGGAGGCAGTAGAACACTAAGAATGTGATACTGATCAGACAATCTGATCGATCCCTGTTCCCGCTTTTGAGATTTGTTGGGGGGGATCAAATTAAAACTGACCTAAAGTTACACTTTCTGGGAATTTACTTGTTATTGTTGTATTGCTGAAGTATTCTCACTGTAAGTACTTATGGATTCTGCGTAGCACTATTCTGCTTGATAACGTTTGACACAAGTGTCGTACATATGTTGTACATAGTATGTTGTACATACATAAGTATGTTGCACATTTTACAAGTTTGCATGCTAATACAATGTTGGAGCTAATACGTCTAAAAGAACATCTGTAATGTCTTTTTAATCTTTAGGTCATATGGGGCAGTCGGGCTTATAGTTTCAGTGTATTTTTATCATTATAGCACCACCTATGGGTTGCTTGTTCCCTTACTCCATCATTTTAACAAGACCAATATGTATCCAGCATCATTGCTTTAATATTGTTCTGAAAAGACAGAGGTATATATTTGCTTATTGTGAGAGAAAATTGCTTTTAAAAGCTCCCAAGGAATGTATTGATGGGGGGAGGGGGGGGGGGGGGCAAGGGGAAAAGGGCATGGGTCTGGAAAGGATTTTTGCCATGTCAGATGTTGTCAGCATCCCCCTTGATCACTGAAGCAGTTCAGAATGAGCTGTGGTTCACTTCAGTAACAGAGAAGGATATCACATTGTTGTCTGTGATCTTTTCTAGGTACAGGAAGCACACATTTACATACACAGCCTACACACAGAGGACGACTCGTTTCAGAAAACAAATTGAGACAGCTACTCCTAACTAGTATACTGGTAGTTTACTACTTCTAAATTACTACAAAGAACTAAAATAATCATCTCATGTATGGCTGACATGGTTGTCCATTCAAATGCATTCACTTCTTCTTAGCTGGCCTCATGTTGTGCCAGATTAATTCATTTGGTTCTACAAGTAAAATAGACCAAACCATAACGTAAAACTGTTCAAAGCATTTTTGAGATGTGTCTGGGTGACCACCCAGTATACACCGTCCATTTAGGTTACCATCTAAAACCCCACAGAATGTCTCCACAAATGTTGAACCTGAGCAGACAGTGACCTCTTGTGTTTTTATGTTAGTGATACCACAAGGAATCGTATAGAAAAAGTACATTTGATATTCTGCCCATTCTTGTGTGGAAGGGTTGAAAAGAAATCACGTATTCTAAGCAGAAGACTTTCTTCTCCAAAATGGAATACAATCAATAATGGACCATACAATCCATATACAAACGTTTCTCAATTTCAGGTAAGTAAAATATTTCACACTTATGTCTGCTATAGTCCAATGAAAATCTTTATGTAGTTTGTAATCGTTTCATTATCATACTGAAAAGAATAGGAAAATTGAGTCCTCTTCAAAATTATCTTTATTAGTCACAAGATAGCATGTTGTATGCAACATCTATTAAGTAACTGCTGAAGCCCAGACTTGTGTGAAAATAATTGGTACATTGAGAAGACTGAACATGGAATGTACAACAACAGGAATCTGCTTACAGGAAAATAACATTGTAACAGATAATTTGGCCCAAAGACGGCAAATGACTCCCAAAATACTTGACCTAAAATTATAAACTTTTGCACACCGATACAGAAAAACCAGATCCAGCCATAAGGGGTGCTACAGTTCACATTCAAGTTTCATTTTCAAAACGATGGCCTTTCCACCCCATGTAACTTACATTTCTGAAACGTGGCACATGTTTCATCCATCAAGTCCATCAAGTCTGCCATGATGGATTTATCTACAGTGAAAATCTTTAAGTAAATGGTAGGTTATACACAAATCAATGCCACATTCCTGTAGTGACTTAAATTAGCTAACATTGAAGAGCACTCTACGTTGTAGCCCCCTGCAGAAAAACAGCCGAAGCATGACCACAAAAAGATTATCGAAAAGATGGCAAGTTGGCTAATATTTTGAAACTCTATTAAATGAGCTGGCAGATGGATTGCTTCAAGAATCTCTATGTAACCAAATACCAAAATAGTATGTGAGCCTTATTTCCCCTTTTCCCCTATGGAGGAGCCCGTAACAACAGTTGCTTGAAGCTATATTTATGTTTGAAATCCTTTTGCTTCTATGTAGTCTCTACTATTGGGAAAACCCATTTTAGTTCCAAAATGATGAGACTGCAAAATCTTTGCAGCTGTTTGTAGCTTGTATACTATAACTATTATTCCAGCATCACATGTTCCTGATTTCCTGACAAACTGATTGGGAAACCAATCATAGTGCCATAAAATGATACCAAATAAGTGAACGGAATAGGTTGAGTGTTTTTAACTAGACATTTTTAAACACCTGTGATCAACAGATGCTTATTAACCCTTTAAACCTTATCTGTGTTTATTACAGTCTTCCAAGCCGATATCTGCTTTGGCAGGGTGTCGGGATTAAATTGCTACATTCAAACATGTGACATGATATATTCAACACTTAAGAACTATGATTGGTTGAATAGTGTCTTTGCCCTCCAGAGATGGTTGGCCAACTCTGGCCATGCCATATGCAGTCACAGAATAAGCTTTTGTAATACCCTAATAGAACGTACCAAGCTAGAGTCTAACCAATGCAATAATGACACAGTAGTCATAAGTCAACTGCTGGGTACAGAAGTAGATGTACAGAAGCCGGCACAACTGACAGCTAAATCGCAGGATTGTCCAAACGGCCACCTTGGTTATAATTACAGTATCTGAATTCACGCATCTTACGTTTTGAGGTACAACATATCTGCCTTGGTCTCACCATCCACTCACTGGTCCTTTATACTGAGCACTGGGTCCACCAGTCTGTTGTGAACATGCATCAGACCTGAAAATGAGTAAAACTTAATTTCACAATTGACCTTGGGAAATAGTGTTGACATAAAACGTATTCAGCATGAACTGGATTGGGCAATTTGTTGTTATTATGCTTATTATAATAGTGTGGATTGCATTCTATTGAAACGAATGGACTGGAAATTTAAAGAAAAACTCCTATATCGTGATATATAGCGTTACCATCAGTGCTTCAAATGATACCGTAATGAACTGTGAGACCTACATGTGTAACTTTGTAAATTATGTCCAATTCAATTTGCCACAGATGGACTCTAATCAAGTTCTAGACATATTTCAAGTATAAGTAAAGCAAACTGGATGCACCTGACCACCAATTTGGAGAGCCACATCAAAGTAAAGGTAAAATTATGAAAAATGTCAAATTGAAATAGCTAATTTACATGTTTTTACTTTGTCGATTGGTAACTGAGTGTGGATTAACGCTAAAAGCCTCAAGCACCAGTCATTTGACAAAGAAAATGTATTTTGATCCAACTGCTTTCTTGACTTTTCCTAAATGTGAATTTGTTATCATTTTAAAATGCTCTAAATCACACCGGGTCTATGAACAGCAGATACAGTAAAGTCACTGTAAGTCAGGATGTGACCATATCCTTTATCTTTACTAATCCTTCCAAACTCAAGTGACTCACCAAAGAAAAAAAAAGGAGATAAATAAGTGCATAAACTGTAACAGACGTTACTAAACTCCATAACTTAAGAGGAATGGAACTCAAGATCAACACTACACAAATTGAACATGTCCAGAGAATGTAGAATTTCTCAGCAATTTTACACAAAGTTACAGTGTCAAAAATTGAGACACTAGCATTGTGTTATTTTAGGTCATATTAGACCCAATCCTTGGACCCTTTGATCCTGCCCCTTGCCATCCTCACCTTTGAAGTACTTGACCGTTTTGACTCGCAGTTCCAATGTGGCATCCTCGTCACACACAAAAATGGTACGGGGGTGCTGCTGAAAGGCTGACACAGTCCACATATGGTTAACACCGTCTTCTATTGCTTTATACAAAGCAAAAGCTTTGTGGGCACCTGTGATGACAATCATGACCTGAGAAAATAAACCATCATGTGATTGGCATTAAGTTTGATCATCACTTCTGAATGCCCAAAAAGCTATAGAGGGTGTTGTGCTTGGCTGCATATGGTACAACAGGCAGTTTTTGATTTGACCCATTGCCTCCCAATATTGATAACATTCATATTGAGAATATGGTATAAACAACAGTTATTGACACCAGTCTTATGTGGCTTCTGGCTGTACTTGAACCAAGCTTACCTCTCTGGCATCCATAACAGTACCCACACCCACTGTTAAAGCCATGGTAGGGACCTTGGATAGGTCATTGCCAAAGAAACGGGCGTTGGCCACTATGGTGTCCTTGGCAAGAGTCTTGACTCTGGTTCTGGACACGAGACTTGAGCCTGGCTCATTGAAGGCAATGTGGCCATCAGGTCCAATCCCTAGACACATAGGGGAGGAGAAATTACCAAGATAAATGTTCATATTGTGAAGGTAAACTCCCCCCAATCTTCAAACGACAATGATGTTTGTGAAAATGAAAATCTACGCCCTTGTAACCAAGCAGGGTTTCCCGCAGCACTTTGCTGTTAAGGCGGCCGCCTTAGCAACACACGCCTGCCGCCTTAACTACGTTGTCAAAAAAAGAAACAAAAAAGGTTTTCTCCCTTTCATTCCAACGGCAGTCTCCCTTCTCTAGAGAACTTCGTTTTTGGAGGAGAACTTCATTTTTGGAGGAGAACTAACAAGGGCAACTAACCTGCCAAGTATATACATATTTTCTTCTTTTTTTTTGTTGTTGCAATAAGTCTTTCATTATCCAATAGATTAATTTGCATACTTTAAATGTACTGTAAGGTACATTTAAAGGGTAATGTAAGGTTACTTGGTGCGCGTCTGAATTATTCTTATATTATTATTCTAGTTTGTATGCAAGTTACTCTCTCCATAGTTAACTTCAAAACCGTGGAGCAAAACACAAACGTGTTTAATATCAATATGAAATAACTAGGCATGTATATAAATCTCACCCCCTACAAACAGGTCAATTCCTCCTGCTTGGGAAATCTTCTGCTCAAAGGCCTCACACTCTGCCACCAGGTCTGTTGCGTTGCCATCAAGGATATGGGCATTGGCAGGATTGATGTCAATATGTTTAAAGAAATTGTTCCACATATAGGAGTGGTAGCTCTCAGGATGATCCCGAGGAAGACCTACAGAAACGGAGACAACAAGTTTAGATATGTCCACTCCACACCCACAAAAAAGCTGACAGACTATTTTTAGACCCCTGAATGCTTGTTGGCTGGAGTTACAATCACATCATTGTCCCTGTTAATCATCTCTGTTGGTTTGCTTTAGTTGGTATGGTGTTGATACAGTTCCTCAAAACCCCACACCATTAAGGCAATTGGCACATTATGACTGGTTGCTTTACACCCAATTCACTCCAATTTAAATCACATGTCTGTCCAATCAATGAATGTATCTATCTATATACATCCTTAAACTTAATGTTCAAAGCTTAAAGTTTGAAAGTTAAGCCAACATAATGTTTGTCTTCTTGACGAACTTGATCTAGTTTTTATTTAAATATTTTAATTAATTTTACATTTCCTGTTTTTAATATTATTGTATTGTCCTCTATCAGATTTGTAACAATTTAATAACTGTAGATTTGATCACAACATGTGAAGGTCGGAGCCTGTGCACGTTTACTAAATAGTTAATTGACAGTGGAAGCAGACAGAGCTTCTGCTTTGATGACACATTATAGCAGGAGTAAAACATAAATAAACAATGCTTGTATGCAGCAACACATAATAAACGTTCAAATAAGTATTACGTTTTTATTTGATGGAAACCCATGCAATGCTACTGCATAGGCCACTTCTCAGTCATTACTGTGACTTGGCCAAAGTGATCTACATTTAACTTGGTGCAAACTCACCCACATACTCATCCATGTTGAAGGTCTTCACATATTTGAAAGAGAGGTCCCCACTCATGTGATACTCGATCAACTTTTTGTAGCAGCCATATGGAGTGCTACCTGGAAAATGAATTTAGAATGTAAACGTACGTGGTCAGTTGATCTATTTTACGTTTTAGTGCCAACGTGTTTACCTGTTGGTAACCCCAAAGTAAAGTATTTGTCTGCATTGGGCTTAAACTGGACGATTCTGTTGCGAATATATTTCGCTGCCCATTCGCAAGCCAGATCATAGTCCTCCAGAATAACAAGTCGCATTGTAGATTTTTTTGATTCGAGGCTTGTACGCCTCCAGACAGTTCCAACAAACAGCAGCTGAAACGAAGATAAATTAACCAATTAGCTGGGTCAAAAAAACTTATGTTCGGACCTAACTTAGCCTACTAGCTGACTAGCTAATACGGGTGGATCATGTCGATGCAGCGTCTTGCCAGCTCTCGAGCACTACCACCGTCTCACTACTGTCACTCGATACTAGCCTAGCTAACTACTTGATAGTCTAGCGACTGTGTAGTAACCTACAATACTTCGTTTACATTAACATAATTGCAAACTACCTTGCCGCTGAAAAGTGTACCTAGTTGTAACTAGTGATTATAGCTACTCGAAGTCTCGAAAAGCGTCTGTCGAGTAGATTACTTCCGCAGTTGCGGTCGTTTCCGTGTAGCCGTGTACCGAGGCTTGTGCCGTTTTTGGACCGTTACTTTAGGTGAGTTCGACTTCATGCGACTTCAGGCCGACAGCGCCGACAGCCGGCTACAGCCGGCTGCCTTGAAGCTGAGAATGCCATTGGCTGCTTCAAGTCAGCCGGGCTGCAGGCGACGCCGGCGCTGCATGAAGTCGAGCGCACCTTTTTACTGCCTGGTTACTGAAGCACTTTTAGAACCATTAAGCCCCCACCCTCTACTCCGTTCTCGGTTGAAACAAAGACCCCGATGCAAAATTCCGAAATGCAGGATCTTTTTCAATTATGTTTGGAAGCAGTTGGCATCCACGTACATGCATTACTGCCACCTTCAGGTTTCATTCTCCCAGCTCAGTGAACATTTCAAATCCGTATGTCTAGTCTCAATTATTATTACTTTTTTATCATCTGTAGTGTAGGCTACATTGGGTTTACATAATAGGCCTATATTTATGTTGTAGTACTCATTTTCATATGGATTTCTCTTCGTTGTTGGAATGTACTCTTCATCATCAGTACTCATGTCATCATCATCATCACTGGCCATCTTGTCAACCTGTTGACCGCACCCACCCTGTCCCTGAGCAATCATTTCTTCAGCCAGCAAAAGCTTGAAGTCAACATTCTTCAGACTTTCCTTCTCTGGTCTCCCAGTGGACCTGGTGGTCTGACCCGCACTTGATACAACTGTTTGTGGCAGCCAGGTTAAAGAAATGCAGGACCGGATGGTCCATTTTCTTGTGCACAAATCAGCTCCATCCAACTCAATGTGTCTGCTGTACTCAGCCACAACAGTGGGTCTATGCAAAGTAAAATGACACTTCTCTTTCGCTGATCATCTCATGTAGCTGTCCTGGGGCTCTATCCCATGGACCCTGGAGGCCTTCAGAACGGCCTTGTTGTAGTGCCACTTCATCACAGCAACCTCGGATGGTTTTCTGACAACCATTTCGCATGTACCTCCTTGTTTTTGTGGTGTCATCTGACATCTATGATTTATGTAATGCTGGGATAGTCCACAATAGTCCATGTTCCCTGAAGACCATTTGCTTTTAAAATATCCATTTCATATCCTTAACATACTGTGACCCTGAATCCAGCCCAGGGGAAGCCCTGGGCAATTCCATTGACCGCGCCCCAAGCACACCCTGGGAAGGGTGATCATGGGCCAGGTATGTCCGGTATCACCTTCGCCTGTGGTCTGCGTGATACTTTATTAAGTGTGGAACACCCCTGTTGAACTCAGTTGTTGCCACAATATCCATAATATAACAATTTCAAAGGAGAAGAAACTAGCAATTCAATCAAGAATGGAATGTACTTAGGCACTGCGATGGAATGTTACTTTTGGGTTGGAGCCAGAAGCCATTGTGTTTTTGTATCATCTGTACACTAATCCAGAGATCCAAAACATAATAAAGTATGTTACCAGTAACGTTAGCCATACTTAGCCTAAGGAGTGGGCATCGCCCAGGCACTCACCACCAGAAATAAAAAGCACAACGATACTTTTCCGTTGTTGAACTGAAAGAAAACGTTAAGATCGGGACTCACATGGGATTCAACCCCACCATAAAGACATTCCATGTGACTGGTAATCCGCTCTTGTGTACTCTCACTCATTACCCATGCTATGCACAAACAACCTCCACAGTGTTGGGAAATTTGGGGGGAAAGAGAATGTTGTAATCCCTAACGCACACTCACTCTCTCTCTCTAAACTCATTGCATACACACCCTGTATTTAGACAAGCAATATGCTGATTCACTGCTTCTATCTATGAGCATGGACCATTCAGTTTCTGGGTAATCAATGAGAGTTCACTTTGACGTTACTTCATTGACTTCTTCGCTTTTCTGTTTCAATTGAGTATTTTTTCTACGGATCATGGAAACGGAGTCTGGACTCAATACCTCAGGGGAGGCCATTCCCTATGGAGGAAAGAGTGCCTTTACACAATTTGAGCACAACATAGTGGCTGGATATCTGATTACTGCAGGTACACATTCAGTATGGTAATGTACTGCCACTCAAATGGTATTTTTTTCCCTTTAACTTGACTATCAATATCTTTGATAGATGTTCTTGTATCTTAATTTGTGGCAGTTTTGGTGTTAGTGTCGTGATGACCACGAACCATCCACTATCCTATTCCCTTTTTCTTTTATTCAGAGAGTAAAACGAGATGAAGCAGCCATTGTCCAACAATCAGTACTTTTTGAACTACATTTTTTACCAATCAAACTTGTCATCTTTGACCTCTGTCATCAAACCTTCCAATTTTATAGGTGGTGAAAAAACATTGGTACATTGTGATTTGGTTCATTTTCAAAGTAAACTGCAAGCCTGTTGGCAGCAATGATTTCATAAGAATCCATTCAAGTCAGCTTAAGCTTTCCCCTACTGTTTCGGCAGCTGAAGTCATTATGGAACCAGTCACCAAGCTAGTTCATGGTAATTATTAGTTTGCTGAGTAACAATCCTACTCAACAATCTTAATGAATAATAAATGACCTCCACTAGGCAAAGTATTGTATTAGAACTACAGGGTTTCTTTTCTTAAAATAAAATAAAACAGACATCTTCCTTATTTAGAGCTTGTGAAAGCATCAATATCAGAGGAAATGTGACATTCTCTGACAGTTTCTCGCCTTATAATGTTCATTATTCGTCTTTAGTAATATTTTCGTGTACCAAGCATACTTAAGATTTAATTTTGCTCTCTCAGGTGTCGTCAGTTTAGCCAGTAATATTGTGGTGCTGCTGATGTTTGTGAAGTTTAAAGAACTGCGCAATGCCACCAACGCCATCATCATTAACCTAGCATTTACTGATATTGGAGTGGCTGGCATTGGATACCCTATGTCTGCAGCATCTGACCTCCATGGCAGCTGGAAATTTGGTTACACAGGTTGTCAGGTTGGTAAACTTTATTAATACTTTATTTTCTAATTATTTAATATGCATAGTTGAATCTTCAACACATGTATTTGTCAGAGCAGAATTCAAGTTATTATGAAAATGAATACTAAAATAGTTTTATAATAACGGTTCAAATAAACATGGTGCAGGAAGTTTGGGAATTTTAGAGTGGCCTTTTATAAAGTGTTGTAAACGTCCACTCGATGTCAATAAGGAGCGTGGTGTCAAAGTGGTGTGATGTCATGGGATACTAATCCTGGGTTGAGGTCCTGACCTCAGAAAACCCCAATTGGAACCAGGTTTATATCAGGCTCTTAGATTGTTGTGTTAGCTGAACAAAGTTCAGTGGTTATTTCCCAAAAGTTTAGCACTTCGTCCCTCTGCTTAGATATGGGAATTGACATTGATCAGTCACATAAAAATGGCCCCAAATAAATTTCACAGAAAACTTCCAGAAAGCTTCTTTTCAATATGGACAGCAATGTTGACATCCAACATAATTGCAATGGTGAAGTGTAGACACCCGAAACATAATAAAATATAAAAGCATGTTTACTAAATTGTAAAACCCTTTTTCTCCCTCCAGATCTATGCAGGCCTCAACATATTTTTTGGGATGGCTAGTATTGGACTATTGACTGTGGTGGCCATTGATCGCTACCTATCCATCTGCAGACCTGACATAGGTATGTAACATATTAATTTAGAGATGCTTTACTGCAAAGCAACATACAGAGAGGGATTTGAATCTTGGATCTCTTGATCTGCAGTCATTTGTTTTACAACTGTCTCCTGCAATAACATGACTGATATGATTAGGATGCACTGGTACTTAAAATTAAAGAAAAGAATGAGAGGGGGAACCAGCCTTGCCTCATTTTTATGAAAACCATTTAATCCTCGAGACATTGCTAATAGGTACTGCCAACATGCTAAAGCAACATTCAATTAATCAAAACAACAAAACTGACATTTCAACACTTTGGACAGAGTAGTTGTTAATCTCCATACTTAATCTGACTTCTCTGATAGGTCCAGTGGCAACAGTGATAGACTGTCTGTAAATGTGAGGTGAAATGCCAGACTGAGCTGTGAAGTTTGACAATGAATGAGAGCTTGAGAAGAGACTGGTTTACCAAAGCATTTCTCAGAAAGTTGCTTTTTGAACTTAAACATTGACCATGTGTTTCTAATTGGTGGTTAGGGCAGAAAATGACCACCCGATCATACACTCTCCTCATCTTGGCGGCATGGTTGAATGCTGTCTTCTGGTCAGCCATGCCAATCGTTGGCTGGGCAGGCTATGCCCCCGACCCTACTGGAGCCACCTGCACCATCGATTGGAGAAACAATGATGCGTGAGTTAAAGGCCTTATTTAATCATTGTAGCCAATAAGTAGGGAGTCAGATGGCTGAGCGGTGAGGGAGTCGGGCTAGTAATCTGAAGGTTGCCAGTTCGGATTCCCAGCCGTGCCAAATGATGTCGTGTTCCTTGGGCAAGGCACTTCACCCTACTTGCTTCGGGGGGAATGTCCCTGTACTTACTGTAAGTCGCTCTGGATAAGAGCGTCTGCTAAATGACTAAATGTAAATGTAATGTAAGTAAAATGTGAGTACCTTTTCGAGATGTTGTGATGTACCACAGGGAGGGGTATGGTCTACATGGTCTGACTACCTCTCCCGGAGATGTGCTAGCTGGTAGCAGCACTAGTCATGTTTGTGGGAGGTTTGTGAAATGGAATTGCCGTTGTTGGTGGGGCTGCAGTGTACAGTACATTGAAGTACAATGCGAATTAAATATGGTTCTTGGACTTTGCTGTGAATTGTGTGCAACCAGTACAGTATGGGTTACAAACATTATGACCATAACCAAATCTCTACTTTCTGTCCCCCAGCTCATTCATCTCTTACACCATGGCTGTGATCTGTGTGAACTTCATCATCCCCCTGTCAGTCATGTTCTATTGCTACTACAGTGTGTCTGTCACTATGAAGAGGTACAAAGCCAGCAACTGCTTAGATACCATCAACATGGACTGGTCAGATCAGATGGATGTGACAAAGGTAAGCCCCCGCTTTAAAGAATTGACAGGTAACAAAAAACAAAAATCTTTCAAGCGTGTGAGCTAGAATTACGATACAGCTAACTTTCTAACTAAATATCAACACTCACACGAGGCCCTTAAGGTCACCAGCTCTGTGACGCTGCCGCTACTCTCTTGCAGCCCTCTAATTGCGAATGCTCCTGTTACTTTATGTTTTTCATGCCATCTCAGGTGCATTTTATTTGAGATTTTATTGAGAGTTAGCTACATTAACCATTATTTATTTTGTTTATCGCCAGATGTCGATAGTGATGATTGTAATGTTCCTGGTGGCGTGGTCACCATACTCTATTGTGTGCCTCTGGGCATCTTTCGGAGACCCCAAAAAGATACCAGCACCCATGGCCATAATTGCTCCTCTCTTCGCTAAATCCTCTACGTTTTATAATCCATGCATCTATGTCATCGCCAACAAAAAGTAAGATAATTTTGTCCTGCTTATCTAAATACATTTGTATTCTAAAGTACGACTCAATGTAAACAAGGCTGCTTCTAGTACAACCATAAAGTTTTAACAAATAATGGAATTGGATGCAGGGTTTCTATTTGATAGCTGCATTTGAAATGATCTGAGGCTATGTACAGTATTTGTTTGACAGTATTCTGGGAATTTTGTTTCATTCAGGTTCAGAAGGGCCATCACAGGAATGCTCCGGTGTCAAACCAGGCAAAGAATCACAATCAACAATCAAGTCCCTATGACAATATCCCAGCTCCCTTTGACCCAATGATGAAAGATTATTTCAACTGGAGACATTGTGCCCCATAAAAATATTGATGCCATTGATAGAAAAATCAAGAACAATTGCTGAGGACAGGAGCAGTGTTACTATATGTCGAAAGTATATAACTCTTTTAATCTTTTCGTTCATGAGAACTGATGTGAAACGACCTTGACACTACCTAGACCAGTGGTTGTAACAGAACACACAGTTGTGGGCAAAATATTCGATACCACCTTTCCATGTTTTAAAATGCCTGCAATTAAGTTGAAATGTACAGATGTGTTTAGTTGTTTAGCAATTATTATACAAACACTGTTCAGAGAACCTGTGTTATTATTCTGAACTGAATAGACCATTTTAAAATAAGAAAAGAAAAAAGAAATACCATTGCCAAAATGATACAATAAACGTAACATTTGGTGCAAATACTGCATATATACACATATACACGAATAATCAATGTTTCTTATTGCCTTGTATGAGCTTCCTGAACTTCTCTATTAATAGTATTAATAGCCCACTTTCGTGCAAACTGCCGATGAAGGGTGCATTTTCACAATTGTTGTTTTCAGGTCTCTCCACAGGTTTTTATGGTTTTAGATCTGGACTTGTTGGCCACTTCAATCCAGAATGATGATGAACCCATTCCAGGAAGACTGACCACAGTGCCATTGGCTTCATCACATATTATTTACATTTTATTAGTATGGACCTGGTGACATCAATGTCTCTAAATGTCTCAAGATGTAGCATTGAGATTGTAAATGCTTAGAACATTTTCTGGCTTTCTTTTCTCCTTGCTCATTGCAGTAAACATGTTGACACCAGACAGGATAAGGAGTTGTTTTGTCTATTCAAACTGGTGGAATAAGTCATTATTATATTTCAGACACCTTTAATTACAGGTTTAGTCAAAGTAAAGGAGGATTATGGATTGCTTGAAATCAAATGATCTCCAATTACTTTTTAAGAGGTGTGTGGAATAAGCTAAGATTGAATAAATCGTTCAGCTTTTTATGCTTGTTAGGATGCTGGAGAGCATCACCCTTACTAAGGTCAACTTCCTGGGGGCATGTTTTCACAGAGGTGAAAATGTGAGCACTCGGCAAAAGATCTCAATTATCTTATTAGGCTGAACCAAGAGGTCCAGGAAGAGAGGGGAGTGGGAGAAAGAAATGGAGCTGTTATCATAGGCCGCTGTGAAGTAGACAATAAAAAATGGCAGGTTTGTGCGGGCTGTCCCTTTTTCGCATTTCTCACTGACCAATCAGTAGTCTGCAGGCTTTTCTCGTCACCTTTTGGTATCCTAACTATTTGGTATTGGCTTGTAACCAAGAAGGAGAAGCTTCTTGGTTACAAGCCAATACCTTTTGTGCAAATCCATAATACTTTACAGATCTTTATTTTAAAGGGTTTAAACAATGTTTTCCATGTTTGTTCTATGAACAATGAATCATAAACAATGAATGGACATGCACTTACAACACTGATAGCTTACTGCTTTCAGCTGACTCACACAAAAAGAAAGATGGCCAGGGTTCCTGTTCATCTGCGTGTTAGTGCCTTAGGCATGCTGCAAGGAAGCATGAGGACTGCAGATGTCGCCAGGGCAACGAGTATCCTCGCAGTGGCAGACCACAATAGAAATATTTATTTATAGACATTTCTTTCAACTAGCTTTTCCTGGTGTGATTTTGAAAAAACATGTCTAGGAAAAGTCAAGAAAGCAGGGTCCTGGAGTTGGATGGAGAGCACAGATTTCTTTTTCTTTTATAAAATATATTTATACGTTTATAGATTTCCTTTTTGGTCCCTCATAATATATACATTTATATACTGATGACAAGAAAGCGTTTTCACTTTAATCATACATTCTACAATTTCATAGTTGATAGCTGATTTCTGAGACAATTTACAAATGCACGTTTCTTAAATAAAGAACTTTCTTACATAAATCCGTACAATGTAACTCATAGGACAATAAAGTAAATCATATTTAATGTGTGCAATAATGTGTAATGACGTGGTGGGTGATTTTTGTATTTCTTTTTGAACAGTATTGACAAAAACATGAATAAATGCATCAAAGACCTTGTTTGCATACCTAATTCATATAAATACTGTAGAACAATGATCCCCTTATTGCAACAATCCCTCTTAAATCTTTTGGTGTTTTGAGATGAACAGTTGAATGAGATTGATTCCAATTTTCAAACCAATTTCTTTTTGAGAATTGCGTATATTGACATCAACCATGATTTAACTATCTCATAAATTAACCACCTACCCAATTTAACTATATTTTAATATATTTTCCTTTCTGGCAAATTACAAGAAATCAAGTTTTGCTGTGGCTAAGCTATTACCATGAGACATAGTACCACTATCTGTGTCACATAAATCTAATGTGTACTTAACATTAGGTCAACACTAGTCACATTGTGTACACTTTGCGCCCCAAAGATTTGTCAACCAGTTTTTTATTTGAGAATATTATTATGAAGAGACTTACGGTGTATGGCTTTCCAGCCATTCACCGATCTCTTTCTTGTTCCTCCTGACCCATTCAATGTTGTTCCTCACCGTCTCCAGAGCTTGCTGCCTGGGCATCTCTCCAGCACCAGCGTTAGGTGTAAGTTTAAAAAAGTGCTCCATCTAATAAAATAATCACATACAAAGGCTTCTTTGAGTCTTGACTACAACATGAATTAAATACAGAGATATGTCTGGAGGATTTATTCTCTATAAACTATAAACCGATGTTAAAGACAAGATTATGCAAACAATCCCCAGCGATACTTTACCATTGACTGTGAGCAAAGATTTATTACTTAGTATCTAGTAGTTAGTTTGGGAAAATATATTACTAGTATGTACCAATGTCATCACCATACGACACCTTGAGGAACCGTCAACAAAACATAATCTTAATCGATTGTTAGACACATGGAATTAGGGTAAATAGTAGAATATCATCTACATTGTTGTTAACAGCAACTATTCTTACCTGCCACAGTTGAAGTTCTGTGTTGTAGGTTGAGCTAATTCGGGTCAGCAGACGCCCCAGGTTTCTGTCATTGATGGTGTATCTATGACAAGGTGAATTAACATACACAACATGATGGTGTATCTATGACAAGGAGAATTAACAAACACAACTTGCATCAAGATTTCTCACTCATATCAAGAAGCACAGTGTCTAAATAAGTTAAACATTTCCTCACAGATACAATTGTCTTGGACAATTGTATTGAAAATCGCAATGATTTTGTGCATTATTACCTATTCAGGTGATCTGTCTGCAGCTGAGCTAAGTTTTGCATGTTGAATAAGGTTGACATAAAATGGCCTATATTTAAAAGGTTATATTAAAATGTATTATACAGTAGCTACTACTATATTAGCTTACCTCTGTACAAGGTAGTTCCAATTGAGGGTGACCCAGTCCCAGGCCATAGTTGTGCCTAATTTATTCAGCGAGACGTAGCGGACCACAGTGAACAGATCCTGACTCCTCACAATACTTTCATCTTTAGATGCCTCAAGTAACCTGTAAGATAACACACAGAATCCTCAGACTCTTAGCATAAAGTCAAAGTATTATACATTCTTGAATTTCTTTTGGATTAATAAAGTGCACCGGATGAAATAGAATTGAGTTAACTAACCAGTTGGAAATAATTGTTTGTAGGCTGAATACACTAAATATGGCATGTTAACATTGATAGTTAAACTGAGACAATTGTTGAATTAACCCTCCTATTGTCCTGGGGTCACAATGACCTGAAATCATGTTCAAACCTAAGAAAATGATTTTAAATTAGTGTCAGTACATGGCCTCGTGAGTAGATTCCTAAAATAACCCCAAGAGTTCAAATTTGGGGATTTCAAATCATTTTCAGTGTAGCTGCACACAAAAAAGTAACAACCCTATCAATACTGATAGGGTCTTGGTTTGAATTAGGTGTGTGTTTACATTATATGGTTGTGATTTTGTCTTGAAATCAGTGAAATCACCAAATTCCAATTCACACGCTTCCATAGGGCAGTTTATGTGTTCTCATTGGCATTCATTTATTTGTAGCTTTATCTTTGGGGGATGCTAGAGAAAGAGCTTAACTAAGCAGCTGATGTTGTTTCACTTTTGTATTCAAAACTTTAGTTGATTTATGAGATCAATTGGACCCCAAGTCACTGTGACAGAAAGGTAATAAATGTTAGTATTTCTTAAGAAAATAGGAGGGTTAACATGACATAAAAGATTTAGAATGAAAATGTGTTCTTTACCTGTAAAGAAGAGTGACGTTTTCAACAGATGCAAGTCCATAAAGAAGCTTGTCCTTTTCTTGGGCCAAGGTTGCTTTTTGGTAGATATCAAACATTTGATGCCACTCTTTCTCTGTGCCAGAATTCTTCATGCCATAGCGATACACAAGCAGACGTAAGTTAACCTGCACACTGCCAAAGGATAAAAGACCACAAAGCAATGAAGGTTCTATGGGACAAACATCAGACTTCAAAAAGACAAGGTGAATACTGTCCATGATACATTGCCACAATAGCATATTGTACCATTCGGCTCCAACTGCAGTTAAAGTGATGTGAATTGCTAACGATGGTACTCAAGCCTATTTTCTCGATGAGCTGTAGTCACATTTTCTACACATTTTATATCTCTATTAGAGAAACTAAGATAAGCTTAGGCTAAAGTGAAGTGCTGTGGATGTAATAGTTTAGTCTATGGGTGCATCTCTGAATGTCATCATGGCCAATGACCTACTGACACCAATATAGAGTGAGGCAGAGGGGGTTGTAAATCCCTAGTTTCACGTTCATAATGTTTGTGATACTCAGTGCTCCAAATTGAATATCACACTAAATGAGTAAACATGTATTAACAATGACTATTGGAATACCTGTCAAAATATATAAAGAGTCTAGTAATGCCAGGAATCTGTGTAATCATAAAATCATTTGTTTGATACGTACAATAGGAACGTATTTCCCTGAATGTCCTGCAATACACATAGTGTGATTATACAGAATAACATCTGTATAATGGATTATTTTTCATTTTATGTTACCTTGTGTTGTTTGTAATCCATTTATCAAAGAGAGCAGAAGCCTCCCTGAGCATTTCTTGATCGCCCATTTGACAAGCAATTCCTAAAACGGTTTCCCTCAGCAACCTGTGGGAATCAAAATGAATTACAACAAGACATACCACACACATTACCAGTTACAATGTCTTGAAATTGTGGCAACCCTGGGACAGGTGATCCGATATGATCCTTTCCCCCCCATCCAATTATCACTCATACCTCTCATTTTGAGTTCCAACATCATTCCAACCCAGACGCCTGGAAATGACGTGCACGTGGTCACGGAACAAAATCTGTTAAAAGAATAAGTGACGTGAAATTATTCAAATGCTCTAGAAGAATGACTGTCTTTGCACTCATGGTGTATTGTTATAGTCAATAAATATTCTTAATTAGATGAGCTACTCATTAGAACCTGGATTATTAAGTATTCTAATGCAAATCTGCAAAAACAGTTGAGTAGCCCTGTGTCGCTTGATATCTCGCTCAGTAGAAGGCATTGCTCAATTGTAAATTAAACCTCTCTTTCATCTTTAATTACACTCACTTGAAACTTTGGATAGAGAACACTGTCGCTTGACAACATGTCTCTGACATATGCAATGGAGGATGACACTCGATCCCAAACAATGTATTCTGTCTCTTGACTCAGGTATTTTGTTAGGTTAAATGCATTGCCATAATCCACAACATCTGCCCTAAAACGAAAATAACAACAAATCTTGAAGTTTGTTAATTCTTTCTACAGATTTATGACAAAAATGTTTGTCTGTTTCAGTTTCAGTTGTTTCAAATGTTTCCATGTTTGTCAGCCTACCTTGCCAGAGCAAAGACATCATCAATGTAACTGCTTCGATCTGCTGCATCAAATTCCTAGTAAAAACAGTTTTAAGATCAAGGTTCATATCAAATATATTAGAATGATTTCTACCTGTATTGTTAAGTGATTGGCATTCAGTGCTGCTACAATACAGGTTGTTAATCGCTATAAAATATTACACTTCATCCCTCTAAATGTACTCAGTGATGGACTGCAATACAATCAAAACATGTGATTTATCTATGATAAGAATATTTTCAGTTTATACAATATGATTACCAGGTGGTTTCCTTGGAGTGCTTGGCTTATGGTGCTCCACATATTGCTATCATGATTGACTCTATAGAATCCAATATGATCGTTGTTGACCTTTAGGAGTCCATCTGTATCGATCGAGTAGTCTAGCAGAGTCAATTCTAAATTTGAATAGTAAAGTTATTAGGAGAGACAACAAATATTTTTTGCAGAATAGAGATTCATGGTTTTGCCTAACAATGCACAAAAAACTATGTACTGCAATTGTTTAATATTACATATTGATATAGGAAGTGAAGCATTATATATATGTATCTCTATATATGTATATATAGATAGATATATATACATATATGTATATATCTCTCTATATATAACATGTTTATATTATTATTAATTTTTTTACCTTTTGCATTTTGTGCAAACATAATTGACACATTCTTCTCACTCTTCACCGAGTGCCAAGTCACAGGTATGTTCCATTTATATCTGTAAAAAAAAACATTGGCTGGATTCTTGAACATCAAACCCATAACAAAACATACATGTATTTACATCTTAATATATGGACTTGGACATTTCCCATTAATTTATTTGAAAATAAACCATACAGAATATGTTTTGCCCTCAAATCAAATGTACATGACAACAAAATGTATGCAATATTTAATCACAAACAGGGTCTTGATTTCTGAATTGCTGACCCAAGTGGTGAGGGGGGCTGGGTAAGATCTGCATTAGGATCAAGAAGGAATCTTTTCTGGGTGAGGTTGGCTTGAGTCCCCACAATGGCCAAGTCCAACACAGGGTAGCCCATTTGTTTAGTCCATGTGTCCATTACCTCTGCCACTGGCAACTTGCTTACCTACAGTATAATTTACACAGAATGATACAATATGAACAAAAGTGCATTTAAGGCTGAGTAGGTGGCAAGTTACATTTTAAAGCTACCTTTCTGACAGTGCTAAATAACAATACCCATATAGTGCATCCAAGATCATTTATTAGTAGCACATTTTGAGGGATGATTGGTATAGTGTGTCCTTTCCATGTATGAGTACAAATGGGAGCATGCAGATATGAGCATGGGCTAATGTGTATTGAAAAACATCTAAAGACTAATTTATCTAATGTTGGACTGTAGATGTAGGTTAAATTCTTATTTATTGAGATATTTTACTCAGTATGTTTTAATTTTTTTCCTCTATGACATTGCCTCTACTGATTCAAAACAAACCATGTGATTAACAAATTCATAATACTAATTGTGAATTCAATAGCTAAATTACCATGTAGAAAGATTAAAAAATGGCTTATCATAACATTTTGGGGTAATTACGTATGTTTTGAGAAAGGGTTTGTAAGGATTACAACTCTGACATACCTCAGCAAGAGAATCCCAGAAATTCATTGTTTTGGCATTCATGAAGTGATAGTCTTTCAAGTATTTCTGCTCAGGGAAACAGAAAAACTACTGTTATCATTGTTATTAAAGAGGTGAACAATAAAATACTTACCTGGCATGTTACAACTGGATGTACCGGTACTGTGATCTGATCTGATATTTTGACAACATGTTTTAATGTGAAGCTAACACAATGACTATATACTGTAGCCATAATATATGTGACTCAAGATTAGTGTATCCTATAACATTTTATATGTACACCATGCAATGAGAGTGGCAAATAAGTTTAGTGTATTTGATCTGATGTTTTGCTTACTCGACAGCCATCTCTGAAAGTATCTCGACCCATCCAGTCCTCCAACATTCTAAGAATTGAAGCTCCCTAGGAACATAATGAGAGAGTAATATTGGGTATAAAGTTGCAGTAAAAAAGTTGATGTGGCACTCAGTGGAGTTTGAATGTGACACAATAATTAAACACCATACCCCTCTCATCAATTGTACATAGACACACTGCTTGTTGCAATACATAATGGATAAACAAGCAATGACATAATCAATCACCAGCATTGATATTGTTATTAGCTTTGCCCTGTATCTTTATTGTATGTTGTTTAAAAGCAACTGAAATAGTACATTACAGTAGTACAGTTATTAATTTGAGCTGACAGCACATTCAGTCTACTGTAATATTGTCAAACTACAGAAGCACAATGCATGTGGGGCACTATATTGTGATATTGTAGTGAAATTACATTATTATAGATTACCTTGCTGTAGGATATGGCATCAAACACTGAGGTTATCTCAGCAGGGGTTGACACATCCACAATGATTGGATGAGAGGAGAGAAGGGCATCATCCACCATGACCGGAAATACATCACTGATGATCATGATGTCACGCTTTTAAACACCATGGAAAGATTGGTTAAATAACCAAATGTTTTGTTAAAGTTTTACATTAAAAAATAGTTTTTTAATTCATTTTTTAAGCTTTCACAACTGTAAAGTTAATTCTTACAGAAGGCCTCAAGTTTCTAGAAAAAAACACACCATTTTCCATGTAGGCTCAGCATTCTCAACACCGATGTATTCGAAAAAACTGGCAAAACCCTCATTCAACCAAAGGTCATCCCACCAATCCATGGTCACAATGTTCCCAAACCACTGCAAGAGGAAGATAAATCATCACACAGGGTGGATTCTTAAAAAAATCCTCAGTGTGTGGGTGAGTTAGTATTTGTGTAGGTGGGAGTGAGAGGATCAATATTTTGTTCAGTACTTACTTGCTGTAGGGCAAGCAAGTTGTGGGAATGCTAGGAGGAGGTGTCTTAGAGAAGAGTAATTATGTGTGGGGGGTTTTACATTAGAAATTCTATTTGATCAAGAAGTATATACTGGCCATGCTGTATATTAATACAAACAGTTCACCCTTTGTTCATTCAGTCTTTGTTCCTCATTCAGGGAAAGGAAATAACCTGTCATTGTGGCTATTCCCGCAACTTTGAACAGTTCATAAAACTTAATGGACAACTTTATGCCCTTATTGCACAGCTCAGGTGGTATAATGATAAGGTATATCATAAAATGACGTGATGGATTACCGTAATGCTAGACGTTTGTACAAAAGGTTGACGTTAAAGTCAAGGATTTCCATGACAAATCTTAACTGAATAACTCACTGACAAATTTCTGAAGGTGTTTGATCTGTTGCAAAAAAACATTGCTTAATCCCATCAGCCAACCGCACCATTACTTTTATCTTGTATATAAGTAAGTCAATAGATAACGATGAAAGTTGCCATGATACACTCTTGTATCTTTTACCTGGTGAACCAGCTCATGGGCGATAACGCTAGCCACACGTTGTTTATTATAAGAGGAAGATTCATTCTCATCATAGAGGAGGTTGGTCTCTCTGTATGTTATCAGGCCCCAGTTCTCCATGGCTCCAGTGCCAAAATCAGGAATAGCAATCTTATCTGATAGAATAAAATAATCATTTACATCAAATGTTGACTTTTTGTTTCTTACAGTATGATTTCATTTGTAAGTCTTATGCAACACAACAACATACCTAGCTTTGGGATTGAGTATGACATGTTGAAATACTCTTCGAAGTAGTCAAAAATGACTTTGGTTGTGTTAGCGGCATATTCTGCTGTTTTTATTTGTAAAGGCTGAGCATAGATTCTCAGCTGTTTGAAAAGAATAACAGATTTCATAATAAGAGAAAACAGATTACACAATGTTATCATTAATTTGTGTGAGTGAATGTGTTGAAAGTGTCATTTTTCATTTAGAAAAGACAATCATCTGCCAACTTAAAGTTCTACAATTTCGATTTTCCTGATGACACAATGTTTTACTTGACACACACAATCTTCAGTATATTATACTAACTAAAAGGCAGTTGTTAGTTGTTAATTTTTCATTTCTAAAGAAAATGTTTTATACTTACTGGAATCCCTCGAGAGGAAATTCTTTCCACATAGGAAAACTGGTGCACAGCGAAACATACCAAATAGGTGCTCATTGGAACAGAGTTGAAAAAGGAGGTTCTGAGTTTATTGCCAGGAAGTATTTCATGGGTGTCCTGGAACAGAAAGGCGACTGTGGGTTAATGAGCCTCTATTTTTGGGTCATGTTCCTCAACAGGACATGGGAAGAAGATGGATTGCTCCTGGATTTGCATTCACAGCATTCACTCCTTTCTCTCACTCTCGTTTAGATTCTTGATAAGACTCAAGCCACAGAAACCTTTGTCTCCAATTCAAATTAAACACAGGGGAGTAAACTCAAACTCCATCCATACATCCATCCATACATCCATCCATACATCCATCCATACATCCATACATCCATACATCCATCCATCCATACATCCATACATCCATACATCCATCCATACATCCATCCATCCATACATACATACATACATACAGAAACAAAGCATTATTGTTAGATTTGCTGAAATTAATGTACAGTATATACCATACATTATGTGTAGCCATCTATAGGGTCCTGTAAACCCATGATTCTTCTGTAAAGGGGATTCTACACCCATAAGCACTGAGGCTGAATATAACTGTACCTCCACTGGCATATTGGAGAGGGCTGTGTAAGATTTATCATGGGTGATGGAGATTTTGTAGGTGGCCTTTTTGTTTGGTTCATCAAAACAAGGAAAAGATTTTCGAGCATCAGTTGGCTCATGGTCAGTGGCAGCAATCTTTCTGGAAAAAGAAATGAATGCCTGATATTCAGCAGTATGAACACAATTCAGGACTGTAATCATAATTATCAATTGTAGCTTTCTATACTGTACCTGTGCTTTGAAAACATATTGTGATATATTGTAAAATCATGGAAAATAAGCCCAATAATGTCATTATTGTAGCCCCATCACAGCAATGCATTACTTGTCTTCTTTGTCTTTGAAATGTTAAGCACAGATAAATCTAATACACAATGGCACTTAAACTTATTTTGTCCCAACAAAACACACTATTTTAAACAGATAGTCCTCCATTTCCCTTCGTATTTCATAGACACGACAGAAGATTTTATAACTATGTATGTGTAAAAGGAGCATATGCAGTATACATTTCAACAGAGCAAGATACAAAGTTAAAGATTTATGTAAACTTTAACTACAGTTTTGTGTCAAGAACCTCTGTTCCCATAAATCGACAGCACCCTTAACCAGTATTGTCTCAATCTTTTTGCTATGTTTTAGTTGTAAAAAGCATTAAATAGGAGAGAATAATCCCAAACCTTTAAGCAAATTCTTCAAACAAGAACCCTATTTCCTACTGTCTCACACAGAGTAGAAAATCATTTATACAGACAAACACAAACACATAGAACTTACTTGGTAGCTCCATTTTCCTCATACGTGACCTTATAGAAGCCTACCAGAGATCCATTGAGCCAGCCCTGGAAGTCCAGGGTAAGTACGTACACCTCGCCTTGCTTGGTGGTTGCCAATTCCTCCACAGCCTCTACCACCACATACTCCTGTGGTTTGTATTCAAAGCAACCTTTCACTGCCACATCCTTCTGATCCTGCCCATTTTTCAACACCAACCTAGGAACGCTGTTGACAAACGTTTCTCGGATGTGTAGCCACAGGTAGCGTGTAGGTTGGGTGACCTCCAGATTGATGGACACACTCCCAGTATAGAGGTCGGTAGTCAGGTCAGGCTCCAGATGCAGGTTGTAGTGCACAGGCTTCACGTAGGTGGGCAGACGGAAATTCTTCCATTCCCCGTTGGTTTCATTTGATGGCTTACAAGGCCCTCTGTCAGCCGGAGGAGGCTCAGGGCTAGTGGTAGGCTTGGGCGGAGGCGGAGTTGGAGTTGGAGTTAGAGTTGGAGAGGTGTCAGGTCGCGTTAGGCCCACCCCAAGCCCCACGGCTACAGCAGAGACCACCACAACTAGGCAGATTATAGCCACATGCTTCCCACGGACACAATAGCGCTTCTCTTCCTTTTCAAAGTCCATGCTCTCCATGATCCTGGCCTTTAGATGACCTCTGGAAACCTGTCAGGAAGGCCCAGTGAGACAGCAGTTGTTTTTTTTTGTCACAGTTCCACTGAGTATGTCCCTATAAGACAAACCTATGTGTATCGTCTGTAGGAAAAAACTAACCAGTAATCTAACCCTCTTATTAAAGAGTTAATGTAGAGGTGTGGATTCAAAGCTGACCGCAGATCAGAATTCAAGCGTACCTGCTTAGAACGATTGCACAGCTCAGCTGATCCAAGCCTTGACTGCCTCAGTCCCAGTGCAGAACCCAATGACAGATCTAGAGGAGAGAGCCAAGGAAATTAAGAGGAGGAGTGCAGAAGGGGGAGTTTATAAACTCACAGGGAGAATACTTTGCACAAGAGGCACGCCTTCCGTTTGCACAGCTTGTCGTCTCATAAGCAATGCACCGCTATTCATACTCAAGCATTGCGTTAAACATCTATGATTTCCTGTAAATCAACAACCGGAAAGCAGTGCCTGGCAAGAAGTGGTCATACCCTTACAAACAGTTCACTTTTCAACCTTACTGTCTAATTTTAAATAATGTTGTTTTTTGTCATCTGTCTACACACAATACATAACCCCTATGAGTCAAGTTAAAACACATTTCAAATGAAAACCAGAAATGTGTACATTGCATGATTCCCAACTCTGAATTCATCTACAATAAAGGAGTACATTTTGATATTTGATTTGATTTTCTTCAGTCTATGACTCGTAAACACTTGTTATCTATCTGTTTGTCCTTGAAGCTGATACTACAAACACATTTCAATGTAACTGAATAAACAACAGCAAGTCATCTGTGTGGGGACTTGTGGGAGCAAGCCAACATACACCTGTTACTGAGGGTCACTGTAGGCATGGAGGACTTCTGCGCTGTTCCTTCTGACCAATTTTTCCAAAGATCTAAAAAATGTAAACTGCTTCAGTAAATGTAATATACATTCTGCCAAGTATGAAACATACTTTATTTTAGACCTAAGAAGTGTGTGTAAGGTTGCTTTTGAATAGGAAAAAAACATTGTGATTACACATTGGAATTATTAAATGGTGGATGGATTTCATGCCAATCCAAAAGGTGAAAATAGCAAGGGAGCACTGGAAAATCTGTTATGTCCCCATTTCTGTTGTTTCATCTCACAGGCCAATGCTCACCAATATGCAGGCCCATTGTGCTAAGACTACTCATTGGTTACTTTGTTAAAACAGATATGAGAGGACAAATGTTTTTTTCTCACTTAACCATCAACTTTGTGGATGACACTGAATCAAAGACAGACAAACAGTGAAATAATAAGTAGAAATTGTATGTCTTTCACAAAACACTGTCAAAAAAACTTACGGCTAATATCATTGCTGCTGATTTAACCAATGAAATCTGTTTTCGCACAGACTGAGATCTTATAACTTCTGAGGTCAGACTGTTAACACTGGCTACAATATTTATAATCGATACATTTATTGGCCTGTTCATGTTCTACGAGAAACTAAAAAGGAAACCACAAATAGCTTGAGGAATGTACCGTGAAATGCAGTGCATTCCACTGTGTCCCAGTGCACCATTTTATTCTCCAGAGTTCAATGCAAATACTAGAGATTTAGTTTAACCGTGACAGTCTGTAAGAGAATAAGGCCTTTGTTTCACTGCACATGAACCGTACATAAAAAGCCACGTTGTTTCAGTTTCATATTTTTGGTAATGTCCCAGATCTTGTTAATGTCAGTTTGAAACACTGTAGCTCATGTGAACTACATTCAACCGTTACTGTAAAAACAGTTATTTGCTGAAGTATCCACACCCTTTTATTTCAAACTATTCACCATTTTCAGCCGTACCAACTGACACAATTGTATCTAAAACATTAGTTTTTTTGGTCCTACCTGACGACACACAATATCCAAACTTTTGAAGTAGTAGATGATTAGGATTAGTACAGCAAAAAGGCAAGAAAAACTCTAATCCATGGAGCTACAAGAAACACGTTTTACTTGAATAGAATGTTCACTTATTTCTTATGTGTCTTGAACAAAATGCTTCCTAAACAGTTCTACACCTATGCCTTCAAAGCCAATGCATTTTCATTACTGTCCTTCATAGCACAGACAAGTCTAAGAATATATAATATTTGGCCTAGCCCCACATATATCATCACACATAGCAAATAACCAGTACCATACAAATTTAGAATCTGAAAAATTATATAAAAACTATTTTATATCTATATATTATAATTGCATTTCCATAAGCCCTCCTTAAAGTAACAGATTTTGCATAAGAAAAGAGATGGTATAGAAATAAAGTATAGAAAAAGTCCACTCCCTTTTCTACTGTGACATTAACAGAAACTAGAAGAACAATTCTAACATTTTTGGATTCTTTTCAGTCAGAAAAACACTTTTGTCATTTTCTTTTCTGTTTGCATCAAGATTTACACAAAGTTGGAAAGGGAAAATGGAAGTTATGGAAATTCTCTGGATGAGACATCAGAAAGAGAATAGATCGATTTTCGCAAACACAAACATACATTAACTACCAGTGTACTATACTAAGAGTGAACTTGTTGCGTTGTTAAGATCAGATTCAAGATTCTTTGAAAATGTCCTTGTGTCTTAACTGCTGGTACAGATGTAACAGAGATAAGGAGATGATAGGGTTATCTTTTATCTTTCTCACCAGGGGCGTTGTTAGACATAAAGTTCTACTGGGGCACAGGCCCCTATTCATTCATGTAATATTGTTTTTATGTTTTAGTCAAAATAAGATAATCGGTAGGCCTATCATTTAGAAACTTTCTTTAGTTTTGTAATGTTTCCTTAGCCTACCTCAATTCTGACACGTGTGCCGAGTCCGACACCTGGACTTCTGGTGCGTGCTGCAGTGGTTATTTGGCAAGCTCAAATTCTGCGGGTATCGGTTTGTGTTTTCAGTTAAATTGCTTTGATTTTACAAGTGTTGATTGGGATAATGCCTTTATTTTTTCTGGGATTACCAATGTCAATGAATGCACTGACTAATAAAGTAAATTGTTAAAACTCAAACTTTGGATTTTACTGGGGCACAGCATATTTATACTGGGGCACTTGCCCCAGTAAAAAGGGTCTAACGACACCCCTGTTTCTCACACATTTGAACTCTCTACCATTCGTCTTCACCTTCAGTAAAAATATATGTGGAGTGCATAAAGCAATGAAAGCATCACAACCTCCATCACAACTCATAAACATATGAGTGATAACATGGTTTAATCTTTTGAAACCCTCCCTGTACCCTTTGCCAAATGACACAATGAAGTGAAAGATGTGTTATTCATTAATGTTTTTTATTTATTTGATCTGAAATAAACATAATACATTGACCATCCATTAATTTAAATTCTCTAAGACAATATTACTAAAAAAGCATTCAAGGAAAAGACCGTTGATGCAATATAACCTTTGATACATCTTTCATGTATGTATTAAAGAGATTAGAACAAAAAAAGAAACAAGAAAGATTGCAAGAGTAAATATACAAGGGTGTGTACAATACAATAATTAATTGCTTTGTTTAAATTCCCTCCTTCCTGTTTTGCAGGTAAAAGGCCCCACAGTAAGGAGTCACTCAGTGTATTTAGAGTGCCCTCTGCAGGCTAATATCCCTATCCCTAATCTTCTGTTCATGAATTGTCCCCAATAAAGGACAACTGGGACTTAACTTTTGGTCTGGGAAGTATTTTTTGGACGTCTGAGAAATGTTTTACTTGTGATAATTTAATCCTGGTCTTTTCCTTTTGATTTTGGATAGAGGTATTATTACTTCTTCTTTTTTCACAGATTTGTTAAGTAATAGTCTTTTTTTAAGTGTGGTGGGAACACCGTTTGCTTTTTGAGTTTTGTTAGCAAAAATGAGGGGTTTAATGCGTTTCAGAGTCACCGTCTTTTTGGGGGGGTCAGATATTGAAATAATAGCTGATGTTTGTTTTGTATTTTGCACAACAGGGGATTTCTTATAATTCAATGAAGATTTAAGTGGAGTTGTCTGGGCTTTGATTTTAATGGATGGAGGTTCAGCAAAAAATCCCACTACCTTAAGCCTAATGTAAGCTTCTGCTTTTCCAGCCATGTTCTGTGCCTGACAGCGGTATTCCCCTGCATCTTTGTATGAAATTCCATTGAGGCTGATGATGGACCATCTGCTTCCTACTCGAGGAGATTCCTGCATAACTGTAATGTGACGGGAAAAAAAAGGAGCAATAAGGCAGCAAGAATGTTAAAACATGATCTGGTTGTGGAAAGGTCATACTTACAGCTGTCTAAGTTCCTAGGTAGATTTTCAGATATTGCTATGTTGTCCGGTTGCTGGCAGCATTCTGTTGAGATTATAAATATGACTATATGATTAATAACAATATACAAATATAAAATTGTATATAAAAATGACTAAATGTAATAAATAGTCAAACACCTACAAACTACAAAACAATAATAATTAACTTTTTTCCTAAAGGTAATACACAACCATAACCCTATTCTTCCGAAGTGCAAAATCATCATAATTACAACATATTTGGCTTCAGTCTAACCTAGACCTGCACTCTTTAAAAAACGATTCATCATTTCCTCATCCTTCTTTACCAGTGTTGAAGACAGACACTTTGGTCCAAGTGATGGTAGGCGTGGGGTGGCCAGTGGCATCACAACGGAGTATAACGTTGCTACCCAATGGGGAGGTGACCTTAGTGGCCAAGGGTTGAACAGAAGGTCTCATGCACTGGGATGGATCTGTCTGAGAGACCCCAAGTTGTTTATCAGGCATGCTGCAGGACAGTAACTGATCCGTCAGGAATACAGGGCTTCCTGGGAACTTGGAGAGGGTTGTCAGCACAGAGATCTGGCAGTCACACAGCCAGGGGTTATCTTGGAGACCTGGATATACAAACAGAATAGGATATTGTGCACAATTCAGTTTCAGAATACTAGTCGAGACTGCTTTTGTATAGGTCATGTGATTGACAGTATAATGCCAACTTTCAGAAATGGAATGAAGAGCTCTTTCAGTAACGGTAAAAAATATGCACTTTTCTTGTCAATGTTGTCCATTGTCAAGTATTTAGCCATCTGGTTAGACAAAATAAATAATGTGCTTGATAATGGTGATTTTTTTTTTCTTATTTACTGTAATCTTTGCAGCAACTTCACTGCATTAATAATAAATATTAAATAAGATGATGGTGTTTTTTACCTAACACTCTTCTCAGCGTTGGTTCTTCTGACTGCCTAGGGAGTGGAAGCCAAAGGTCCAGAAGCTCAGAGGGCAAAGTGGTCAACCTTGAAAAAAGACAACAGAGGGAGAATATATCTCATGTACTAGAGCCAGACTGATTTTTATAAAAGGAGGGATTCTTTGCATATATTGAAAGTTTTTTCCAATAAAAGCTTATTAAAAAAAATTCCCCCAGTATACAATGTAAACGTGTACAAAATCTACAAATACTTAAGCAGCAAACTTTGCAAAACACAACATTTGTCACTGGCAATACTTTTGGCCATGGCTGTATATACCATCCTAATGTTCCTTCTTCTGAAATAGTTTCCCCCTGATAACTTGAGGTCAGCATTTTTTAAGATGACCAAATAGTTCATCAAATTGCCAGTATAACAGACAGATAACTAAATAGTGACATTCATTGGAATGGCAATACATACAAATCTACAGACATCCAAAGTGTCTAACTGACCTGTTGCTGGAGAGGTCAAGATATGTGACGTGTGGAAGAAAGAGAGAAGCATGGGCAGGGAGGCTGGAGAGTCGGTTGTTGTGGAGGCTCAAACTGCGCAAGCGAGGCATGTCCCTCAGTGCCTCCCAGGGAAAGGCCGAGAGAAGGTTTCCATCCAATCTCAGTTCACGCAGGACTTTTAAATTGACGAAGCTGCTAGGATGGATGGTGTTGATGGTATTGTAGGTCAGCCACAGATACTGCAGCTCAGACAAGTAGAAGAAGGCAGCACGAGGCACCCTGGAGATGGCAGTCTTCTCCAGGCGGAACTTGACCGTGTCGGCTGGGGCATCAGAGGGAATTACTGACATGCGACGATCACGACACGACACAAATCTGGAATTGTAGATAAAGACTTTTAAATAAGCAACTGAAATACCTGACTGTTCCTTGACTCTGACCACCAAAATACTGTTAGAACTATGCACTTCTGGTCTTTGATCTTCTGCTGCCCCTTCTGTATGCACTATTTGGCCATTACTTTGGATAAAAGCATCTGATACATTTATAAAATGTACATGTACTGTAGTTTTAGTCACAGCAGCATTAAGTCCAAGAAATATGTTAACCAGCTCAACACTCAATATCTATGGCTGTGTAGCAAGACACCAAACTCACTGCAACATTCTGTTTTAATTATATCAACAAACCAACATGGCAAATCATGACACATTCCTCTTCTATGAATAAATAAAGCTGTCTGTTTCTCCTAAATACCGAATATGCACATTAAAGATCATGTACTATATCAGACAAGCAAATTAACTTCAATGTACCCGACCTGAGTCTTGTCCCATTACTCCCATTTTGATAGACACACAAACACAGAGACGAACAGGAGTGGACTAACAACAGGCAACACTGGAGGAAGTGGACAAAGAGAAGGAGATACATTATTCAGTCTACAACACAACCCTTGTTCATCTCCATATTCCTTTACAATGTTCCAGTGTGACTTTCTTGGTCCAAACTATCTACCACAAGAGAGAACCTGGCAGATTATCTGGGGATTACAAGGACTATAGGTCTTAATCCTGTTTAATCCTAGGTAATCACAACATCAATAGGTCAAGTAGTATGGTCCAAAATGAAATGATTACACTGAAATGCAAATCTTTTGTAGTAGTCAGCAGGAAAAGTAACTACCGATGGCATACCAATTTAGATAATGCTGATGGGTCATAGACAGGATGTCAATGTATATAGTCCTTTGGCAAAGACAAGTGATTTGGCACAAGAGTATAGTATGCACAGAAAAATGTTGACGGCTAATGTCAGTCTAAGACTATGGAATATTCTGATACTCTTGAGTAGTTTATCAAAAGTTATAAAACTTTAGACTTGTAAACAGTCAAAAGTCTATAAAATATACACTGACAGTTTCATTTGTATTTTGAAATGCTTTAGACTAGGCTGCAGTACTGTGTAGCAGTGATTTCTTAAATAAAGATGATAAAAATATGTGATATCTGTCTATTTTAGGTAACCAGCGTCATGGACCTCCAGCTTGTCATTCCAGTAACCCTTGGGGAGAAGCTTGGGGAAGCAGCTGGGAAGGTCTGCTTGCCAAAGGGAAGTGGTGGAACTGAAACATTGCTTCTCATCTGTAGGGGATTACATCTTCCAGTTCTGGGTCACTATGGCAGCTTCTAAGGATATGGACTTGCTTATACTCCAGTTTGTCTGCATGGTGGACTTGAAGAAGACTTGAAGATGATCTGTGCAGTATAAAGGCAATATCGTTGGCTGTATCTCGCACATTGTTTATAAAAATCTATTACTCTTTTTATTCAAGTTCAGTTTGCAGTTATCCATAAAATAGTCAATTTCAAATGAAATAAGTGTATCTGTATAGCTCTATTTACAGGCAATGTCACAGAGGGCTTCACATACGCCCATAGAACTGCACCTAAACCAATTTAAACCCTCCAGGAAGACAAAGAGAAACTCTCAGGAAGTCTCAGGACTCCTTGACAGCGCCAGCCTCCGTGGATTGAAACAAAGTATTTTACAGAGGAGACAAGCTCTATATAAGAACGCCCTGTCTCTTCGTTTTTCCGCTTGCAACACACAGTAACTCACCACAACACCCATGTGACATGCAATTACACACCTAGAAAACTGCTACACACAGTAATACACAAGTTTGTATTTATTTGTAATTTCAAGTTTTACTGTATAGTACAGACATAGTTTTCAAGCAGCGCACAAGTTCAAGTTTGCTTTATTTGTCATTTCAACATACACAGTACAATGTAGACGCATAATGTATTAGAATGTCATTCCACACACGCACTCTGTGTTATATAACCATGCTACATACAACACACACTTCAGCAGGCATAAAACTGACAAAACAGAAAGGTTTGTAATCTAGTGTTCTAGTCAATAGTCTTGCTGCAGCATTTACATTTTAAATAATTAAGCTGCATTATGTGGACCATTTTAACAGTAGATGTAGGCCTATAGCACAATCGGCAGTATATGCCAACTATTTCACCCTGAAGGAATTATGATTGTAGACTACTCATTTCTCATACATACCTTCACATTAGACAGTATTATGAGTGGCATCAAGTTGGAACCTTTCATCAGTATTTTCACACATTCATACATTACCATTATAATAATAGTGGTATATTCATGTAGCAGACTCTTTTCAATTAATACGCCCTACCACTGAGCTATTCCTTTTCCCACTATGATGAATCAAACATTCAATTATTCTTAACAGAGATAAATATATTCTTATTCAAATAATGAGTTCTGAATTAGGTGAGTAACAAACCTCAAGTGAAGCTGATATTACTGTACAACCTAATAAAAATAGAGATCTTAGAACAAGATGCATTGATTCAATGCAAAACCTTATTTGTTTTTGCATATCTCAAACCCTTGACCAGCCAAGAGACGGCATCTGAGCTGAGGCTGCCGTTATTCCAGTCCCTCCAGGGAATCAAGATCAATTAGAAGGGTAAATCCCCGATATACTGGTGGCATTGTGTCATCTTTAAGAAATGGATTAAAAATATTTTCAAGCTACACTATGTAGGACCGTGAATCATATGCAGTGCCTTGTAAAAGTATTCAGACCCCTGACCAATGATATCATTTTAGTGAATTACTAGTGGTCCATTTAAAATTACAACTCAAAATCGATTATTGTAAGGTGACATTGGTTTAATGTTGGAAAATATTTTGAGAAAGAAAAACAAAAAAACTGAAATATCTTGCTTGCATAAGTGTTCAATCCCAAAATATTAATATTCAGTAGAGCCACCTTTCACTGCAATAACTTCTTGAAGTATTTTGGGATAAGTAATTACCAGCTTTGCACATGGTGTCAGAGTGATTTTCTAAAATGTTCTTGACATATTTGCTCCAGGTGGTTCAGGTTTCACGCTTGTGGACCACAATTTTCTAATACCGATACTGATTATAAATGGCATTGTGATCAGGATTTTGACTGGGCCGCTGAAGGACAATCACCTTTTTATTAGTGAACCACTCCAAAGTACCTTTGGCCTGAAATCCATTTCCTCCTGTATGATGAATTTCCACCCAAGAGTTTTAGCTGACTGAAACAGGTTAAAGCTGCCCCTGCTAATAAGAAGCATCCCCACAGCATGATGTTGCCACCATTATACCTCACTGTAGTGATAGTGTGTCTAATGAGGCATGGACAGTGTTGTACAGTTTGGCTTTATACTAAGTTTCAGTGTATTAAAATAGAATGTCAAACAGAACAAAATGTAAATGTACCATTTGCATTCCAGCAACATAAGATAATTGGTTAGGGGTCTCAAACCTTTTGAAAGGCACTCCATATACAGAATAATTGCACTTGTCAATGTAGTGATTTAAAAGTAAAAAAAGATACGCTTATATACGCTGATATTTGTAATAGGCATTCTTTGGAATCACCCAGCTCACAGTATGATATCATGTTTGTGTTGTTTTTTATGGTTTAAAATGTAGGGGATTGGATGCTTTTGGATGGCTAACAAATAGTAATCATGCTTCATCAAAACCTCATTAACAGGTAGTGATGGTATATATATATTATTACAAAATAAGCATAACATAATTTCCCTCTGAACTGACATTAGTATATAGATCTCCTTTTTAAAAGGTTATTCCAAGTCACCCCTGGTTATTCCAAGTCACCCCTGGTTAGCCCAAGTCACTCTGGTTGGAAATAGGTCAATTTCCAGTGATATCCCAAATTGAAATGTCATGAGATGGAATGCATGTGGGGGAAATAAAAGTCTGATTTGTGTGGTTATCTCTTAAAGAAGACATCTGGGGCAGCTGATATTTGTGTTCAGACAAATCGAAATTAACCCTGGTCATTAAGCATACCCACATGAATTACACGTAAAAAATATTATTATAGCTTTTTCTGGTTTCATGTCTGCACATACCAATCTAATAAATACACTGTAATTTACTAAAATGGGAAATTCTTCAAACGACAACCATTCCCACCTCGTATTTTTCAGTTCAATGCAATTCCTATGTATCAGTACGTTTGACTTTCTTTTCAAACAGGCCAAGGCCGTATTTTTCCGTCCATAATATGGGCTAAAGAGGATGAAAAAAGCTCAATTGAGTGCATACAGATGGCGTGAGGCCCATGTTTCAAAAGAGCAGATGCTTCAAAACTCTTGCACCATAGTCCATTGTTGTGTGGCACAAACATGTGGAGAATGCCCACTTTGTGTGGACTGATCTGTAAAAATACACTGTTGTGAGAACACTGCAGTATAGAGAACCTGGTTTAAGGTACCATAAGAACAGGAATTACAAAGAGCAATAATTACACATCAATGCTCTTCTTCCCATCACATTTCACCATTGAATTGCATGCCAAATTAGATTTCTTCATTGAAGTAGAGGTACAAGAAAAATAAAACCTGTTGACAACCATTCAAGGTAATTTACTTAAAGTGAGAGGCTAGTGAAAATCATCAGGTAAGATAACATAAATCCCATTCCATGTTATTTTCCTCAAGAGAATATTTGGTTTTGATTTTAAATAAGGACTATGCTACATTTAGTTAAAATGGACACAGTCCAACTTTGGAACATTCATAGTTAGTACAGTATAGGTTAACAAATGGCACTAATCAATCTGAATGTAGCCTACAGAGTGATCTATCAACATTACATGTTTTTGAAGTGCCTGAATCTCAGTCTGTATAGCCCGGACATTTTGTGAGTCTAAAAGGTCCATAATCATAAAACATAAATTAATTTCACATCCCTTCTCATCTATCACAAGTGTAGATGAGGGAAGGACATTATTTTAAGAGATAAAGCTAATTTATTTGAGTTAGAGCTCTGAGCTCCCACATCCCTTCTGTCAACATGCATGTGAACAATCCATTCCTTTGACACTCTAGAAGAACATCACCAAATTATTTGGCCACTATAATCCCAATTGTCCAGTCCACTATGCTCAATAAAGCCTGTAGCGTCAGCAAAAAAAACAAGCAGACAGCAAAGAGACTACGATTCATACAATTGTCTCCTTATTAGAACAGAGCTCTACACTGTCATTAGAAATCCTATTTGTTTACTTCTGAAGATAGATGATGATGATGCACAAAGTTCCAACCAGGCCTAGAGCCTGGATACCCAGAAACCACAATAGGATCCAGAAGAAGATGATCACCACAGGCTCCACAATCTTTTCCCCAAAGTACATCTGGGAGAATCCCATGTTGCGAAGACACTTGTTCAGCTCTCCGAAAAGGGTCCCTAGACGTTCGCAGTCATCCACCTGGGGCTGTCTGGTTGTGGGGTCATCTACATAGGGCCACCTGGACCCAGGGTCACTGGTGGGGCCGTGAACTGGCTCTGGTGCCATCCTGAGAAGAAGTTTGGGGAGGGGGAGATAGTTGGCTTCCAACCATGTCACCATACAGTCTACATCTTTTCTATCATTTCAAGCTTTTGAGGTAGAATCTCACTAAGCATAAGCTATTAACGTATTTATTACAACATATTTGTTTTATTAAACACTGCTACACATGGTAACGTATCAATTGCTAGGTTTCATTAGCTAGGCTAATTGCACTTCACCTGGATTTACAGTCTGTCACACAACAAGCCTGGATATGAGCTAAAATATTATAGATACAGTACAGTACTTTCATAATATAGGCCTACATCTCTTTTTTTTGCAGTACAGTACCTAACTCCAACCGTTACAGCCATGTAGGCTAACATTCAGCGTTCTCCTGTCCTTAAATTACGATCTTTGTTAAGCCTTAACACGATCAAAACAACCAAATGAAACTTTCTTAGCTAGTCTAGCTAACGAAGCTAGCTACTAGTACAGGTTTAAAATGCGAGCCGCGAACCACAGTAAAGAAAAGTGTGTGGAAAGTAACCAACAATAGTTGTTTCTTCGTCATAAAAACAACATTAGCTATATAAATGACATCTTAGTCAAAGGATAGCTACGCCGCATATGATAATATTAATTCACACACACTGGCAGTGGTAGCTAGCTGTTCAGATACTATTATGTTATGCTAATCTGCACGGGAAGGCAATAATCTACTACTGTCAGTCTAGCTGAGACTCACTGTTAATAGTCTTGTGGTGTAGTTGGACGGATGGTGAGAATGCCATCTTCTTCGATCCTCAAGCTCTTCTAACTCACGCCGATGTCGTACAGACTGGTTATTAACAGTTGGTGTCGTTTGGCTAGACATGTTACTCATGATTTTACAATAATTAGTTTTGCCGACTAGCAAGGTTTTGTTTTCGAAATTGAAACATATCCGGGTTACGTGACGTCACCGAAAGAGTAACTTTCAAAGTCCACCCACCCCCGGTTCCTTTAGCTTTTTTACTTACTTTAAAGAGCGCCGGGTGTTCTGTCGATTTGTCCTATCTTGTCAGATTTTTCGGACCTAGTGCAGAATTATAGCTATATCGATCCTACAACACTGAAAAATCGTGGAAGGATGATTTTATAGTGCAAAATACCACATCAGATTGTCCTGCCAGTGTAAAAAAAAAACGAGTAGGATGATTTTGACAAAATTATTTTTACAAAAATGACATTATAATAATTAACATTCAGTTCAAATATTTGTTTTTCAGAAAACAGATCCATAAGAGCATTATTTCAAAGAAACAGTGTATTTGCCTCTTATATTTACGCACATTAGAATCGTTTGACAGACATAATTGTTTAAAAAAAGTTTGGCTGATCAATCAATCAATACCTTTTATTGTCATTGCACAACTGTACAACAACATTCAGTGCCTCTCAGTGATACACACATACATGGAAACATATAAACACATATAGACAAAAGGGCATAAAAGTTAAAGTACGTTTGTAAGACCATTTTGGCTGAATGTTTGCGATTTTATTGCAAAGAATACTGATGGCCAATTTGTGTTGTTATGGAAACATTTATTAATTGGTCTTTGTTAGAACTGTAAAGAAAAGTGCAGTCAGGTTTAGATGATACTTTTTTTTATGCCAAAATCCATATTCACAAATGTAGCCTAAGTTTTCCTGTAAGAAACCCTGTTTCATATCTTTCAGAGAAAGAAATTGTACATTATTTTGACTCAATATGATTCTTTATGAAGCAAAAAGCATAACACTTTGTAAACTTTTCAATATATTTAGATTGACATTAAGTGCCCTCTAGTGTGCACTTATTTGTTACACTTCTGATGTTTTTTCCTTTGTTTTTAAAGCTCACTTGCAAGAAACCGGACAATTTTCAACTTCGTACAGTGCCAGATTTTCAAGATAATCGAGCCACAAAAACTCATGCACACACACAGACAGAGAGACAGACAGACAGACAGACATAGATATTCTTTTAATTATAGTTGTAACATGCATTGAAGATCTAATCCAATCAGTACATTGGTGGGTGTAACTCTGGAGCATTGTGGTTGTGGCCTTGCTTGGCAATGTGATGATTTGTGTGCTGGAAGCCCTCCCTTTTGAGGGTTTGTTTTATTATCCTTAGGTAGTATTTAACTAGCCTGGCTCTGCCCTCCTATGTACTTCCGTTCAATTTTTATTTTGCTTCTGTACTGGGTCTGGGATTTCGGTGTATTCGTCAGTTGTCAGAAACAACATTTTTGTAGGTCCAATCAGCGAACAGAGGGAGTGGCTGAGAACGATGACGTCGTTCGCTAGTTTGAGTTGTAGTTCAGTAATGGCGGCGGAGTCGCTGCCGAATATCCAAAAGTTAAAGCCGGAGCAAGAACAATCTTTGCTAAGTTTTGTTGGTGGCCATGATGTTGTGGCCCTCCTCCCCACGGGGTTCGGGAAAAGTTTGATTTTCCAGCTATGGCAGCTAGCTCTGTTACAGTAGTGGTGAAGGAGTTGGTTAGAGGAACGCTAGTGATTGGTTATGGCAGATCAGAGTGGCTCTGGGCAGATCCAATAGTTTTAAACTTCAACAGAGTACCCGCCTTCAAGGAAGTTAACGCTTGTCAATGGAGCGATCCCAGGCCCTGTGTACGAATGAAACGTAAGAGGGTCTGGTTAGTACCTAGTATTTAACAGCTGTTCTAAACAAATCTTGATCTCTTTCTTCAACTGTAGCTTTGCTGACAACATGACAACTGCTGGAAAAGTATGTATCTCTCTGACTTTTCATCAATCTTCTTCTAATATCTGTCTATAATATCTTTGAGTCTTGTAACTGAAGTTTCTCTAATTTGTGGTTGTGTATAGAGGCAAGAATATGACCATGTTTTATGCTTAAACGGGTTCTAATGTAAATCTTGGTTTTCGTCTGGGTGGTCAGCTAATATTGTTTTTTTTGTAAATGCAAATTTAAAGAAGGTACACATTAAACAAAACAGTTAATTTTACTGTGTGGTTTTGTTAATAAACATTAACAAGGGTTATTCTGGTACAAGTCATAGCTCGTGATATTTTACGGAAGTTCTGTTGTCGAAGCTATTTTGGATAAAAAACATAAAAAACAGACCAAACAGTCCTTGGATTTTGTCAGCCCTTTCTCACACAAGACAGAGAGAGAGAGAGATATTGCCTAACTGAAATACCAAAGTTTACTTGGCAACCAAAAGCTCGGTGTTGATAAATATTTTCGATTGGCAGTGCATGCAACTTTGAAACAGACAGTGATTTATCTTGAAAAGTTATAAGGGTTTAGAGTCCATAACTCCATAAAAGTCCATAAAACCATAACTAAACTTTAGACAGTGGAAAGAGCATAAAAGTGTTTACTTGCATATAACATATGTACACTTGCATTTCAGAAACTGAATTCTTGTCATACCATCCAAAACAACTGACGGTCAAAAAATGCATTAGCAAACATTACTATGGTCATAACAGTGTTTGGGGTGTCTTTAAACTGATGGGTGCTGAAGAGTGTGTTGAGAGTTTAAGAGTCAAATTGAATTCTGTAGGTTATCAAGTGCAGGGCAGCAGTGGCCTGGGAGCCAAACGCACCCCTGGTGATAGAGGAAATTGAGGTTGCTTCTCCTCAAGCTCACGAGATTCGCATTAAGGTGAGGAAAAAAGCTAACAAACACAAGTCAGATTCATATAGCTTGTTGATAATATTGTGATACTTAACGTTTGATGTTGCACGTATGATATGTTGGTGATTTTGCTGCACTGTACTATGCACTACTGTCATTGAGATGTTATTTTTGCACTAGACTTATGTAATTAAGATGTAACTGTTGCACTGTTGTTGTGTAAAAAAATTACATCTGAAATGCCTGGTTGCTGAGATGTTGTTCTCAGAACTTCTGCACGTCTAATCCTTGCTCATGTGCAGTACTTTCTAAATGCACTATTAGTAAGTCGCTTCAGATAAAAGCATCTGCTAAATACATAAGAATTAACATGATTCAAAACACAATAACCTGATGCTTTCTTTCCCTTTGGCTGTGGGCAGATAGTGGCTACAAGTGTTTGCCACACTGACTTGTACCACCTCTTTGAGGGCAAACACAAAGATGGCTTCCCGGTAGTCCTGGGTCATGAGGGAGCTGGGATCGTCGAGAGTGTAGGGCCTGGAGTGACCAAGTTCCAGCCAGGTCAAAACAAAATCACTAAAACCTCTCTTCATGGAAATGTGCATGTTCTCTTTCTCTTCTTTTGTTGCTGAAGTCAATACACAGACTCATGTAATTTATATTTCAATAAATAATTTCAACGTCATCAGTACAGTATTAGGTAACAACTATAAAAGAGGGATGATCATGACAAGACAAAAGTGTATACATTTTGTTCTTACTTTTTTCTTTAGGAGATAAGGTTATCCCTCTTTTCATCTCCCAATGTGGCCAGTGCAGGTTCTGCAAGAGCCCCAAGACCAACTTATGTGAGAAAGGCTGGTGAGTACGCAGCCAAAAAAATAAATATATATATCCTACCCATGCAGTACATGCAACATTTTTCAAGTGACTGGAAGGCTGGATTAGGGGGTATCCAATTCATTAGCCCATTTGACCAGATTTTGCATCTTCATCCATATGTCACAAAAAAGTGGGTTGGGGGGGGGTTACCTCCTTCCTTCTGGAAGCAATTGTACCAAAATGACTGTCTTCACATTGTCTGACCCATTCCCTCTGAGGGGTGGTCACAATACTGTGGTAGACATTTTGGTCATATGTATAAGGAATGTGTTTTAAGAGAAGTTTAAAGTTGGTTAAGAAGCTTGATACAATGAATGTTGATTCAACTACATTTGGCAGAGATGCCATTTGCAGTTTATGACACCTAACTAGGAGACGTGAAGTCTAGAGACGGGAAGTCTGGGTGACCTGGGAGAGTTCTTGTCACCTGGGGAGGAAGAGACAGTTGGTCTGGAGACAATGTGGATTCAACTGTATTGTTATTGTGATCTGAGGGAGTAGTTTAAGATAGATTAACTGATCGAGCTGCTCTGACCCTTCCTGTTGCATGGGTGGTGTTAATTAAATACTTGTTTGAAGATGTCCACACAAAGGACAGTTGACCATTTGAATGGTCAACTCCTGTGGCTTTAGTATCTACTGGTTTGGGGAGAGATGGCACATCAAAGAACTGTGGGACAATTGGTATGGAATTTGTATGCTTTCAGACTTTCAGACATTTATTATTTAAAACGTAAATATTTGGGATTTTGTAAAAGATAGAGCTCACCGAATGTAATTGAACATTTTGGGGGACATGGCAATTCATCAACTGAAAACAAAATATTTAATATGCATTTAGTTTACTCTGAGATAGATATATTTCACTTTTTATCTCATATGGAGTTTAACCGAGCCATGAGAAGTCATTTAATATAACAGTTTTTCAAAAATTTTGCACAAGATATATAGCCTTAGATCATGGGGACACAAAAGGCACCGGATTTAAGGAAGCAATTAATGATGGTTAATAAAAAAAAAAATATTAACAAACTAATACAAATCTTTCTAAACCAGGGCCAGCGATAGGTATGATGTCATGTCTGAGTTCGATACCAGATTTACCTGTAAAGGAAAGAAAGTGCTCCAGTTCATGGGAACCAGCACTTTTTCAGAGTACACAGTGGTCAACGAGATTGCAGTGGCCAAGATTCACCCCTCAGCCCCCCTTGAAAAGGTCTGTCTCCTAGGCTGCGGGGTCTGCACTGGATATGGAGCAGCTGTCAATACTGCCAAAGTATGTGTGCATGGATTTAGGTGTAATCATTTAAGTGATTTATTATACAGCTCAAAAGTCAGACATCACACACGTCTTCTTATTAGTAGTCACTTGGTAGATCAAACAAAGAAAAGAAAAAACTGTTTTTACTCATAGGTGGAGCCAGGGTCCACATGCGCTGTATTTGGCCTGGGAGCAGTGGGTCTGGCTGCTGTCATGGGCTGCAAAGCCGCAGGGGCTAAGAGGATCATTGCTGTTGACATCAATCCAGGCAAGTTTGAGAAGGCCAAGGTTTTTGGTGCTACAGAGTTCCTCAACCCCAAGGACCACAGCAAACCTGTCAGCCAAGTGTTGTCTGAGATGACCAATGGGGGAGTGGATTTCTCCCTGGAGTGTGTTGGGAATGTGGCTGTAATGGTGAGTTGTTTGTAGGCTGCATAGGTTCCATCCTGAAAAGGACACAAAATGACTGTTTAAAGAGAGGCAATAGTCAATGTATTAATCTACTATCTCGACTCTAGAGAAGTGCCTTGGAGTCATGTATGAAAGGTTGGGGAGTGAGTGTCCTTGTTGGTTGGACAGACATGGATGACTTTTCTGCCAGACCCATTCAGCTCATTGCTGGGCGTACATGGAAAGGATCTCTCTTTGGAGGTAAGCCTGTTGTCTGTATCTAATGTGTTACCGTCAACCATTATATATAGGATTGTGTTGTGTGAAAATAATGTACAGAATTCTGTAGACCATCCACAAATACTTATTTTGACAGGCTTTAAGAGTAAGGATGGGGTGCCTCAGATGGTGAACGCCTACCTGGAGAAGCAACTGAAGCTGGATGAGTTTATCACCCACAACATGACTCTGGCGGAAGTCAACAATGCTATTGAGTTGATGAAGACTGGTGAATGGTAACGTTCTTTTTTTCTAACAGGAGTGTCTAGGCAGATGCACGAACACTGAAATGTTTGAAAAATGTTCTGTGTTTCAACTGAAGACACACTTGTTTATCTTACAATTGCGTGTTGCATAAAATTACATGTTGTGCTCTTTGTTTTGCAGCATTCGGACTGTTCTGAGTGTGTCATCACAATAAGGTGATGGTCATCAAACATACAGTATGTCGTCACATATCCTATATTATTGCACAGCAAATCAAACATAATATAAATATCCATATGTATTGTAAGCATTAACAAATGTTGTTTGGTTCAAAAAATTATCCATCATTATTATCTTTTATGACTTTTACCATTTGACAAAACACAGTGAGAATGATGCTTGATGCACTGCTAGTGACTATAACAGTAATGCTAACATTATGTTAATGAGTACATGTGTAATAACTATCATATCAAGTAATGTGTCTGAATAGCCTTTTTATAATCATTGTTGCAAAAGGTGTATCTAGTAGCAAATGTAGCTGTCCTCAGAATCAGACTTGTGTTTATTTGCCAAGTGTTCACAAACAAGGAATTTGCTGTGGTGGGCAGGTGCATACAGTTAACATTTAATAAACATATTGAATTAAAGTGAGTGTGCGTGCTCATGACATATTATAGTCGTCTGTTGATTGATTTACTACTTTAATGCATAACATATTACTGTATATTCATCAACATACTATATTTAATGCCTTAAGTGTGTTGGATACATTTGTGAATGTTTACATCCTAGCTTCTAATCAGGGGGCAGGTTTGTCTTGACAGGTGAGGAGGAAGGAAAAAACAAGGTCCTTCTGCCTCCCCAATCACCTTGAATGTGGTTTAAAAATTGAGGGAGAAACTACAAAATCTCATCCCTGTTGAAATCTATACCAACACTGCTAATCCATCCTTTTGCTTTGAACCTGAACATATGGGCCAAGGGCTGTCGCCTGTATTTTGAATGTTGCTCGACACATTCATGCAGAATGAATCAAACTCACAAATGAATACCGACAGAACCAGCTTGGATCAAACACACACACACATCAAAGTGGATCACTGTGGTAGACTTTCTGCAGAAACTGTGTGATAGAATAGTCAGGATGCCATAGTAATACAAATGATTTATTAATACTGAAAACACCTTAGAGAGATCTTTGGATCAGAGCTGCAGAAGGACACCCTAACGTCGTTCGACAGAGTGACGCCGGTCATAAAACACACAGTGTCTTTTGTAGTCTAATAGCATCTGGTCTTTCTAAACAACAATCAATAAAGACATCATTTACAAACAACTCCACAAAGGATCCCTTCCTGGAGGCTAGAAATGCAGCTGTCTTCCTGTTTCTACCCATCCTCAGCTCACAAAATGGCCTCCTCACAGTTGTAACAACAGGTTCCTAGATTAGTGTCTCCAAGCTCACTCATCCTCCCTCCAAATTGTCCTTTACAACTAAGACCATGCCATAAAACCTTCAGGAGCATCAATTCCTATTGGTCATTTACCCCAAAAGTAGTTGAACAGACAGCCAACTGTTCTAACATGAACAATCCCCCAACAGTCTCTAACACTTTAAAACTCTTGAACTCAACTAAATTGTCCCTCCATCCTGCAAGCAACACAAGTTCTCACAGCATGTATCTTACCAATGAAACCACATTAATTCTACACAACCTAAACTTCCATTACAATCTCAGTGTGATCTCCCATGCCATTGCACAATGCAGACAGAAACATGGTCTAAGTATGGAAGTGAGCTCCCTCACACAAACGCACACACATAGAATACCAAAGGGAATGTTTTTTGAAGGAGACCAATAAAGCACATTTAATTGTGGCCTAGAATGAGGGTAAAGGCATACATTGTAATAATACAGCACACCAGTTAATATAAGAACATGAACAGAGAATGGGATGTGTAAGCATAGCCATGTTCAAATCAAATGTATTTGTATAGCCCTTTTTACACGCAAGCATGTCACAGAGGGCTTCACATACACCCCTAGAACTGCCCCTCAACCAACCTAAACCCTCAAGGAAGACAAGGAAAAACTCCCAGAAAAACTCTCAGCAGGAGAATGTATTCAACCATGTATAAACCATGTTTATCTCACATTAAAACAAGCACAAAGCAGATGTATACCTGTGTCGTTTGTTAGTATTCCTTCCAACTTCATTTGCCTCTTTACATCAGTATTGATGCTATTCTTCACAGGATGCATGAATAAGGACAATATCCCTCCAATATGTATTATGATTATGGGCTTGTTGTGCCGCATAAAAGTTGGTCCCCTGGCCTTCAGAGCTGAGACCTGAGACCTAGTCTGTTGTTGTGTTGTCATTTCTTGTCAGAGGTCTGGATTTTCTCTCCCAATCTGCAGATTGCTAATACTTTATAAAATCCAGAACTCAACTGAACATAGTCACTTCTTAGTGAAGAAATGGACAGAACATTTTCTTCATGAGTCTTCTTCAGTACAGACACTGACACTCACATAACCCAGTAGAAAACACAACTTCTGCATTAATTCTAAAGTGTAATTGTAGGCCTACTGAAACTTCAGGGGTCAAATGTACAAACATAAAAATGGGCACCATGTAATTTCTGTTCTGTTTATCCAAGCATCAAATGATTCTTACTCTAGGCTACATTGAGGGGACTAGTATGAGTAACCAGAGTAAGTTGCATGCATGTGGCCTATTTTGCCAGAAAGAAAACATGTGGATTTGGGCCACTAATGGGGAATGGGGAAGACAGCCAATCTCCCACCAGTGGCTTAACAATGGCCCAATGTGCCGCAATTCACTATCATGCCTCCTGTTGAAAGTTGCACCATTTCTTTTTTATATCCACAACAGTGCGCACTGCGCTACTACAGCATCTCCAGCTGACAATATATTTCTCCATTGGAACTGTTTGACCTAATGGCCTTATTTGTTACCCCACTGCTAATGCCACCAAACAAACTTCGACTCTATTTTGGTCATTTAGACCTTCATTTCACATTCAGTGAAGTTTCTATTTTTATTAAATGTTTTCATTGCCTTTGCCATTTCACATCAGTAATCATTAATTGTTCAGAATGGATTGAGAAGTTAATGGGGAGGAGTTGACGGGGTGTGCCGCACGCTGGATAAGCCCTTCAGCGTAGGCGTACACATAGCCTACTTAGCGTGAAGTATATTTTGGACTTACACTGAATCTACACTTTGATACATTTGACCCCTGGAGTGCATTAGACTGCATTCAAGTGCAGTTCTTTCTCCAATTGTTTTCTAAACCCTAATGTTAACTGACATGGACGTCTCTGCATTCTGAACAATCACTGAAAATAAATGTCTCTCTACAATAATTTACACCAATTGGACATTGATGTCAACCACTCCAGCACAAACTGATCCACACAGAAATACAGAACAGCTGTTTATTACTCCTTTGTAGAAGAGAACAAGACATAGAAGATAAACAGTGAAACGAGCATTGCTCACACCAGTAAACCAACAGCATATTACGTCGGGGTTGACAACACACTTGCCTAGAGCTCTCCAGGCAATCTTAATTAAGGCTTGATGAGCTACACCAGGACTACTTGATTCTCAAAATCACTGCCCTCTTACGTGTCTCTTCTCTTTTCAATGTCTCTGGACTGGGCCAACTGGTGAGTGGGTTCTGGACATCAATTACTTCACAACCAAGGAGAGATTAAAAACTCAGCATTGCTGCAGACGTCCTGAGACCTAGTCCCTTCTGTACATCTGAAATAATTTATAAAGATGTTTTCAGCAAGCTCAATAAACACTTATCCTACGACCCAATCCTCCCATTTCAAATCTCTAGGGGGGTTACAGGGGCTATGTTATTTTTTTTTTCTACACAGGACCATAAATAGAAAGAGCCTGCATCACACACACGCACACACAACATAACGGGAGCTCAACAGGTCCTCCACTTGGCCGCATCTGGTCCAATAGGTGGCTGGGTACCATGTTGTAGGGCTCACAGGCAAACCAGTAAAGGTGGCACTATTCAGAAGGTCAAACTGTTAGCTTGACCCTGTTCCCTTCACATTCCTCCAGTCAACACATTGACACAGAAACCAAGCTTGTAAACCAGCCTGTGATGCATCATCTTATAAATATACTTTCATCTTTTTTTTTTCTTTTTTTCTCATGTCCTTGAGGATACAGTTCTATTTTAACAGCTTTGATAAAACAATGCACATGGTTGAGATGTATTCAAGTACTCCCTGTTAATTTCGAGAACAACATTACATTTGTAGAACAGTGAAAGCCTTATATGGGTTGGCTTTCGGGCTATCGTGCCTCAGGTTAGAAGTGTGTTGCTTTTTGTGTACAAATGTGTGCATCTGTGACACGGGGAGAGAAGAGAGCATCGTGCGAGCCTGCGGTTTTGTCCGATCCATCACACTACAGTTGGTTCATGAAGTGGGCTCGTCCGTTGTCATCGAGCCGGCGGGTGAGGATGTCACAGCCCGTCTCCGTCACCAGCAGAGTGTGCTCAAACTGGGCAGAGCGTTTCCCATCCCGTGTCACTGCGGTCCAGCCATCAGGCCATGTTTCATCCTGCCAACCACCTGCATTAAACACATGTGGGGTTACACAAGGTGACACAAACACACAGTCCTCATCCCCCCCTCCCCCATGTCCAGATAGACGCTCTCAGTCACACACACCTTCACAGATCATGGGTTCGATAGTGAATACATGGCCAGGTTTCATCACTCCGACCGCCTTGTTTTCTAAAGAGAAGAAGACATTTTTATATATTTTTTACATTTTAAATAAACCCTCACTAATTACATTTCTGTTTCACCAAATCAGAACGAATGCAGCCTTAGGCAACCATAATATATATTTCAGTGAATATTTTGCAGACTCATTGGTGTATTAGACAAACCCCGGTCTCCAAAGTCAATGCTAAATAAGACAAAGACCACATCCTTACTGTCCCAGGGTACCATTTTCCTCAATCATGTCATTATAAATGCTCAATTCTGAAACAACCATGACTACACTGACACAAACAGGTTACTCACTGGCATAGTGTGGCACATTGGGTGCAGTGTGGAACAGTTTGTGGATGCCGTGGCCGCAGTAGCTCCTCACAACAGAGAAGCCGTGGGCTTGGGCGTGTTTCTGGATGATGTTGCCAAGCTCTCTGTAGCGGATGCCAGGTTTCACTGAAGATGGACACAAAAAAGGAATTGTACAATCACCGTTATTTTGATAGCCTATAACATGTGACAAATAAACCAACTACTTACTGTAAACATCTGTCAGAAACATTAATTTTATTAATTTTTATTAATATTTACAGCTGGGGGGGGGGGGTTGAATACCATGAAAATGGAACATCTTACCAGAATCTATAGATTGCATAAGGCATTCATATGTGGTCTGGACCAATTTTTTTGCTGCTTCATCTACATCTCCAACAAAGAAGGTCTCATTAAGGTCTCCGTGGTATCCGTTATGGTAGACTGTGATGTCCACTGCAACCGAAAGATACTAAAGATTAATGGCCTGCTCAAATGTATCCCTCTAGATTTGCCCTTTATTGTCAAACAATAAGGTTAAGCTTGGAAAATGTAACTATGATCAATCTACCTACGTATGTATTTAGGACATTTAAGTACATGCACCCACTTTATATAATGTCTAAAATTACTAAACTAACAGTGATTAAGTATTTGAAAGTTGTCTTGCAAATGTTTCATGATTAGTAAAGACAAGGCAAGATCAGACACATTTACAAAAACAACCAAAGAGTAACATCTTATACATTGCACATTAATTAAATTCTAGTCAAGTCTTGCTGTGAGAAAGTCTTTCATAAACAATTTGAACATTTAAATCTAGACAGCAGATATATTCACAAGGTCTAAAATTGGCCACTCATAGATTATATTGCCAAATCGTAATATAGCCATTTGTCATGTCAAACACAAAGCCTTGTCCCATCTCATAAGCCTATATGAGGATTTGACAGGAGATCAGTCAGCACCTTTGCCTACCAAGAGGCTTTCATTATTAGCATTGTCGTTGTAGCATACCATTGAGGATATCGCCATCCTGGAGAACTCGTCTGTCTGGGATACCGTGACAGATGACCTCATTGACAGATGTGCAGCAGGACTTAGGAAAGTTGTAGTAGTTTAGAGGGGAAGGGTAGCAGTTCCTCGCTGTGCAAGCCTGGATACAAGGTGGAATTGGGAAGCTTACACACATGAAACATTCTTAAATGCAGTCTGAGGATTGAATGAGGGGGTGATTAGGAGGAGCGAGATTAAATTGTGTTAGGGAGATGGGGGAACGAGAAATGACAGGGCAAGAAAATGGAATCGTACCAGGTGCACAGTGTGGTCTATCTCCTCAGTGGTTATCCCAGGTTTTACCATGAGGGCAGCAATATCAAGCACTTCTCGTGCCAGCTGAAAAAAAGTAATTCTAGTTAATACCTCCACATATTTCACAGAGCTCTGTATCTTAATGTTGACATTTAAATTGTAACAAAAATATCCTGTGAAAGGTCAGATTTATCACAAATTGGCAGTTGCCTTTTTAGGACAAAATTGACCTTAAGTGGCATATATAGCTGTTGTATCTTTATGAGAAGTACTGGAATGAAAGAACCAACATAAAAGGTACCTTGCACACAACTACCATGCCTTCAATGTCTTCAGGGGAGAGAATCTTTATCTGGGATGTCCCTTTCAAGGACTGTTCTGCTTCAGACATCCCTGTGGGGAAAGAAATCTGGGTTGTAGACTCCTCATTCTACCAGTTAAGTACTGACAGCCTTGGAACTCAAATCAGTTCCCATCATTCAGTCAGTCCACCTTAAATGTAATATTTGATTATTTCCACAATATTTAACCACAAAGCACCACAAAACAAAGGCTGTTTACAACTTGCTAACGAAATACACTACTAATAATATCTAATATTGGATTCACTAACGCGAAGCTTCGAAAGAAGCCTTTATTTTGTCATCCATTACTGATTTAGCACCAAATGTCCACCCAGTTTGTTTCCAACAAGTATCCTGTTTTCTCAAATACAACCTAGAAAAGAGAAAACCAAAAAAAGAACATGTGAACTACATCTCTATTTATAGTAGCAATGACTATAGGAATCTCAAATAACACTCATACTAGCTCAAACACAACTGGTAATACATCTAACTGATCACAAAATAATCCACAAAACAGTGTGCATATAGACCATAGCATATGGACTTGTGTAGACAATGTAATTAAAACATGGACGCAAGATTTCAACCACTTGGCAAAGACCACACGATTACCTCACATGACTACATAAAAAAAAAAAAACAGACCACATCTCTACCGCAGTAGCAGATGATGAAAGGAAAAATATGGCATGCAAAAATACACATATGGTGGCCATGCTTCTGTGTCCTGTCACTGGGGTTCACCGATGGAGACATACAAAGAAAGGAAAACAAGTACAGTTAAACCAGCAAGAGGAGCGACCTGTGCATATTTATGCACTGGGCGTGGCATGAGGGAGGAACTTGGGTTTGTGGGCAAACATACCTGCCATAAGACCCACCTCTGCTGCTGTAGTGATGAGTAAGAAGAAGCTTCAGACTTGAACCATCAACCTTACATTTTTTACCTTACACACACACTAAGAATACACGTCGGTCTACAGCCTTCTGAAGAAACATATAAAGCCAGAAAAAATAAACATTTTTAAGAAGAGTCAAGCTGATAAACGGAAGCGCAAAATACACTTCAAACAAGTCAGTCTGTCTTGTTACTCGGATACGGACCCCTAGAATCCCCCAACATGGGAGTCACTGGACCACCATTTAAAAATCACTGCCCGAAGCAGCAGGGCAAAAACTAGGATTAGCTGCTAATAACTTAGATTTGTATATGTCTGAATCATTTGTCAGCCATATGTTTTTATTAGCGTCAGGTTGGCGAGAAAAGAAGAGCACCAGTTACTGTAGTCTCATGGTGTTCGTGTTCCGTTTTCGACTTTTACTCGCGGTGTTTCTTACACTAGCCTACCTAAAACACTCTAGCCAATAAAAACTACTTTGCGGTCAAATGTGTAATAAATACTCATACAAATGGACAATCATTGGATTGTTGCGTCAGTAATATTGGTGACGTGGTGACGAGTAGTGAAGCTCCACCTGTGGTCAATCTAATGCTTTTTACTGGCTTGGACAAATACAGAAAGGTAAGAATGAACTATAAGAATAACTAACTCATAACTTTACTGCAGGCTACCTACTACTGGGCTCACACTTGACTCTGGATGGCATGCAGGACTCATTCTTGTGTACTATCACCAATGTGACTATGCAATCAATACCTCTGTTTGTTTTCTAAAGCCGCATTTCCACCGCAAGTTCCAGTAACTTTTAGTTCCCAGAACCCTTTTTCAAGGAACTAGAACTAGGAACAAGGTTCCTGCAGCCTATTGTTAGCAGTTTTTCCTGAGTAGGAACTTCCCCCAGATGATAGGCAAGATATACAGCAATTAGTTCCAACCAAGTAATTTGATTGGACAAGAGCCATTCCATGGCTGTTCAGCTGGTTTAATATGCCAGAGATTAGTAGTAGATTAGAGTAGTCAACATTTATCGCATGTTGCCAATTCCATTTGCCAATGCATTGTTGAAATGATAGAGGATGCACTTTTTTCCATATTTTTGAGAATCAAGTACAAATCTAAGGGTGAGATTAGGCTACATTAAGACAGGGTGATTTGTATAAGCCAGAAGGAAAACCTGCTCTCCCTCAGCCAATCATGTGATTTGAGACACAGGGTTGTGTGCTGCTGCGAGTACTTGACCAATCTGAATTTGTTTGCAATGCAAGCCCCACCCCAAAGTTCCAGTATTTTAGGCTACCCCTGAAGCAGGAATTTCATTTCCAGTTTTTTGGTTCCTGGAACTCAATTTGGTTTCTAGTTCCTGCATTGGCGTATAAGGGTTACAGTTACTGTGGTGGAAACGTGCCTTAATATTGAATACTTACAACTGATAGAAACATAAATCCTTAATTGATATGAGTGATGAAATATTGATCACTGCAAGATACTAAACCTATGTTCTCGTCTGATTTTCAGGCAGGCCATTGACAAAAGCTGGCTGACAAATTCAGATAAATTCACTTGCTGTGTCAATTCTGTCCACAATTGGGTCCCCTGCCTAACATTAATTTGCCATCCAGTCAAGTGTGAATCTACGATGTAGCATTAAGCTCTACTGCTTACTTACACTCGGACTCTGCAGCTTCAGTAGAGAAAGGACAAAATATCACAAGGGTATTCTGTAAGGGTTTGAGTTCAAATCATAGCTTTTCTAGCTGCCATCCTGAAAACACAAAAGCGACAGAAAACTAACACCGCAATGGTAGATTCATAGTTGATGACAATGGAACAAACGTGACTATATTTTTTGGGTCTCCACCGGGAGAATGTGCTGAAAAAACTATGGAAAGACAATGTAACCATGGCTCCCTTGCAGGTTATCTGCACCTTGTGCATACTCAGCACAGAGGATACGTAAAGACTGATCAGCTAGATGGCAGGTGCAATTAGCAATTTTTGTTGTCTGATAATCCGACAAAGAAATGACAATCTGCTAAATGTTCAAATCCACCACCTTGCTGTGTAAACAGATAAACTGTGTCAGGTGGCAGTGAACAATGTCTTCATTCATACTGAACTTAGGTCTCCACTGAGACTAAACCATGGATTTTTGTTGACTAACAAAGTCACCCTTTACAAGGATATATTAATAATTTACGGGGAATTTTCTAATTTTACCTACACTGTACAGGCGAGAAAGGTAAAAGTTTATCCTTCATAATAGTTATTTTCTACAATTCTGAATAAATGTGGGTTTAATTGACATGGTTACCTAGTGGATGATCAGCATAGTCCGGTCTTTGAATATCACCAGGCACAGGCCTCATGGGAGTCTACATGGAAAATAAATAGGAATAAAGTTGGATTAAAATAAGCATACAGCAGGTTCTAATGAGAACCAATTACACATCAGATTATTTGATTGGACACAATGCATTGTTGTCCAAACACCCAGAAATGTATTCATTCCAAAGGAACCTTTTGATTTATGACTAACAAAAACAAAACTACATTTTAATAAGAACTAAACTTGTCCTAGTCATGAAACTATCTGCAACATTTGATCCTCCACATGCACTGAGCTGTTGAAACCCGTATTTTTTGTTTGTTTTAGGACAGGGACCTCACCCTTACTGTTGTTATTTGTCCCTATGCATTTTCTAATCCTACTTTCTTCTCTCTCTTACCCTCCCACACCTCTTTCGTGGTGTGGGGGGTTGAGCTGTCAACATCTGCCAGGTTGCCGGTCTGCCAATGTTGGACCTAGTCGCCAATCTTATGATGGACCACACAGACTTCTCTTCCTGTCCATCTACCTGGCTGTCCTGTGATGTTGTACAGATTCTAAACTTCCCTGCCATATGGCTACCATTGCCTAAACTGACATGTGCCAACTCAGAGCACCGATTTGGAACTCGGGATATCTGTGTTTGAACATCCATTTGCACATTTAAAAATAAAACTCAAATCTTGATGCATGACTATATTCAGCTATGGTCTGCACCTCTCTGTGTCGCCAACCGTCTCTGTAGGAGGGGATTCCTCAATTACGTGTTCTGCCCAAGGTTTCTTAAATTTTTGTCAATTAGTTTTCCTGGGAGTTTTTCTTTGTCTTCCTTGAGTGTTTACATTGGTTTAGGTGTGGTTGTCTATTGAGGTATCTTAAGCCCTTTGTGACACTGCTTGTAAAAAGGGATATACAAATACATTTGATTTGATGACATGTGGGTCTCAAGTGGTACAAATGCATAATTTTAAACAAAGGCTTGATGTGTTAATGCTGCAATAGCTTATTGCATTATAAAATCAATTCAAATATGAGAAACAGCACCTGGATTCTTGTCTGAACTTCCATATTTTCCTACAGTTCGAGTTTGATTGACAGTGGTTTTCCAAAATAAGCCAAGGAGCAAGGCCCAACTCGCTGAAGGCAATTGGCTGAGACTGGATTACTGGAACATAATTGGCTGGAAAGTAGCGGGAACTCCCCAGATAAATATTTGAAATTGTCTGTGTTGCTAAACAACTCTGTGGGCCTCATTATCTTACACAACATGTATAAAAAGGGACAAAACATTTTTTATTGAAGAAATCTTTATTAACTGTACCTAAATTATGGTTTATGAAGAGCCTCAAGGACATTCAAATGATCACAACTCTTAACTCTACCGATGCACAAACAAGGTGTAGCCCAGTAGACCATCATAGTTACAGTGTTGTCACAGGTGTAATAGCTGTGTAGTAGAATAATCCTTGTTTGTGCTCGTATACCTAATTTAATAAAATTGCATAAACGATGTATCCAGCTAGCTACGGTTAATAAGTAGTGACCAAACCATAAATTCAACAAGAAAAGACATAAGTGTCAACTAGACCAAACCTCAGAGTCCATAATGCAGTATCCCTTACCAGTGGGTAGTGAGGGCGTAGTTTGCCTGTGAAGCGGTAGCCAGGCCAAGGGTCTGTGTTTATGTCTTTGTCCATGCAATTCTTCCCCTCATCCTGGGTCTGATCCTCTTCTACAAAAAAACAAGATAAAATGCTTTAAAACATGTATTGTGACATTAGTGAAGGTGGTGACTAAGCCCCTCACACCCACCATTTACTCTCATCACAAAACCCCAAAGGCTGCTCAAGACAAAAACAGTGTGACTACTAAAGTGTCGCTACACATTAACGCTTACATTAGCCATTTTGGATGGTCATCACAAATTGGTTCCTAGGTTCTGTTATACATCAAAGTGCAACCGAAATTAAGGTTAGGGGAATAAAACTTAAAGGGTACATACTTGCTTTCTTGTGTAGAAGTTTATGAGTAACCCAGCTCCCTTTGAAGCACTCCTGAATGAGTAGGAAAACAAAGATGAGAAACCAATGAGACTAGATGATAAAGTTTGGCCAGCAATGGTTAGTGTTGTTTTTTTGCTTGGGCTCTTTAATAATAGGCCTATCCCAACTATTTGTAGGCCCGTCGCTGCAAAATCAGTGCCACCACTGTTCCAGAATTTTTTTAAATTTCATGATACATGACTTAGTTATCAACTATGATGATCACTGCTCATTAATATTTTCTTTACCTTAATTCAAACAAGATAGGTTGAGTGGGGAGATGTTTTCTCTCTTGCAATGATCATTATCTGGTTTTCCTTCAAACAAATGAAGGGATAGTACCCCAGTATTAACCTTCTTAAGACTTCAAAAAGGCTGTGTTAATGCAAACGCTAGATTTCAGGTTTTGGCACATTTGGCTTTCCATTGTGATTTGTCATAACGCAGTGACCGCCAATGTCGGGTTCGGGTAGGTTGCCAAGAGTGTCCGCTCTACAGAAAAAATGTGACGTTTTAACTGAAGACCCGCATTAAAGGCAGGGTATCTAATGTGTTTAAGAAGCACTTTTTGTCATATTTGCCTAAATAAACATCACATCTTGATAGCAACCAATACATATAAAGGTTTGACTGTAATATTAAATCAATCCAACATCTGTGGGCGTCGCAAGACTGTAATAAACACAACAAATCATTAGGCCATACCCTGACTAATGATTGGACGGGCAACCTGTCTGTCTACCTACCTGCGCGCACTCTGCTACTGCACTCAATGCGCTTTGTGGGGAGTGGCTATGGAAGGAGGGGGTGCTAAAATAGCTACGCAAAACTTGCCTAACCCAGCTTTAATGAGACAGCTGAGGGATTGCATTTTCATGAAAAATGTTGTCCCTAAGAGAGCGTGGTGACGAAATGCAATTGACCGGGGGTGCTGTTTAGCTCATTTTAATTGAGACTTAAATAATGCTTGCACAAATGGAAAATTAGGCTCATTGTGTATATTGCATTGTAATTTTCACATTAGCATTAACATTTTAATATGGTCTACTAAAGATCAAGCTGCATAAATAATCGTTTTATAAATCTAATCGGAATCGAATCGTGAGATACCTAGCGATTCCTACCCCTACCCCACCCACACCAGACAGCATTTTTACATGGAGGGCTAAGGCTGAAACTGGGGTGTTTAGTTACACTTTAAAGTTGCAGACCTAGAGGCACTAGTTACAAATAATAACACTGAACAGCATTTGACGGCCGATCGATCGCCAGTTTAAACCCTCCTCGTGGCAACTTTGGATCAAAGCGTCTGCTAAATTATCACATTATTATTATGATTATTGCTGTCCCACGTTCGTTGCCTTGAATAGGAAGTCTGATGTTCTATCCATCCATCCATGTGGTTATGCTTGTCGGCTAGCAAGCACTAGCACAAGCAGTAGGGCATTGTATTGTATAAATAACGTTACATACCACGGAGTGTAGCCTAGCAAAGTCAGGTGAACAAGACTAGCAAACCAATAAATTAAAGACATCTGATTTCATCTGCAATATTTTACCCTAGCTTGGTAGCAGCAATTAGTCTAGCTAAATTAGCTATTTTGCAGTCTGGCTTGCTTGCTAGCTAACTTAACGCTGCAGTTGTTTGCTAGCTTTTAGATGACTGGCTTTAAAAATGCACCGAACATCTTCATTTATCAGCTATTGCAAAAATGGTTAATTCCAATCGATCTTGTATTAGCAAATACTGCATTTTTTTGTGGTTATCTCCAGCGTTGTATGTTCAGCCCTCGTGACGAAACGACTTGGGCCCCGCGATATATTACAAAGCTGAAGACAATTGTTAAATGACCAATTTATGCTACCTGTGAGCAGAAGTAAGAGCCTTGAATCCCGAGCTTGATACAGGTTGGACATTGAAGTTTGGCCTCCTTACAACAGCCTTCCGTTTCGCATTCACGAGTCTCTATAGCCGCCATGCCTTCAGTCAAGGGGAGGGGTGGAGACGAGGAGTATGGACTCCGTTCCGAAGCCACAGTCAACGAGAGCCTGGCTAATAGGAGAGACATGGATTGAGCATGCGTCCAGTTCTCGAACGTTACTGAGCTGATGAACAATGAGATGTAAAATATATTTTGCGTTATAACTGCCAATTTGCAATCTAAATTAATTCATTGAAAGTGTTGATTGGCCAACAGTGACGAATTATTTTTATTAGAAATATCCCTGAATGTGCTGTTTGCAGTATCCTTACTGTTGCTTAACTTGTTAGCTAACTTCATACTACAGTATCATAAACTTTTCACGTACGGAAAAAGAAGCGTCACGTTATAGGTCAGTCCAATGAACTTCAGCGTTCCACTCGCCAGAAACATAAGATGGCGACCGCGGAACCGGTGAGTACCTTTTATTTAACAAATATTATTCACAAAATGAATCATAATCCGTTAATTTATAGTTTATGATCTTATTATATCATGTTAATATTGTTCGTCTAAGGACTTGCTATGGGGGGCATGTCAATTTGAACATTGTTTGGTCTGTGTTGGCCTAGAAAGTGCAAGTTCCTCTGCCACGACCTAGCTAGCTAGTGCTAGCTCTAGCTATATAGTACAGTACTGTTTGAAACCCACGAGAACGCAAATTAGCTAGACTACAGTACTAGCTACATGCTACATTGAGCTAAATCAGGTTAAGTGTAACAGCTGTTTGATTGGTTGATCGGATATTTGCACTATAACTTAAGGTTTTTGGTGGACTAAGTAAATTAATATCCAACAATAATATGATCAACCACGGCACTAGCCCGTGCTATTGTTGGTATAGTTACTTCGTGATTTTGATCTAGCAATATTTTATTAAGTTTTTTTTACGTGGCTCCTTTTGGCTAGCAGTAGCCCTAGCCACGCTGTTGCATGTGCTGACGCTATGAACTCTAAAGCTGACGTTAGGTACTGTCTATAGGCATATTAGCCTGTATAATGAAACGTATTACTTCGTGTCACACCAGGAATGTTAGCAGCTACTGTAATAGCCATTAAGTTTAACCAGACACGATTATCCATTGAGTGGATCCATTCAGGGACACTGTAAAGAGATTCACAGGTTGCCTTTTTGCTTGGTCCTTTTTAATTCCTAATTTTTGCTCCCATGAGTCTTGCCTAACGATACCACATTGAACACATAAAGATACCTCGATCTTATCCCTTGTCGTTGTTTCTTAAACTAGGATATCAATTCAAATCCACCTCAACCTTCTGAAGATGGACCTGAGGAGACTGGGCAGGAGGTTGTGAGCCCTGAGAGCTATATAAAACACCCTCTCCAAAACAGGTTGGACAGTTTGAATATTATACAATTAGACTATTTAAATATATCATAGTGCTCTACTTGCAAATGAATAATTTTCTTATCCTACACCTAAAAAACTGGCTATATTTTCAATATTATATATGGTAATGAGAAACTAAAGTGCCGCACTAATTTGTCCAAACAAATTATTGTCAAGTCTGTTTTCATGTCATACAAGCTGACAATATTTGCTGCTGTTATCCTCCAACACTGATTTTTGCAACAATGTTTTTACCTTGATTTCCAGGCACAGCCAATTATTTTTTATGACTATTATTTATTTGCAAGTATTGATTTAAAATGCTTAGTTTTGATTCTCTTTTCCAGCCATGACTTAATTTAAGAATGCAGGGACCCAATTTGAAGTCAGATTTTTTTCTGAACATCAGTTGTGAGCTCCACAACTCAACACACAAGACTATGAAGTATTTCCCTATATATTTTTTCAATTTAATTAACAGAACAATTCTTTGTATGTGCTGGCTACAACAATGCAACGCAAATCCACATTACAATTAGTAATAAAAAAAAATATGGCTTGGATGAATATTGTCCATGTTTAATTTCTAGATAACTGCATGCATGGTTTCAGGAGTCTCGTTTGCTAGCACCTCCGAGCACACGGACAGGACACATACAGCAAGGGGATTGTGATCTGCCCATTCTTTGGGAGTCAGTGCTCTAGTCAGCAAATGCCACCCTAAAATTCTGATCTAATACTACATGGGAAAAGTAAAAACATTTATTTGCAAATAGTGCTGATGAAAACCATACCTTTCTGATACCCGTTGAGGCATATACGATGCTGATAACATTTGTTAACCATGTGATTTAATTAGCCTATCTGGTGTTTACTTACTGCTAATTAAATTGCTGTCTTGTTGCCCCCTCCCAACAGATGGTCTCTCTGGTTCTTTAAGAATGACAAGAGCAAAACGTGGCAAGCCAACCTCCGCCTCATCTCCAAGTTTGACACAGTTGAGGATTTCTGGGCGTAAGAATTCATCGTTTTTGTTTGTTGTTGTACATTTAAAATGTTTGATCTTATTGATTTAGCAGACCCTTTCTCCAAAGAAATGTACAAAATATTGTTGCAAATGTTGTTGAATTTCTACCCTGCACATTCCTCAATCACATGCACACTACTTACTACAGGGCTATTTTTTATGTTTAAATTTCTGTTTTTATATGATACAGTTTGTATAAATTACCACAAATTTCCAATGAATTGATGATTGGACAGGCTCTGCCCCTGCACTCAATGCTGTAACTTAAAGTACTGTATTTTAGGCTACAACCAGGCTAGGCAGAGGTATTCTAAACAACTGAGCTAGAGTCACAAGAATGGCGGAGAAAGAGCAGGCAATAAATCCAGTTCCAGATGTTAAAACTCTATTATAGAATTCCCCAATACTAACAGGCTTGCTTGAAAGTAGTGAGTTATGATAACGTTCTTACACAATTTGTAATTTGTGAAAAAAAGTTGTTGCTCTCTCAAAATCTCTCTCACTCAAGTGGATTAACTAGACTAGTCTCCCAGCAGTTCTGTAGTCAGGCAGCACGTTCATGTGTTTTGTGGGAGTGGCTTTGAAGGGAGGGGGTGGGATTTTATGGTTTGAATAGTTTGGAATAGAAGCTCAAATAGCTTTGCAAACTTGCCTACTCCAGCTTTAATTTCCCATGGAAAGTTTCTGTAAAGTTTACACCCCTTTGCAACCTTATTTGCAATTGCATTACTTGCATTCACAAAATGTTCTTGTAATTTCAGCCTCTATAATCATATTCAGTTGTCAAGCAACCTGCTGTCTGGTTGTGACTACTCATTGTTTAAGGTAGGTTTGGGACATTTGGACAAAGCCAATTAGCTGAATAATTCAATGTTCTGATTGTCTGATCATTGAAGAGTTACATTGGAAAGAAATTCCTTGCAACTTTAATCTTTCCCCTGGTTTATCAGGATGGCATTGAGCCCATGTGGGAGGATGAGAGGAACAAGCGTGGAGGCCGCTGGCTGATCACACTGAACAAGCAACAGAGGAGACAGGAATTGGACCGCTTCTGGCTGGAAACGGTTAGAAAGGTTTTCAAAGCTTTTGTATATTTTTTTATGGAATTCAATAGCTATAATGTGAAATTGGTGTCATTCTTCCTGCCCAGCTACTCTGCCTTGTAGGAGAGGCATTTGATGATTACAGTGATGAGGTCTGTGGAGCAGTGGTCAACATCCGTGCAAAAGGAGACAAACTTGCCATCTGGACGGCAGACTATGAGAACAGAGACGCTATCACACATATAGGGTATGTCTATCACACATATAGGGTATGTCTATCACACATATAGGGTATGTCTATCACACATATAGGGTATGTCTATCACACGTATAGGGTATGTCTATCACACATATAGGGTATGTCTATCACACATATAGGGTATGTCTATCACACATATAGGGTATGTCTATCACACATATAGGGTATGTCTATCACACATATAGGGTATGTCTATCACACATATAGGGTATGTCTATCACACATATAGGGTATGTCTATCACACATATAGGGTATGTCTATCACACATATAGGGTATGTCTATCACACATATAGGGTATGTCTATCACACATATAGGGTATGTCTATCACACATATAGGGTATGTCTATCACACATATAGGGTATGTCTATCACACATATAGGGTATGTCTATCACACATATAGGGTATGTCTATCACACATATAGGGTATGTCTATCACATATCACACATATAGGGTATGTCTATCACACATATAGGGTATGTCTATCACACATATAGGGTATGTCTATCACACATATAGGGTATGTCTATCACACATATAGGGTATGTCTATCACACATATAGGGTATGTCTATCACACATATAGGGTATGTCTATCACACATATAGGGTATGTCTATCACACATATAGGGTATGTCTATCACACATATAGGGTATGTCTTCCAATGCGATGTTGTTACATTTCTGAAGTCAGGAAATCCCAAATTCAGAAACCTCAGTGTGTTTTGTGTGGCTAACGAAAGCATGAAGCCATCAAAGCTATTGTGCCATTTAGACACAAAACACTTGGCCTATGCAGAAAAGCCAGTATTTTCAGCAAACTCCAGGAGCTCAGGGCACCAAGAAATATATATATATTTTTGGTTTGTGACTATATGACCAAGGACAAATGTGGGTTATAAGGTTAGACCATTTGAGAACCACTGATTTTAAATATGTAAGTCAATCCTAATAACTTGTTGGTATCAGCTTTCTCATGCATTTTTCTTTTCTTTAAAATTACATGATATCTGTGAAACTTCAGGAGAGTGTATAAGGAGCGCTTGGGAATCCCATTGAAGATGACCATTGGCTATCAATCTCATGCTGACACAGCCACAAAGAGTGGCTCCACCACCAAGAACAAGTTTGTGGTTTGAAAAATATCTTGTGCCTATAGTTTATTTTTTTGAAGAAAGTCTCCTTTTTGTTGTGGGGGCTTGTTTACTTCACTGCAAGAACTGCGAGATACAATCTAGAGAAGAAGAAAAAATATATATATCTTAAGACTATAAACCAAAGCTTCATCTGAAATGGACCTGTACTGAAATCCAGGATAAACACTTGTGTGCAGATTCACAATTTCTCTGGAACAATTTCTCAACCCTTAATTCATATGTCGTACAGGTGAACATGCAACCGTAAAATTTTAAACAAAGAGGCGTAAGAGAAGAGTATGTATTAAGAGATGTTAATGTTCAACGTGCTCTTATATTGGAAAAGTAGTTGTTGTGATTTATTTAATGGCAGGGAATTTATCTGAAATGTAATGCAAAAACATTTCTGTGTGCCCTTTATACAGCATTATTATTATTATTGCTGTAATCTTTAATAATGTTAAACCATTTTAATTTATTATACAAATTTGCCTGTTTTAGACTTTGTTCAACGCTATAGCCTTAAACAATTAGAACATGCAGTCAAGCTAATCAACTTTTTTTCATAGAATGTTAAAATGATTATAACTTTGGTTTTGCAATTCAATATAAGCGGTTTTATATTGTGGGATACTTTGCAATTGGAAATGTGTACATTCCTTGAAGGAAATAGGATATTTCACTTACAGTGACACTGTATTCCAATGCATCCATTTATTAGTGATTGGATTTGATCTCATTTAATTGTTTGCTTACAATGGAAGAATTTTATTAGTCTTTTAATAAAGTGTTTTGTGACTTTAGCTCTTTTTAATCTAAGAATAAATACGTATTTTTGATTCCCAGTCAGATTGTGTGCATAGTTGCTGTTTTTTTTATATCTTAGTTATAGACTTAAATTGTATGAGATGTTTTTAAATTCATGATGACCTATTATGAAACAAAGTAACCCTTTAAAGGGAGCACATTTTGCAACAAGGTATTTCAATTTACGCTAACCTAGGTTTTATGCACAACAGCTTCTGGATGTGCCAGTCTGTAACAAGGCTACAAGGCTGATGGAGCACTGCTAAATGGAAATAAGCCTGGGGTGAAAACATATATAAAGTGTCTCATGTTGGGTGGTTGTTACTATTTATGTAAGATTTTGTCATGTCTTGTCTGTCACCCGTTTCATAAGTTTACCTCCTAGCATTATGTTAATATAATTTTAAATACTTTAAGTTTGGTGCATTATGCACTTCAATATTACTACTGTAGTGTTTCTTTCCAGGAAATTGAAAACCTAAGTTTAATAATGATCTATGTGAAAGAAAATTGCAGATTTGTCATTGATGGAGCCGTCCTGTCAGATTTAAATAACAAGTTACATTTTCCATAATTTCCACTAGAGGGTGATGTTATTTCATTTTTGCGCAAACAGCCTGTCTTAAATATATATGTAAATTAAAGCTTCAATAGGTAAATTAAAATTCCTCCAGCTCGAAAAAATTTACTCGCACGCAGTGGGGTTATGCTCGCGCAGTGTATTTCTGCTCACTCAACTGATTTCTGCTCTCTTTAGTCTAGATTACTTTTGACAATTTGGGGGTGGTTTTGACAACTTTGGGCGGAAACCTATGGAGGCACTGCCCTCTTATGATTGGTCGCTTTCAACGCGATCGCATCGCACCAGAGAATGTCTGATCGCACCCTGAGGGACATCCTTGTACCTTGATTGATAAATTTCTTTACAGGAAGCACGGAGTAGCTAGGCTACTCCAGACAGTGGATGGAACAATGTCGGCGACACCTGAAGATTTACATGTGGGCCTAAGTGATATTGATAGATGATGGGGGGCCTCGTCTAACAATCCAATAATTGTAACGGAATCTGTCTATCAAGGTACAATGATGTCCCTGTGGGTGTGGTCTCGTTGAAAGCGACCAATCATAAGAGGGCCAGTGCCACCACAGATTTGCGCCCCAAATTGTCAAAAGTAATTTAAACTCGCGCGAGCAGAATTTCACTGCGCGAGCAGCGTTAAACTATGAGAGCTTGTCAGGCGCTCGCTCGCAGCTGTCAACTCTCGGTTGTTGAATTTGTGCGCGAGTAGGCTACGTACATTATGCGAGTGAAAAGTTCATATCTGCGTGTGAAGTAATCTACGTGCTCTCGATTTATGACAAATCTGACGCCATAGCCCTATAATTTGTCAACAAGCATTTGGTCCAATGCTACCTGAATCAGTATCTTATCAGATTTTTCATTGCAGATTTAATTAATTTGGACTCATCTGTCCACAGGAAATGGACCCAGAAGTATTTAGGCTTTTTGTATGTTTTAGCAACTTGATAACATTACATGATATAATAATGTACATAAAAGACTGGAGATCCTTTTCTCGATAAACTGGTTAAATGAATGATCTTTTTATTGGAGCCACCTGAAACTCCCCACATTTGAGTTTTGTTACAGGATTTAGGAAAATCACCCACTCCAAATCAAATGACTTCTATGTCTGCCAACAATTTTGAAATAGACAGTTTAGCAGTTCTTTGTAGAATAATGTAAGATTTCGTAAAATGTTCCAATGTTCCATTGGAAATCAATTAGAAATTTTAATTGGATATCAACATATTTTTAAGACTGTACAGTAGATGTTTCATTTCCCCAGGGTCTTTGACAGCTTTAATTCATTCCCACTAGTATAAGGATCAATGGTAGGATTTGTTTTCCAAGTAAAATAAATAATGTAGGGGTTTATAACAATCTGTTCAAAGTGGTTGTGGGTGAGTTATCCAAGGTGTGATGAATTAAACATAAAGCCTCGGTGTGGACTTTCACAAAGCAAACAAATGTAGACATTTGAGGAAGGATTTAGTGATTGAATAAACACATCTGGTTAATATGTGTGTGACATTAAGGGCTTCTGTGTGTAATCCATACATCGTCATTAAAATAGTCAAATACAAATCTTAATCAACATTTGTTTTCTTAATGTTTGTGTTGAAACACAGAAAAGACAACTGGTTTGCAGAATAGTGCCATTTCCCTGACACAAATAACCGACTTAAGCATTAAACCAACAGCCAACAAACTGAAAATACGCCTCACAGGAAATGTAATGGAAATCTAGACTTTAGGGTAGTGGATTGTATATAAATGTATTTACTAGTCTGTTTGATGTATATACATACATATGTAAATACATCAAATATGAATATAAATATGAATGTACTAATATATTAAACTGTAGAGTGATCATTTAGTTTGTTGTGTGATCTCACAGTTCATACGCACGAGCGTTGCTCTGCTCTTTCTATTTTGGTCTTCTTCCTCAGTCTTCTGTGTCAGCTGCCTCGTGAGAAGGCAGCAAGCAGACTGTCAGCCCAAATAAGGATAGCTATGTTCTAGGCTTGCAAGATACTAATAAAATCCACTGAGACACCAACCCCATGGGTAAATGTTAATGTAGCTGATCCAATACTGTTGCTTTAACACTTCTCTGTGGCACTCTCATTCTGGTATCTGCGCAAGCTGCCAGGTGTCCCAAAAGATAGAAGGGAGCATGTCAGAGGAAAATACACAAATGAAAGACAAAAATAGGACTGAGGGCAAAAGGTGTACAATTATAAAGGGGCCTGCTGAACATATGTGTCATAAAGGAAGTTGTCAAATAAAGTGAGGGGAGAAGAGAAAGAGCCAGGGTGGGAGGGACCTAAAAAATCTCCTTGTGGATTTTGTTTTACCCATTCAGAGCTGTGAGGTTGGACTAAGCCTGATCAGCTCACAGGTGATGAGCAAGAGGAAAGTAAGGAGGGGGGAGGATCTGAAGAAAGAGAGGAGGGAGCTGAACTGAACCTCCACTGCGTCTCAACCAAGGAGCTCACACCAGTAAAGAAACCCTCTCTTTTTTTTCATATGTGCTCTTTCTGCTTCCTCATCTCCGCTTATCCTCCTCTCGATCGCTGCCCTAAATCCTGTCTCACCCCGGGGTTCGGCGGTGTCTCGTTGAACGAGCAGAGACAGGACAGTGCGACCCTTGCGATGAGATGTGCAGTAATCAAAGAGAGGGAGATAAAAGGATATTGTTTCCATGAAGGGCAGAGTGGATGGATGACACAAAGAGGATTGAGCGGGCACTCGGAGGCTGTGTATGAGCGTCAAAGTGTGTGTGTGTACAGCTGTGCGCGCATGTGTAAGTGCCAGCTCGGCAGGGTGCCCTCTCAGTGAGATAAATCAGAGTATGGATTTGGGAATTGGCAGCAACACTTAAAAGGTAAGAACCATTTATGCTGTAGTTGTCACTGAGTGTACAGAGGCAAGATTATATTGTTTAATTTTTTTCTTGTTCGGAGGAGGGGAAGGAAAACCAGCTGTACAATTGTTGTTAATCTGTTACTGACAGACTGTGAACCGAAAATAACATTTAAAAGGCACATCAATTTAATCAGTCAGTTGTCGTCTCTGGCGTATAAGTACTTTGTGGGTGGGTGATTTCATCATCATCGTCATCGTCTCTTGTGGGGTGGGGGTGGGTGGGTGATAGGGGGGTGCTGAATAGGCGTAGTCTTGTTCTGTGAGTGATGTATTAGATTATGGGCCAGTGCCAGTCACCCCTGTTACATTTAACGAGGGTCAATACTTTGCGTAAACTGTAGGCAGCAAGGGAGACTGAATGAGAGTGTGAATGTTGTGAAATTCAGGTAATGCATAAAAAGGAGTTGTGTGTGAATAAAATGTTTTTTAAATGTTGGACTATAATAATACTATTTGAATAAAGATGGGATGATTTATGACCTTATGAATGTAAGTACATTGACTCACTTAACAAATGGTATAGTTTCTGAAGAAAAACTATCATTTGTGTTGTGATCCATTGGGTTATTGATGATTATCTGGACAAAGAGGCAATAGACGTATTGATAAGAGTTTCAGACATTAAATCAATTTAAAAGCAGGTACATCACACATCAAAAGATGAGCCAAGTACATTTTCTGCTCGTTCTTTTGTGTGGACAAGGTCTCCTGTGTACCTACTGTAAATATAGTATGAGGTGAGATTCTGAATGGCCATAGCTCTTCATGCAGAGGAAAACTTGTGAAAACCTCACACAGTTCTCTCTTGACCTTAAACATGAGATATCAAACTGAATTATAAATGAGCTATGCTCCTGAAGAGGTCTCCAGCCATGGCTTGCCAACTTTATATGTCTGCTATCGACAAGCTAATGGAGAAGAGAGAATGAATAACCAGTAAAAAGCGTTACCACGGCAGCCGTGCAGGCATGACTGTGTAGTGCGTGTGTATGTGTGTGTAAGGTGTTTCCAAGGCAACCTGTCAGGGGTGTGTTTTCTCCCTTGAGACAGTGAGGAGCAGAGAGGAGAGAACTGCCTCTCCTTAGGGGGGAAGGGAATCTGAGAAGTAAACGAGGGGGGGGGGGGGTATATTGTTTTCTGCCTCTCTTTTGACAGATATTGTTATCTCTTCCTCTCATGCACCTGTCTTTTTGCCCGTCCATCTCTATCCATCCATTAAAAAAAGAAACATTTCACAATGCATGTGAGGCTTTATAGACGCCACAGTGAGGAGAAGGAGGATATGAGCTGAACCCCAGGGAGTGGCAGATAGATGCGAATTGTGATAAAAGCCTGCAGAGTTTAATGTTTCCCTCTCTCTTCTCTTGTTTACCAAATATAGATGCAAGGAAGTGGCAGCGTTTTAAGCTTACCCAATGTAGCTATGACACTCAACCCCCTAAATCAATCAAATTGTAGGGAAGATGAGGTTCCTCTGTCGTGTCCTTAGTTGGGGATGATTAGCATTGCAGATGTACTTTCCGTGGGCGTTAGATTCAACAAACTCAAGGTTCCCCCATCTGTTTGCGATAGGAACAGGGTTCTAGATTCAGCACTGTTGTGCAGATATGAACAGTATTCAACTTATGCCCTCAAAGGGCCTACATTTACATACATGTCTACCTCACGCAGATGTTTTACTTATATACACAGACATGAGCAGGTGAGGTTTGGATCAATTCAAGAATTATGACCACTCAGAGGCAAAACCAGGAAGGGGGTAGTTATTCTTAGATCACACTGGTCTATCTACTGTTTGTTGCTGGCGTCATGGTGTCTGCATTTCTTCTCCAACAGTTTTCATGATTCGGCTACCACAGAATATCAGTAACCTACAAAGAATCTAACACACATGACCAACACAGCTGAAAATGTAGTTTCCATGTAGATTTCATGAAAAAGAGTCTATGCCACAGGTGTTTGTTAATGAATAAAAATGTACCTGGGTTATGTATTTCTAAGGGCAGCGACTGAAAACACTAGGGCCGCGAAAAAGAAACCACAAAGGCTGCAGGGTATCGTCTAATGCTCCATGGTAACAGCTAATGTACTGGTGTATCCTCTAACGCTCCATGGTAACAGCTAAGGTGCTAATGTATCGTCTAATGCTCCATGGTAACAGCTAATGTACTGGTGTATCCTCTAACGCTCCATGGTAACAGCTAAGATGCTGGTGTATCGTCTAACGCTCCATGGTAACAGCTAAGGTGCTAATGTATCGTCTAACGCTCCATGGTAACAGCTAAGGTGCTGGTTTATCCTCTAACACTCCATGGTAATAGCTAAGGTGCTAGTGTATCGTCTAACGCTCTATGGTAACAGCTAAGCTGCTGGTTAATGGATGTTAATGTAAAGAATTTGATATCTTGCTCTTACATATTATCGGGAACTCGCTGAGACCAGAATAACTGCATATTGAGCAAGCTGGTACCTTTAAGCAATCAAGTGATCAATGATACAAAAAGATTTATAAATTCAAAATTCACAGGTTGAGACTTAATACATTTTTTCTTATTTGTTTCTTTATGGAGTTGCTCAACATCACCCCTGTCTAGAACCATGTGCAAGGATATAACAGTGGATGTCAGTGCATTTTAGTCTTGAGTCTCAAGATATTTGCTGACCCTTTTACCCAGCTGACTAAGATCTTCAGGTGTGCTTGTTTTTATAGTTAATGACAACAATGGCAATAATAAAAGGAGAAAACTAAATCGGGGGGAAACCAGGGTCAAACACAACCTCAGGATCAGAGCACACAGACCCCTGTAGCTCATCAACCTGTTGCAAATGTCCAATCATTGGAGGAATAAAATAGCAGACCTCAGAGGGCAACTCAAATATCAGTATGATAAAACGTTCTCCCGTTTTCCAAAAGTTTGTCTTCTACAAGGAAAAATCTGAAAACACTTATGTCTCTGTACTGCGCATGAGTAAAACGTATGTCACGTCAATGTTTATTTATTTATTATTATGTACAAACTGACATTAATCTTTTAAGGACAAGGCCTCACACACTCAACAAGACACAGGTCCAGGTAATCAGGCACAGGGGAACACTAGGGCAGGGAGAAACATGAAAACTCAAGTGGGGGGGACAGCCGTGGGAGTGACAGCAGCTGCATCTGTTCTGTGGATGTCACGGCCTGGACTGACCTGTCCAACAGCACACTCCTTGCAGATGGCCTCGTGGGTAGATGACAGCTAAAGCCACAGCTTCAGTGTCTTTAAGGATGTGTAGGCTACACCATGCTGCACCAGAGAGTTTACATACCCTATAATGGCTGTGACCTTTTTTTTCATTATATGCTGTTTAAATTTACCAAGGGCAGTGCGTATCCAGGTGCAATGCATATTGTATTTTTTCACATTTAAGGCTCTAATTTGTCCGTATCAACAGATCGTTTTGAATTAGAGTTTTGGCTTAATGATTGCTCATTTGAGGTTTGGTAGCATTTGTTGTCTTCATTTCGAAGATTATCTGCTAAATGAAGGCTTGCTAAGCAATAAAGAGGAATGATAGCAATGCAAATCAAAGTTTGATGTTTAACAATATTAAACTAAGTAAGGTTTTCTAAAGTGAAAGGCGGTTTTTAGAGAACTGAGAATACATGTAATGAGTGGGAGACAAGTTGGGGGAAAAAACACTATTTGACAAGAGAGAACCTATGAGAACAGAAAAAGATTGCTTAGAAAGATTCCTCTGCCCAAATAAATATTTATGACTGAGTGGAGAGTTGCTGTTGGGACAGATATAATTTGATGAGGAAATGTTGCGAGTGTGTGGATTTGTCCCTAATCTTGTGAAGTGTTAGCATTTCACATCATCACTAGGCTTGTCAGCGACTTGGGGGATTCATTTGCAAACCAGTCCCAGTGTGTAACTATCCTTCAATATTTAAATTTAGTAGCTGTCATGCTGTACAGTTTTAACTCACACTTGCATTACAATGAATTTAAAAACAATATATTCCGACAAGGTATGAACTACACATCTTGAGTGGTGTTAGTAGTCTGACTGATGACTACATAGACTGATAAAAATAGTTTTGGGGCTGTTCTGCTCCAATCTGTTGTTTCTGTGTTATAATGCAGAACTTTACAAATTCTTAAAACATTTTACTCACCAAAGTTGTGTTTAGTTCATAATTACAATTTAATTGACAAGTCTCCCATGTTCTACTGTTCATTGTTATTTTGTGGTGTTATTTTAAGTCATCTACAGGAGTTAGGGTAAAGTTTATTAATAAGTGTTGTATTATAAGCTACTGTCTTTTTCCTAGTAGAACATATATTTTTCCAGCACAGGGCAACCCAGGGCACAGATTGAAACCAAAATACTTAGTTATTTGTTTCTTATGTTGTTGAAACTTTCTGAAACTTATTTTACATTTGAACATACTTTCTTAGCTTTTTGATTCTTCAGTGTTAATGTATTTATATTGTATGTTTAATATTTATGTATTTAAGTCTGCTTGATGAACAGATAACCTTAATAAGCTTTTTAGTAAGAACCTAAGTCACTGACAAAAACCTTTTATGTGTATGTATATACATATTTTTTTACAGTGCACCAAATTCTGTGAGTGACAGTAGAGACTACTAATCCCCCAGAATGATTTGGTGAGGGGAGAGTGCTAATCCTCAGACACCATTCAGAGCCAGAGAACCCTGCTTAATCCTCCTGGTATGCATCAGATGTAAGAAGAGTTAACTGGCTCTCCTCAGGAATACAGAGTCAGGAAGTAGGGCTAGTCATCCAAAAGGAGATAGTGCCAACATACAGAAGCTGTTGTGATGATGAACACTGTCCTCAAAGCACCCTCCCTGCTTAAAGTGTTATGTTATAAACCTTAATAGTGAATTACATCAATAACCACATATCCAAGTACCAAACAGAAAGTAAGAAGACAAAATACGCTGTTACAAGATATAGTACACATCAGGAAGACAATTTAAGATATGAGATAGAGATATGAATAAAAATCACATTTTGTCTGCCTCACTGGAGCACGTAGACCTGATAATCCTTCTTGATTTAGTGCATTGATCTATTGATTGTGTCTTTATGTATGTGGCCATAAACACTATCTGAACAGTGATGTCAACTATGTTGTCAACTGATACAATTGAACTTTCGCAAAACCCCTCTCCAAAACGGCCTTGACCAATCCTACCGTAGAAACTGATCACTATTTGAAGAAGGTCGTTAAGGTGCGAAATGGGGAATGTTGTCATTTTTCCTTTCCAAAGCCAAAACTCAAGAGGAAAGATGCTGGCAGTGGATAAAACAAGGTGAGAGGCCCCACTCCCAGTTAATACTTTAAAGATCAACAAATACTTTTGTTTGCTCCAACTAATCTAGCCGCTAATCTGTTGTCATTTTCTATCTGATGCTATGTTAGATTTAAGACTTTCAATTCAAACTTCAAGAAAGTTACGGATATAATGCAAGTTCGTCAATCTTAGCTAGCTAATATGGCAGTTTGTCAGCCCTCGGGGACCCCCAAATGGGCAGTGGCCTACCATGCCTATAAAAGATTCAACTCTTAAATTGACTCATATAGTGAGCCATACACCTGCAAACAAAATTACATTCTAACTGTGGTAGCGAGGTAATCGAGACACAGACACACACAGAGATCACCTATTCACACTGAATAAAATAATCAAAGCTTTATATTCTTTTCATAGAGCAGACTCAAAACCAACAATCTAAAACAGCATCTGTCTCTAACATGCTGTCGTTGATTCACATAACAGACAAATGACCATTTCTCCAAGTAAATGTCCACAAATTACTGTTCCTCCATTAACCAAATTGTGACAATAAGACTCACCAGTGTCATTCTAGACACAATATAGGCCTACATTTCTGATACTGTCAATTTAGGGTGTAAAACCAATAATATTTTCTGACATATTAGAATACTTTCTACTGCTCTAATTTTCTATGAAATACCAAGATTCCTCAGCTGACTCTCATAACTTGGGACTCAGTCAATACATTGGATCAATATGGCACCACATAATTGCAACAGGCCTCTCTACCAGGACAGTACAAATGTCTCCCTGGAGTTTTGTGGCAACTATAAAATTGTTGATAACAAGAGAACAAAGTAACACTTTACAATAATGGTGCATTCATTAATGCTTCAACTAATGTATGAATATCCTAATCATAAGTTAATACATAATTCAGAAGGAACTAAGCTATGTATTCATGTTTCACACATCAACAGATAATAAAGAGTCACACATGGTTTACTATCAATTAAATCTGTCATCATGGATCAATTCCTATTGATATCAGGATACTATCTGAATTAATACCATTAGTTAACCGTGTGAACTAATACCATTAGTTCATGTGGTCATCACCATAATAGTTGAAATCCATGGATTTTAACTTCCAGATATCTGATATTTGCGTGCAGCGCAATTCACCCATCCGCTCTCTCGTCACTATGGATCTGTTCCACAGAACTCAGGTGTGGATGGTGTTTGGCCTGTCAAGCATCAATACCCAATAACCGTGACATTTTGTTAATAGTCATGTGCCTCACCAGGTAAAGTCATAACATAATGATACATTCACAAATCATTAGCTAATTATTAATAGAAACAGATACTGATCATAATTTTATTTTAGATAGACAACATTTAAATAAACTCCATTATGAGTTATAATCCTGCATTCCAGTCACATTGACATTTTGATGACTACCATGTCGTTTGTAAAAGCATCTCAATGAGTTTTACTGGGAGTTTTTCCTTGTCTTCCATGAGGCTTTAGGTTGGGCAGGGTTATGGTACAAACACATTTGTAAAGAAATGATGGTGTATGCCATGAAAATGCAAGAGAGAGATACATTTTCTAAAGTTATTGAGAAATAGTATGTGTCTTTTAAGTTACACTTGAAATATAGACAACAACAAATGGAGATGGGGGCAGGATTCTACAAAACACTTGCTAAGAAAATATAATACTGGTTGACATTCAATGGAAACTTTTATGATTACCTGCTGTAGCAAAAATAGATAATGAAATGGAAAAAAGGTAATTCAATCTTTCCAGCAGGCATCAAATCAAAACAAGACAATATTTTATGTTTTACTTAGTTGCTGTTTGGATCAGCCAGCATGCTAAATGAGGCTGATTATCTTTTATATATAAATGAAATGTCATCCTGCATAATGTTTAATACAGTATAGTAATACACATCATTATTACAGAATGATTGCCCAGACATGAGCATAACATGGTTTTAAAAAGAAAAATACACCTTTTTCCTCTTAGTGTATAAAAAAAAGGAAGATTCCCATGAAAGATTCTACTTTACCTCTTAAATAGTCGATGAACCACAAATGCTTGTGTCGTTCCTTCTTGTTCAAAAGCTATAGTCAACATAGCAACAACAAATCTTGTTTGCCACAACAGACCTTGGAAGACATGCTACTCAAGAAGGAAGCTGTCAATGGCTCTTCAAATCATTGCTCCAGAGGAAAACAGGTCCACTGGTGCAGAAAGGAGCTGCTTAATTGGCAAAGTTCAGCATGCACAAGCACTAATTAGCAGGGAAACACACAGTTCAACTGTGAAATCTCAACAGCCTTCTGATAGCTGGACTGACATTTGCTCTCTGCTGGAGAGTACATTGGTGTTCAAAAGGCAATCTTACAGTTTTGCACGCCTGCTATTCTGCAGTAAAAAAAACCCAAATGGGCTATGTAACATACTTCTTCATCAACAATGTACAGCCCACAACAGATGTCCCATTCAAGAACAGAATAGTAGCACAACAGAACTTTGTAGCCCCACCTAAACATGTATAATAGTACACTATATGTCTCCTAATGTTACAAACTGCAATGTCATAGTGACAACCACATATTTTTATAATTGGTTGCAGTTGAATATACTGTACACCGTCCATACATCAACAGGGGAACAGAAAAAGTTATCAAGCAGTTATCGTGGATAGCCTAATGACTTATATTTCAGGTCAGTCAAGCAAATGTGTGTTACCATGCAAAATATGTTTTGGGTTGTGTGCACATTGCTGTGCTAAATGCATATATGTGAATTCTCATGTATAATACTTGTATTATTCATGCAGATATATACTGTAGTATACTTACATAAAAGGTGAACTTTTGAAATGTGGTTAACATGCACAGACATTACTGACTTTATGATAGTTTGTGTTTATAAATCACTTTAGGAAGATTGTTATACATACACATGGGAGGATGACAATGGACGACAGCTGGGTGATTACATATGAGACACAGGTGTATTGTTGCTAGGAACCAGGCGTGAGTGGGAGAGACAGACACGCCCACACCACATGCACACAGAGAGTGACAGGGAACACAGGGAAAACACAAGGAAACACTGGGGCGTGGTTGTGGCCAATATGAATGCTCACTGAAATACTGTTATACTGATGCACTTTTAACCATTGTTTTCTGCAGTACTTTCTACATTTACTTCTACATTTGAATGTCACTTTTTTTTGGGATGAGCCATTGGTTTAATGATGTAAACATAAAACGAAGTACTAGTGAAGGATGAAATATGAATTCAAATATAATGTTCATTATTCAAATTAGCGTTCCCATGACTTGCAGGTACAGCTACTGTTGGAGCACAGGTTTAATCCACAGTCTTGGGCAAAGTGAATAGTGACACAAGTTGCATTGATACCAACAATTGTGATTAAAAAAAATATTATATTGAAATCAATTTACAACAGCAAAGAGAGACAATTGGTGTCTTCAATTTTGTTTGTGTTAGGAATTCCTATCCCTGCTTAGGAAAGAAAGACAGTAATTATTTTCATTTCAATAGAATCTGAAAGGAAGTTGATGTGAATTTATAAATTCTTTAAATTCTGTCAACAAATTTAATCTAATCATGCATGCAAGTTCCTTTCAGACACCTTATGATGAATGTTTCATGATATTGTAAAGAATTGTATTAGAGCATTTGAGGTTGCAGAAAACTCAGCAGGCAAATAAGCCATAACTAGTGTATAACAGGCTTTCCAGTTTATCTTGTATGTTACTCTTGGTCTCTCTTCCCCCATCTCTCTCTGTTACTTCCTCTCATTTTCACAGTGACTCATGCATCTCCTTTAGGCTCTCATTCACCCATGAGATTTTCTACAGTTTCGCTCCACCTAATCCAATTCTTAACATAATCCCCCAAAGCTATCCCTGTAGGCTGCCCATCCAAATGACCTTTCACCCCTCTCATTCTACACTTGCATTCTCTGGGATTCTATGTTGCCCACATCCCAACAATTAAATTAGCCCCAAAAGATTATATGAGTTTGACTGAGCTCCATGGGATCAATAACGGTTAGCAGATGCTCTAAACCAGAGTACACCAGAGCAAGCAGATTGTCATACAGTGCTAAAGAGAGGCCTGATTGACGGACATATGTATTTACCGAATGACCAAATATACTGACAGACAACCTGAACTACCAATGAGAGGCCGACAGATCACCTGAACTACCAATGACAGGTAGACAGATCACCTGAACTACCAATGACAGGTAGACAGATCACCTGAACTACCAATGACAGGTAGACATTTAAATGTATTCATTTAGCAGACGCTTTTATCCAAAGCGATTTCCAAGAGAGAGCTTTACAAAAGTGCATAGGTCACTAGACAGATCACAAAGACAGACACAAAACCTAAAAAATGTATTATTTTAAAAGTCTTATTCCAGTGATATCATTACAATCAGACACATATGCTAGTAAGGTGTGTGGGTGATGAAATGAGAAAAGACATATAGGCAGACAGAGATACTTACGGTATCACAGCAGTTGATGAACAGGGAACCAGACAGACTTGACAGTTTTGAGACACTCTAAATGCTTGTACAGTAATGAAGGTAGAAATCCCAAATATATTCAATTCAGCTTTTTCGCTACGTGTGTAGACCAAGAGAATATTAAACACATGGCCCTCCTCTCCATTTTTTCTCTTTTTCATTAATTTGATTGGCAGACCACATAGAGCGGATGGGAGGGAGGGTTTGTGGTTGCTGTGGCAACTGCCTGCTCTTTGTAAAAGGCTACATTCCAGGCATCTGATGTGTCTGTGTCTCGATCGATAAAAACACAGCCTGCAGGGAATAGAGCATGGAGCGAATGGGGCTTCTGCCAAGCCAATGACGACTGGAGAAGAGGAGTGAAGAAGATGTGTGAGAAGGAGAACGGGGAGATAAGAGAGCAATAGAATAGTCGAGAGAGAAAGAGAGAGAGAGAGATGGTGGAGAAGATGCGCAGAGTAAAGCTCGGGAGTCTCTCAGACTCAGTGGGGTGAGTGCTTTGTGTGTGTGTGTGTGTATGAGCATGCGTGTGCATTTGCGTGTGTCTGTTGGCTGCATCTATTTAGGAAATGTATCACTCACCTCAGCAGCGGAGTAAGGCGTATATCTGTATCCGTGTACAAATCATCTGCTTAAATTGGCAGGATTTTGCAGTTATTTGAATGGATAACAGTCTATTACTGCCAGTCCACCAGTTGCTGCAGCTAGTGGTCGGCAGCCACCCAATAACATGCTAATTTAGCATCAACAATGTTTTTTTCTTAGGTATGTTTCAAGTTAAGTGTAGGATGTAGTGGCATGATTCAAATAATGTATAGATGTTTTAAGTGACTAGCCTATCAAGGACTATGTTTTATCTACTCATTTGAATCATCCAAGCCAATTAACGACCTGTTGCCTGTAGGGGTACTTGATCGTCATCCATTCTGTGTGCAAGGCGTGGCTTTCAGGGTATTAGGATCCCTTGGTTCAATAACCATCCTCTTCCTTCCCTGTCTACCTTGTCACTCCCCCTGTTTACTGACTTTGTTTTACATATCCAGAGGGAATACAACCTTCATTTCTTTTCACCTTGCTGGAATTAGGGTCCATCCTTCTGGCACGGAACCTCTTTTTCGATTAACCTCAAAACACCCCATTGCTCTTCAATCTTTGTACAGATGATAATGATGAGTTTTCACATTTGATAGCTTCTGAAATCAGGCTATTCTATTACATAATGTAATTTAATTATATTTACATTTCCAGGCATTCTCCAGTCATTGCAGAAGAAGACTATTGAAAGTTTGAGAAAATGGAGGATTGACTAAGGGGGGAAATCAGAGGATGAATAGGTGAATAATTAGGAAAGTTTGAGAAGCATCGAGGGAATGAGTATTTTTTATAGCCAAGCTACGTAGAACAAATTGTGCTAATTGAACAGGCAATATGTGCTTTTTCACAAATCTCTCTTGGTTTGTCTTATCTCTTTTTAGTGCTCTACCGTGATGGATCTCTGGACAAGTAAGAAGTTGTGTTGTGACGGAGGGCATCGTGGGTAAAAAGTCATGCAACGCTTAGCCCTGTACTGCTGCCATCTTCTTCTGGGTGGGGCTCTGGCCCTTATGCTGGCCCGCTCCGCCCTGGGTTGCCCTGCCCGCTGTGACTGCTCCCCACAGACTAAGTCTGTCAGCTGCCACCGCAAGCGCCTGCCCACCATCCCTGAAGGCATCCCTATTGAAACCCGTGTCCTGGACTTAAGCAAGAATAAGCTGCGGATCATAACCCCAGACAACTTCTCGTCTTTCCTTCACCTGGAGGAACTGAACCTTAGTGACAATCTCATCAGTGTGGTGGAGCCCGGTTCTTTCCGCTGGCAGACGTGTCTGCGCTCACTTACCCTCCGCAGCAACCTCCTGACACTCGTCCCCCCTGGAGTGCTCTCAGGCCTGGGGAATCTCACCACTCTGGACCTCAGCCACAACCGCCTGGTGGTCCTGCTGGACCACGGCTTCCAGGACCTGCGTCAGCTAACCTCCCTAGAAGTGGGCGACAATGAGCTGGTCTTTATCTCCCAGCGTGCCTTCAATGGTCTGCTGGGACTGCGAAGCCTGACGCTGGAGCGTTCCAACTTAACCGTGGTGCCCACTGACGCTCTCACGCACCTTCACAACCTGGTGGAGCTCCGCATGTGCCATCTCAGCATTGGTGTCTTCAAACCGTACTCCTTCAAGAGGCTTGTGCGGCTACGCCACCTGGAGATAAGCCACTGGCAATGGTTGGATGCCATTCCGCCTCTCACGCTGCATGGCCTCAACCTCACCACTTTGTTCATCACCAACACCAACCTGTCTGCCTTCCCTGGTCCCGCGCTGCGCAACCTACCCTACCTCACACACCTCAACCTATCATACTGTCGCATCAAATACATTCAGTACGGGGAACTTGGTCAGCTTCCACGATTGCAGGAGTTGTATCTGCGGGGAGCCCAGCTGGCCTACATCGATCCCATGGCCTTTCTGGGTCTCAGTGCTCTGCGGGTACTAGACATGTCGCAAAACCAGCTGGATTCTTTTGAGAAGAGTGTGTTGGGTTCGCCCGAAAATCTGCGGATGCTAAATCTGGGGAGCAATCCACTAGTGTGCGACTGTCGTCTCCTGTGGTTACTGAACGAACAAAAGCCACCCTTGCTGCAGCTTGGGGGTGTCCAGCCCGAATGCAGTGCTCCTGAGCACCTACGCGGGAAACCCCTGAGGGATCTTAAGGAGCCTCTAATTTCACAATATGTTACCTGCACAAAGCCCAGGATTGGGCCCAACACCACTCAGCTTCTGCTTGCTGACGAGGGGCAGCCCGTCCATCTAACCTGCTTCTCTGAGGGGGCACCACAGCCCTCTGTGGCCTGGGTGACCCCCCACAGACGTTTTGTCACTGCCAGGAACACCGGCAGAGTGAAGGTTCTGGAGGACGGAACCCTGGAAATCAAAATGGCGGAGCTGCACGACAGTGGCGTTTATCTATGCATTGCCAGCAATGCGGCGGGCAATGCCACTCTGTCAGCCTCACTGGCAGTGAAAAGCCTGGGTATTAGTGACAGGTCGCTCTACACGAATCGGAGCAACTATCTCACAGACTCCAACAGTACTTGGAGTAACGGAACTGTCTTGTATAATATGACGGTCCCCATAGACCTGAAGACCATCATTATATCTACAGCGATGGGCTGCCTTTCTTTCTTGGGTGTGGTCATCTTCTGCTTCCTGCTCCTGTTTGCCTGGAGCCGTGGTAAAGGTCGGCACAAGAGCAACTTTGACATTGAGTATGTTCCCCGCAAATCAAACGGAGCAGCTGCTGAGGTGACCGAAACGAGTGGACCAAGGAGGGTAAACATGAAAATGATTTGACTTCACATCATGGGGTCAATTCATATGGCTGTGATAGAAGATCCCAGTGCACATATCAATAGAATTAATTTCCCAGTATGACACAGTGGATTTGTGAAACTGAAAGTGATGTACCGATATAGTGGATAATGGTGGTGGTGTTTTGACACAGTGGACATGTGAATATAACGTGATACTGTGGATGTGTTTATATAAATGATGTTATCATACAAACTGGATATAGTACTATAACCAACTGACATATCAATATGAGAATGCTATGCGGGGCATGTGTTACAGTTGATGATGTTAAGTGATTATGCTGCTGACACCTTCGCATCAAGGTGAGGCAGGAGGTCTCGGGAAGTGACAGGTAGAAGCTAAGGTGACAGTGGAGCTATCGTCACTACGCCATGCCAGGGCTCAGTTGTGTCGAATACCCATCTGAGCAGCAGAATGGAATGTGTGTGTGTGTGTTGCCTTTGTTGTAGGAAAGGGCAATCATAAACGATAATAGGGACTAGTCATTTTACAGGTCTTTGTATTTGTTGAAGTCATTGTAACAACAGTATTGTCTGTTGAGTAAAATGGAGTATTATATATGTTTGTAAGCAAATGCAAATCTCTTATAACAGTGTTGAAGAGACCTTCTGTATAACTATTCTCTCCCTCAACTAGGTTATCACTACCCTTTGAATGATCCTAAGATTAGGTCTCTAACCTGGATTAGGGACTCTTAGCCAACTCAAGGAACGTTTACATAGCGAAGGTAAAAACACCAGAAAGCAAGGTTTCCCAGAAACACAAGGCTATCCTCTTGCTGAAGAAACAGTCGCATCCAAAATGTTGGCATTACTTTGGAAAAGCTTGAGAAGATAAAGGATTTATGTTAAACCCATTTTTGATGACATTATCAATCATGGGCAGATTTTCCTGCCAGAAAATCCCTTGATGTAACATAAAAGTATTTTGTCAGTGGCTAGACACAATGGTAAAGATTTACTAGCCAATGTCCTCCTCCGAACAAGAGAAATATAAGCTTATGTGTTGAGTTATGTGTAGGCTTTCTCCCCTCTGTCATTTTTCTTTGAACCCAGCATCTCAAGCTGGTATGTCCAGATGCTCACCCAAGACACCAAGGGATTCGAGGGTATTTAAAAGGATGCATTGGAACATTGTGTTGAATACCTTTCAATGTTAAAGAAAAAAAAATTAAGGGATCAAATTAAGGCAATTATTTGTAGTGCAGGGAAGTGGATGTCAACATGTGTGATAAAGTTGTGATACAAAATTACAGGTTGTATACATGTTTTCTTAAAATAAATCTATGGGTATATTTTCAAAAAGACAATAAATTGTAAGTATACAGTATAATGTGCTCATCAATACTGTCAATATTGTTAACATATTGCAAGTTAAAAAAATGGTCTGTGTTGTTACTTGGTTATACATTCTGTGATCATAATTTCTTACCTCACCAATATACAAAATGAAACCAACAATTCCGATTGTTACAGCAAAACTTGGATTATAATCATTATCCTCATATAATGATGATTATCTGTTAAATTATCATACAGAAACTACAGTATATTATTACAAAAGTAAACATGTATTTTCAACCCTTCATTAAGTTTAATCATTTGCAATTTCACACAAATGCAGAAACAAAATGTATACATTGCACCTGTGATGCTGCCCATCAAAACATCTACAGAAACAACAGGTGTTTTCCTACACTAATTCTAAAACGTTCACCACACCATTGTATTGACCTTTTCTTACACTCCAGAAATAGGTTTGAAATCCCTGCATTGAAGCAACTGCAGTAGCATGGCATAAGTGCATACATTGACAAGGCAGGTAGCGTCGAATGTAAATCTAAACTAAAGAAGGATGGATAGGAAATGGTGGATGGTGGAAACCACCTGGATGTCACAAGGCTTCACAGAGGCCCCCAGATCAGTACTGACAACCAACCTAAACCGTCTCAGAAGCCAAGGAACAACTCCCTAAGAATCTCGGAAGAAACAAATCGGTGAGGGATCCCCTCCTTCAGAGACAGTAATAAAGAACAGACGCAAACCATGGTTGGAGAAAACATATATAAAAGATTGAATCAAATTGCACTAGTAAAAAGCCAGTGAAGCCACACAGTTTTGCGTTGCATAGCATTCAACATTTGGGGAGGATACAGGCAGACTGTATGGAGGAGCTGGGATTGGGGAGAATGGAATCAATAGCACAATATACAGGTACATGGCAACTCGTGATGAGCATGTGTGTCTGTGTCCATGAAAGCGTGTAGCATCTGTTGCCTGCCCTTAGGAAACCTGTGCTTAGTGATCTGGAGAGGAAAACGTTGGTAAATAGGTTCATTTAACGCCTGTAATTAAATTAGATGTTCTGGGAAGATCTGTGCTGACAGAAGAATTAAATATTCTTACAACAGAAGAGGAAAGATTCAGTACCTTTGGAAGGTTTAAGGCACTTCCACACAGGAGAAGATGAACATTATCACTGTCGCCATCACTAATGATGTACGCTATAACACAGTATGATGTCCATAGCTCGACATGTAATGAGCCCTCTGAGCTTACCCTGAGCTGCATACGTGTTCATGCACTCCTAGAAACTCCCACCCTTCATCTTAGTTCAACTACCACCATTAAAACACTGGCTTGTGGCAAGTGTCAGCAAGATGCACACTGTGAAAGATGAAAGCAATAACAATGAAAAAAACATTGAATATCCCATTGCCAGTCAGCGCTGTGGTTGATAAGAATGTGGATTAACACACAAGCTCAAAAAGCACTAGAGGCATAGAGGACTAGCGTGACGTCATTACAAAAGCAGTCTTAACTCTCTACTTGTGCACGTTAAAAGCAAGATTCTTTTTCTAATTACCTTGGGCTGTGAGACTGTAAGAACCCCTCAGTGTTACATGTAGAGAGAGACAGCAGAGGTAGCCCGAGGCAAGGGGTGTGATATTCACTGGGCTGCAGAGAACTACAATCACATTCAGGATGTCCTCTGGGCTTTGAAACCAACATACCCCAGTAGTGTGTGAATATTAGAGCCTTTAGGCAGCTGAACAATGGGTCTGTATTTAGCTCAACATCACAGTGCAAGTCTCTTAAATACTGGAAAATGTATATTTAATTCTTAAGGACAAAGGGTGAGAGAGATGGAGATGAAGATAGAATTAACATAGTGATGATAATGAATTACATTCTATATTGCTGCACTGCAGTTAGTCTCAGAGTGATATGAATGACTATGAATCATTAATTAATGAGTCATGACTTCCTGCAACATCCTTTTCTGCAGATATTTAATTAAGGGAGAGGAAAAGCTAAACTAAGGTTTGATTACCTTAAGCCTTCAAATGTTTTGAGTATGAGTAAACAGTAATGTATTTGGATGTGACAACAAATAATTTAAATAATTTTTCCTGCTTGTTTATGCTTTTTAGATTAGGCAAAACACAGGCACCTTTGTTCATCTGCAAATTCTTCCATGTAAGTACTGAAGACAACATTTTGGGAATGGAAACCTGGCAATGATCAATGCTCTACTTTCTAAACATAAACAAGAATACTGCCCCTCCTCTTCTATTTAGTAAAGCTTGCATGCCAGACACCAGTCAAAAAGAGACACAAGGCTTGCCCTTTAGCAGATGAAGATGTTATCTTAGCACTTAGGGTGTCTAGAGTGCTAATTAAAGGTAATGAAAGATGACCCTGGAGCCAAACACAATTACAGGCAGAAATAAAAAGTAGCCCAATATGATCTATTATTTGAACATTAACCCTAGATTTGCTGAAGTTTAAAGGAAACAACAGCCAATGTTGTTCTTTTTTCTCGACTTGTGCCCCATTTGAAATCATGCAGAGGGCTTTTGGTTATTGTTGAGACCAGTAGGCCTACACATGGTTTATATCTCTTTGAAATTAGTCAGTTGAGCCCTCTTGAGGTACCAAGACAAAATCGACCATCATCACTTGAAGGAAAGGATGTGATTTGTGAGCCTCACCATATGCCCTCTGTCTGTCTAGATTAATCAAGGATTCTAGTATTCCAAGGTACAGCAGTTTTATGTACTCCAATTTTAGAAATCTGGTGCATGTGATGATGGGTGTAGTATGGCATATTTAAGGAGAAATGAACTAACAAGGGGTCATGTATAAGAAAGAAGAGCGGGATTAATTTAGCCACAACTCCATGGTCAGTTTAGTATTTTCTTCAGATGAAAAAGGCACACACTGTTTGTGCCAGTTAGCTCATAACTTCTCATGATCCATATTAACAACAGTCAAAAACAGGGTGAGTAATGTTTCGTCTTTAGACAAGAGATGTGATAACGTCAACATTTGAACACCATAAAAGGGACAGTTATGTTTCAAACTTGCTTTGAATTCCAAATCTGAGTGCACTGCAATCTGAGTACACGGTTACTTAATTTAAGGCGGATTTTGGAATCAGTCACCATCAACACCGTTTTTTATATTTTGGAGAATAATGACATCATCCTTCAAATGTAGGCGTACACTAGAGGGCACTCGTTTAAACATCGGAAGACGACGATGACGTAATGATTAATCAGGAAATGACGGTGGTGCTTTGGAAGAAATGCTAGAGCTAGCTAGCGCTTCAAGATTCACCGTCTTAACAAAAGACAAACAAATATGACAATATTTCAGTAAGTCACTCTCAGTCTTGCTTTCCATGTGTATATATGTACATGTGTAGTCAAAAACAACAATTGTTTTAAGCGGCTACGTTGAAATGCAACTTTCTAGAAGGGCTAGCATTATCTTGCTAACTTGTAAGGACAGTCAGTACTAGTAGATGTGGCTCATCAAAACAAAAGCTTACTAGTATTTGCCATCATTGCTAGACTAATTCAGTGTTCAAACATACCCAGTATATCTGTATTTGGCCAGCTAGCGTTAGCTAGTTATATCATATTTTTATTTTGAGAGTCACTGTTACATGTACCTATGTTTAAAATGGTTTACTTGTTATGAGGTCGGATGTATCCACATTATGGAAACATGCCAACAGTTTGGCCTATTGGCAAAAATGACATTTGCCATCTGACAGTTTGCTCTCTGCCAGCTCCAATACAGGTTGAAGAACACCATACATCTGGAAGTACTACACTCACTTTGACATCCCACTTGTGAAGTATTCCCTTTGGCTCCTCTCCCAAGCAGTCATGTCCTCTGGTTGCCCACCCCAGTCACCAGCTGTGGCCAAAACAGACGTTACCGTAGAGGGTGAATGCCCTCTCCTTGCTGCCACTTTTGCCTACTGGGACAACATCCTCGGCCCACGCGTCCGTCACATTTGGGTACCCAGATGTGAGCAATCGCTGTTCTTAAGCGATGGCGAGGTGACCTTCTTAGCCAATCACACGCTGAACGGCGAGATCCTCCGCAGCGCGGAGTGCGGGGCCGTCGACGTCAAGTTCTTTGTGCTGGCAGAGAAAGGCGTCATCATCGTGTCACTTATTTTCGATGGTGAACTGAAAGGTGACAAGAACACGTGTGCCTTGTCAATCATCTTGCCACAAGCAGAGTTGGGCTTCTACCTGCCTCTGCACACCGTCTGTGTGGAGAGGCTCAAACACATCATCCGCAAGGGACGCATCTGGATGCAAAAGGTAGATGGCTTAAAGGATTCACTTCTGACAGGTTCGTCCAGTTGGGCCAAAATCTCAGTGTGCTGAAACCATATCTAGAATCAAATCTATTGACCAGCAGTGGATGTACTATGATCTGAAGTGTTTGTTACACTTGGCCAAGAGTCTATTGAGGAGCACTAGTATATATCAGAGTCTAGTGAAGATCTTTGAAAGTTTCCCTTATTTTATAATTTGGAACTATAATCCTGGGAACTATGTTGTCGGTCTGTTAATCAGTGTTACACAGTAGTAGTGTTACAATAGTGAATACATTGAAAAAATAATACATTATTTACAAAACTGTAGTCCTTTTTCAGGATGCGGGAAGTAAACCTGTCGAGTCCAGCCACAATTATTTATACAGAACTGGCCATGCCAGTGTACCGTCTAACCAACAACTAGTTCAGTGTACGGATTAAAATGAAATCTGTAACTTTAAGGTAATAGTGTTGTTACCTAACTAGCAGGAAGAAATTGTGCATCAGTTTATTATGATGAATTATGATATTACTCCAAGTTATATGAGTAACATCAAAGTGATCAAAGGCTATGTACAGTGAATACAACCAAAATTACTGTTGTGTGTGAAATGTTTTGTCTTCACCGTGTAGGGCTACAACATCATCTCAGTGCTGTCATCAGAGATTGTCCCCATTATGGAGCTACTGTCCTCAATGAAGACACACAGCGTTACTGAGGACATAGATGTAAGCATGCTCTGCAAACCTCATGTCATTCTTTGCAGGACACTTCTTCTTGATGTGAACTGCTATTGTTTTGTCTTGAATGAGTCCTTGGACTCATCACAAGAGATTTAATTAATTGTCAGTGAAACTGTTGCCCACTATGTTTCTTGTCAGTCGATAGAAGTGTCGGCCCAGACTTTTCTGTTGAGAAATTTCAGACGTGACTTTTTCTTCTTGTTATGTTAGATTAAGGACACTGTCCTAAATGACGACGACATTGGGGACAGTTGCCATGAGGATTTCCTGCACAAGTAAGCTTTCTGGTTAGCCTGGCATCACCAGACCAATTATCAAATGCGTAGTAGTCTGCAACTTCTCATTGGCAGTGACATGTCATGACATGACAGCTACTTCTCGCAAAGTAGCTCAGCATCCGGCTCTGGTAGATTAGTTTTTGCTGTTGCTGACTTGCTTGATTTATATTAAATCCCAATAAGGTGACATATGGTGACTTGGACTGTTATCTGTTGCAAACTGAGTCTGTATGTGCTTGTTGGTTTCAGAGCCATTAGCTCTCACCTCCAAACCTGTGGCTGCTCAATGGTGGTTGGAAGCAACCCGGACAAAGTGAACAAGGTACTGACATAAACACAATGTTATTTGTGATACAAGATTTCATCATCATTTCTTTCACTGTGAGTTGCGCCTAAAGGATACTTGGACGCTGCGTGCTGTGACGAATACCCGCGTAACCAATAGAAATTAGGCCCAAAGGCAAATGGGAGGGAAAGCTGGTGTTGTTTGTGTTTGAAGGCCCTGCATTGTATGACGCAAGTTTATGTTTGTACTGAGACTTCAGGAGGAAAGCCTTACGTTTGAACCAAGTAGGTTTATTCTAACAGTCACGTAGCTTTTAGGTAGGCAGTATGTGTAGTAGGGATGCAACAATACAGTCTGGCCACGGTTCAGTAAATACCTTGGTTTTTAACCAAGGTTTTCGGTTTGGTTCGGTTCTGCTGGCTTGGCAAATCAGATTTTTGTTTATTGCATACTCTTTCTTTATTTGACTTAAAAGCACACAAAACAATCTTTAGTACATAGTGACTCGCAGGGGAGACGTTTCCTCTTCTCAGCGTGTAGATTTACGGGCAAAGAGAAATAAAACGCACTGAATTATTTAAACGCAAAAATACGAAAAATAAACGTAATTCACAAGTGCGTTTTGAACCGTGGATGTCAGAACCGTTCAGTATAATATTGAGAATTGTGGCATCCCTAATGTGTAGTGTAGCCTAAACATTAAGTGTCTCACAATAGCTCTACACACCTATTAACGCTTCTTAATTGAGAATATATGCACATCGGCAACAACAAGATTGCTTAGTACATGTAGTGACATAGCCCCTGCAGAAAACGGCTATTTTTGTGCCGTCCGCCACGACTTTTCCCAAACACGAGTCAGATGTGCGCTGAACCAAGCGGCGAGCGCAGTGCATGTTCTGTCGAGAAACGCCTGAACACGTTCTTGTTTCCTGCGCACTAGATTGTGCGTACCCTGTGTCTCTTCCTCACCCCTTCTGAGAGGAAGTGTTCCCGTCTGTGCAAGGCTGACTCATCTTTCAAATACGACACTGGGCTGTTTGTCCAGGGCCTCCTCAAGGTACACACAGTCACCCACATGTATTATTTAGCCTGCAATAGTCTCATGAATATGAAATGAAATATGTCTTGATTCAGTTGTCTTTGTAGGATACAAACAAGAGTTCCTTTTGATCCCTCTCATTTGGGGAATTAAAAGATCAAACGGTGTCAATGGATAACATGTTATTTGTCCCCATATTCATGGGGGGGGGGGGGGGGGGAATATTCTTTTCATAAATGAATTATTAGTAATATTACATTTCCATTTGTAATTCTGCTATATCACCTGGACCACTATGAAGGTCCTTATGTTAATTTGATTTGATCCTTTTGCCCTTTGGGGTTGACTGACATGTGGGTCCCATTCAGATAGGTATTGTCTAGATAAGATATTGGTGACAACAAGGACTTTGGTACCGGTAGGACAGCCATGGCCAATCCAGAGTTACTCGTGGCTAATTCTGCTGGTACATAGATTCTAGGATCAGATGGAAATGTTGTGTTGTTGTGACATTGATTGAAATGTTTTAATAATGTTTAAAATGTTCTTCATATCTTTGTGTAAAATAAAGTGTTTTGTGTGTTCAGTGTTATTAGACTATATAATATTAGACATACATTTCTTTGTATCACTGACAAATATTGTGAAAAAAAAGGTTTGACATTTCATTTCTCTATGCCCCAGGGTGACAATGAGCTGAATAGGGTATTGTAATAACAAGCTGCTAATGTATGATGATGGTTCCCTCCCTGTTCATTCCGTTCCCCAGGATTCCACTGGCAGCTTTGTCCTCCCCTTCCGCCAGGTGCTGTACTCTCCCTACCCGACAACGCACATCGACGTGGACATCAACACCGTGAAGCAGATGCCCCCATGCCACGAGCACACGTACAACCAGCGCCGCTACATCCGCTCTGAGCTCAGTGCCCTCTGGCGTGCCGTCAGCGAGGAGGAGATCACGCCCGAGGCCTTCATCCACACTGCTGAGGCCTTCACCCCGGATCTGTATGCCCTTCTTCTACTCTGAGCAGCTATCGTTGGCAATTCACTAGATACATAGGGCCGATAGACTAATGCGTTCGGCAGAGAAGGGACACTGGCGTTGGTCACGTTTTGAGTGAATGAAAGGGAGGAAACAGGACAGGGTAACACGGCGGATATCGCTATTAAAAAATGTAATCAGAAATTGATTGTTTTTTGACAACATAGTTGTCAGGGAGTCAGGTGGCTGAGCGGTGAGGGAGTCGGGCTAGTAATCTGAAGGTCGCCAGTTCGATTCCCCGACCATGCCATATGACGTTGTGTCCTTGGGCAAGGCACTTCACCCTACTTGCCTCGGGGGGAATGTCCCTGTACTTACTGTAAGTCGCTCTGGATAAGAGCGTCTGCTAAATGACTAAATGTTAAGGCGGCAGGCCTGTGTTGCTTAGCTGCAAAGTACTGCGGGAAACCCTGTATACAAATGTAACGATGTCAATGTAATCAGTCACTTACACTGTGATATTCTCTCTTCTAGAAACATCTTTCAGGATGTCATGCACAAAGACACCCTCGTTAAGTCTTTTATAGATGAGGTAAGAACGTAAGGCCTGAACATAGTCAAAAGTTGATATTTTGGTTTAATCACCCCAAATGATTATCCAGCATGTGTGAGCTCTCCAAGCTAACCAACCTCCTGTTCCCCAGGTGTTCATGCTGAAGCCTGGCCTCTCCCTGCGGAGCACATACTTGGCCCAGTTCTTGCTCCTGCTCCACAGGAAGGCGCTCACGCTGCTCAAATACATCGAGGACGAGACGTGAGTACAGACCCCGCCACTGCTCCTCTCAAGATGAGCTCAGCTAGCTCCGTTTTCAAATACAACGATACGATATAACCATGTACTGTGTTGTGGTGATGGCAAGGTTATGTCGAAATGTATTTCGATACATTGATTGCTTAGATGTATGAATGACGGAAGTAGTATGACGGAGTTCTTTTAAAACATATATGCTGCTGCATGGCCAAAGGTATTGGGACGCCTCTTCAAGTTAGTGCTGAATCACTAAACGAAACACAAAGGAAGACATCTCTGGAGCTTTATGGAATGGGTTTCCATGTTCCATGGTCAATGCTTCTTGTTCCATGCACAATGCCAAGCGTTGACTGGAAGGATGTATGGATTGCCCATTGGACTGTAAAGCAGAGGAACAGCATTCTCTGTAGTGATAATCATGCACCATCTAGCAGCGGATTTGACAAATGCATGGAGAAGTCTACATACGAAAAAGCAGTGGGACTGTTTTGTGTCTAAACCTCTTACTTCCACCGAAATACATTTTTATGCGAAATAATACATGCTTGTTTGTGCAAGCTTACTTGGCGAATAAAGCAGATTTTTGTTCTGATGATAATGCCCAGGTGCACAAAGGGAGGTCTTGATACAGAACTAATTTGTGCGAGTTTGGTGTGGAAAAACCTGACCGCTTGCACAAAACCCTGACCTCAACCCCAAAACCCTGACCTACATTTTTTGTTGCCAAAAAATATCTTGCATATAAACTGCAGAACAGAGACTGAAGTCATACTGTTTATAGAGACTAACCTTTTTTACTTCTGCAGTGCCCAATATCACTAATGCTCTTGTGGCTGAATGAAATCCTTGCACCAATATTCTACCATCTATTGGAAAGCCTTCCCACAAGAGTGGGGCAGTTATAACTGAATACTGAGCAGGTGTACACATACTTTTGCCCATATAGTGTATGTTTAGTTGTTAACCATGACACTGTATGTTCTCACAGGCAAAAGGGAAAGAAGCCATTCCGCTCCTTGCGCAACTTGAAGACAGATCTGGACCTAATGGTAGAGGGTGACCTAAATATCATCATGGCCTTTGCTGAGAAGTTGAGGGCAGGACTGCACTCTTTTGTTTTTGGAAAACCTTTCTACACCAGCGTTCAAGAGCGGGACGCACTCATGAGCTTTTGAACGTTATGGACTTAAGTCTCTTCCTTTGCAGAGGTGCATCAAAATTTGAGACAATTGTTGGGTTGTTCACACGGTTTCCCAATCCGTTGTTATAAAATGATCAAAATTGTTCATACCTTCCCAATGCTTCTCCAGTGTATGTGCTCGACAGTTTAATCAGACACATCTAATACTTTGACAGACACAATATTGTCAAATTTGATTGCTTGCAGTTAAACCTTTTAAGGAGTTTGGGATTGAGAATGAAGTAGAACTTGAATATAGCTGACAGTAGCCGTTGTTTTCTTTTATATGAACAAATGTTTTGGTTATGCTGCAGGTCACGTAGGGACTGTAGTTTATTAGCGGTTTGAAATAGGCTTTAAAGACATTAAAACCGACAAACTGTTTGAACATTTTGCCTTATTTAATTATAGTTTTGAAGAGCCATTCATACAGCATTCAGCTTACAGAAAAGTTGTTAAGATGCACTGTTGTGGGTTTGATGTGCCACTTTACAAATTGTATTTGAAATTGTTTTTCAAAGCACGAGTGTCTTATAATGTGTTTGTCACTTTCTTATGTAATATGTGTATATTTTATGACTGTGCTGTACTGGTCTTTGAGAAAACAAATACAAAAATAATATTGTGATAGAATTATTGAGTCAATAGTTGGAATATTTTACAGGATGTTCACATCCGTGTACAGGCAGTTACTGGCCATCTTCCTGTACTTAATAATAATTTGCTAGTGGTAACTTAATTAACCAAACCAAAAATGGGTCTCACCAGTGTGTCTCCATCAAAGGGGGATGCAAATATTTATGTAGTGTTAAGGGTGTCAGGCACTAGCCCTTGACTGAGAATATGTTCAAGGACGAACTGGACTTGCTGTAGTCTTGAGTTTGAGCATGACTATGTACTGAATGTTATTGTTTTGGTATGTAAATATAATTCAATACTAATGTAACTTATTTGATGTATAGGCATCATGTAATATGCCCTCTCTTGTCTTGCTGTCACTGTCAAAAGAAAATGAAATATGTTGTCATAAAGGATATTCATAAAGCCAATGATTTAAACAAAAAATAGTTTTCTTTGTGCCAAACAGTACACGTGCATTGACAAGTTTACAGCTAGTTTAAGTTTGTGTGTCCAATTACAAAGTTTGCTATAACGTGCTATCATGTTGGAAGTCAAAAGAAAATGATACTTCACCCATTGTGTTTTGATACCACTCACAAGTTATATAACACCTTTATTTCCATTTAAGGTATCAATGTACTTGAAAATTAAAGCATGGAACAAGTAAACAATGTGATAGAAAAAGGAATAATGGTTAAATGTAAATTTGTTATACTCAGAGTAGCCACCTTTTGCTAATATAACAGCCAAACACTTGTGGCATTCTTTCTACAATCAATCTAATCAAATATTGATTCGAGACCAGACATGGGACATGCTAAATCTGTTTCAGGCATTCTAAATAGTATGGTCGTATAGGTATCGGGATGCACCCTTAGTATGTCCCAGTAGTATGTCAAATGCAGTATGCCAAAAAATACTAGGATGTCCTACTGAATCCGACTGCATGTTGCAGTATGCAAGGCTATGTTGGCACAAAATTATAATAATCAAAAATATTGTATTTGAAGAAAACATTAATGCTTGATTCCATATTGGTGCACAAATATAACTGTTTCGGAATATTTAAATAAAGTCAACAGGAGTGCAAACTTTTAATGGTTCAGAGGATGTTTTTACACAGAGGAAGTGTAAACATTGGCAAAAAAAAATCAAATCAAATTATAAAACACCGGAATTGTACAAAAATATTTTACAGGCCTTTGTTTTGAGAACCACACATTCTTTAGACAAACTTTGAACAAAATCTGAGACGATGCTGCAACTACTTTCCAGAAATCCGTCTGTTTTGAGACAGAATTACCCGATTGGTTAATTTTTGAGCGCTGCGGCCTGCGATAGGAAGAGATGTTAACCATCCAACCAGCAGCTATGTAAATATTGCGGAGAGGAGCAGTAGTTGACAATATAGGTAGAGCTAGCTCGCAAGGCCGATTTATGAAAGAACAAAAGGATAACAACTATTGTGGGATTTGAGCAAAATGAAACCTGATAATACAGATAGTGTGAAAAGGTGTGTATTGGTTGTCATTACTTATGCTTTTACTTCCATAGTAGAGATCAGAAGTCGCTGGGTTTGGCCTCGGTTTATGCTAGTAGTGTAAGCTAGTTAGCTACTACTGTACAGCTATATATCGTCTGCTATAGGTCGTATGCTATAAATCGTTATTAACTGCTTTGCTAAAGCTGTATCTGTATACCTTTTTAATGAGTCAATGGCTTGCTAGTTTTCCTTTTATACTGTAGACTAGCCTAGCTATTTTGTGATTATTTTTGATGTTACGTCGTCAGGATGACACTGACAGTCAGATGCTGGGACGGGTTGCACTGCCTGCAGACTGAATGATGCCCTGCTGCATCTCAACAATATTTACTCCACAGCTATAACTATTATTGAAAGCAATCTGATTAATACTAGCTAGTGTACATTTTTGTGTTACTTGCCAACTCCAAGATTATCGTCAGTTGTTCCCAAGGTAAACTTACTGAGCTAGCCCTACTTAAGTAGTAGTGCTAGCTAGCAGTTAGCTCTTAGCAGAGCTGCATACTAGACTGTAATTTAGCAACTAACTAACAAGCTAACATTATACTTTTGGTATTGGGACTGTAGCGAGATTACTTATTATAAAGATACAGTTGATGGCTAGTATTACGTTTAGTCAGCGTTTCACCATTCGTGCATTACTTCTAGTAGACGTACCAATGTAGATCTAGCTAAGCTAATGCCTAGTAGTACCTAGAAGTACAGTCCCTCCCAAGCACATTAACGTGTTTTGTCAGACTAGAAGAAACCTCTCCGACACGAATGGAGGCTATTTAGGTGTCTTAGGTAAAAGGACTTGTTGTCGTTTAACATAATCATTCTTTGAAGTTGTTTGAACAATGCTTTTCAACATAGTTGGTGGTGGTGTTACAATGGTCACACTACATTGTAGGCTGTTTATCATTTTATGCCAAGGGGGATTCTGATGAAGACAGTTGCCATTTACTGCCAGACCTGCAGTCATATTCCAGTAGAAAATATATCAGCAAGTCAAAGCACCTGAGTGACTTTGTGTGGGAGATGTTAGGGATACTTGAAGCTCAAAGTAACACTAACTACAGTAGTATTAGGCCTACAGTTGATGTGACAAGATCAGTTTTCTTGACATAAAATCGTTTTCGGTCATCACGAGAGTGCTTTTCAGTTGCTTTGGGATGTCTTCGTTTTTATTCCACCCACTATCCTAAAACACAAGTCAGACAACTGTCTTTCGCTCTGTATTCCCGTCATATCTGGTTTTGCATGTTTCTGCTACCATCAACTCAAACTAGTCTGTCAGGAATAGCTTAGCTTTTAATCTATGCTCGGGATTTATACTTTCTATTAGACATTACATGGAACACAAAGATTCATACAAATAGGCCTAACCCCCAAATATACAATAGAGATGGTAAAAGTAAACAGAGGCATTGGTTAAACAAGCATGTTCAAGTTACAAATGTTTTTACTTGACTGTGAAACGAACTTGTTTCTTGAAACACTGTCAGTTATTGAACCCAAAGCGGATCTTGTAGCCTGTCTTGAAGGCTAGTACATCCCTGTATTTTCTCCACCCATTGTGTTTTGAGATTTGCTCATATTTGTTTGTGTATTGATCACTTCTGGAACTTGCAAGTGTACAACCACATATTGACACACTTCCTCATCAGATATCCACAAGTTTCTCTATAAAGCTCCTGTTAGCCTAAATGCAGTTTGACAATCTTTTTGTTCGTTTTGCCGTACTGACCATAAATAAACTGTAAGCAGGGCTGCCAAGCATTCTTGTTCATGACTAGGCTTGCTGTGTGCATACTTAGGAACTACTCCTGCGTAGTGGCTTTTGTATATCCATCTTGGATGCACATGAGTTATGTCAAGTAGCATATACACAGGTAGGCAATTTTATTATTGCATGGATTGGCCTACACGTCAAAGCTTTTGGCTCAGAACTACATGTTCAACTAATGTAAGCTTTTCTGGGTCACAGTGTAGGCTAAGCAAGTGATATGCTGTTGAGGAGAGCTGAAATGACGAAGGAAAAAAAGGTAATCAAATTGGGCATGCAGTAGGGAAGTACATCTGTCCTTGACTGGCATTGTGTGATGACTTCCATAGATTTTATAACATGAAAAGCATACACATATCATCTTCCATTGACTACCATTCATTTTATAGCATGAAAAGTATAAAAGATCGAAAGGTGGGGTTTTTCACAGTAAGAAAACAATGGTGTTTTTCCTTTCAACAAACACTAATAATAAGAATGCAGGATAACATTAGGGTTGTTGCTTTCAGCAAAGACACTAATTAGCCTAACTGACAAGGCCACAACACACAATGACACATGATCAACAATTAAAATGGCTATTAATGACGAGTTGGGTTTTTATTCCTATTGAATAATTTAGCTGTCCGGGTTGTGCATTCCCTGATATGATCAATGCCCAATGTTTTTCTCTTTCGTTTTGATCTGTCATTCATGCATAACATCTACTTGTTTAATTAAGCAACAAATAGGCCTACCTGTAAGTTCTGTTGGGCCCGTCAAATGTGGTCACTGGCCAGCCTATCTATTGTGTATCATGAATCTACTAAACTAGTGTTTTTTTTTTCTCCAGTTTTGGGTGTCAGACTGAGCCACTGTAGCAATGGAGGGACAGAAAGCCAATGATAGCACCTTTCCTAGTCTCGATGACTTGGATGACTTCCTCACCAAGCATGATTCCAATTTTGTGTGGCTCCTTGTAGGTAAGTGTCTGCTGTTCAATGTTCCGTAGAAAAAGGTATCGTTTGAGATCTTCTATAATGTCTTACCGGAAAGTGTTGTTTTCTGAGTGGGGGCACATCTATGAGGTGAGAAATAGTGACAAAACTCTGAAAGCTTGAAAGAGAGCATTTAATGCTGTAATGTTGAAATAAACGATTTGCAAGCTCATAGTATAATGTGCACTGCTTATAATTAAAAGAAGCAAGCTTGTAACTTGACATGTTGACGTGAACATATTTTGAACATTTAAAAGCATAATTTGTTTACATACGTATTCCAAATTCACTTCCGAGTGTTGATATAGTATTTTTGTGTAGTTGCGTAGGAACTCCATATTTCACACTATAGAGTTGACTAATGAAGGCTGATTAAATGTGTTAGGCCATGTCCATTTTATCATCATAATGGTGGGCGTAGGGTCATGTACACCTATAACCTTAATTAGAGAAAGTGTTATTAGTTGTTGCTGAGAAACATGTACATTTGTCACTCTTAGTCTTATGACAGCGCTATTGAATCACTGAAATATTATTTCCTGCTGTTCAAAAAATATATTGGATTATGTTCTGTCCTTATCTTCTAGCCACCATTCTGTCCTGTGGATGGATCATATATTTAACCTATTACAACTCTCGCAACATTGGCCTCATCTTAACCCTCATCATCAACAGACTGTATAAGGAAGGATACATACACATCGGTAAGTGGGCTCCATTGAACATTGAATAGGACCTGTAGCACCCAATAATATAATAATTTCCTGAAAATGCAATAAACCTTGTACTTAACTTAAAACCCAATAATGTAATACAATTTCCTTACTGATATCGTAAATAATTACCAATAAGTTATTACAATTACCAATAAGTTATTACATTATCAGTAAAAATGTTATTGAAATATTAGTCAAGGCATTTTATTACATTATTGGTTAAGTGCAAGTTTGCTTACATTTTCAGGTGTTTCAAAATTATTTCTGGAAATGACTACATTATTGGGTGCTACAGGATCTAATGTTGTTTCCTGGATGATAAAATGTCTAACATTTAATTCAGTTTGCCAACTCTTCCTCTGTAAGACAACATGCTTTCAGGTGGCTTGAGCCCCACTTCATGTGCTTGGGCAGTCTCAGTCTCAGATCCTTTTGTATTGTGATGCACTGGGGAAGTTTCCTCACTGTGTTAAACTGGTACTCAAGGCCATGTTACACTGATGCAACATTTTGAAACTCGCAGAAGTTTCCAGCTAAAGCTTCATACTGCATTTAGGTGCTCTATGAAGCTCTAGATATGCATTAGATCAGTGGTTCTCAAACCTGTCCTCAAGTACCCCCTGTCCTGCATGTTTTAGATGTTTCCCTGCTCCAACACACCTGATTCAAATGCATGTTCGTTACCAGGGCAGGGAAACATCTAAAACATGCAGGACAGGTTGTACTTGAGGAAAGGTTTGAGAACCACTGCATTAGATAATTTGTTAAAATCTTGAGACAAATGTGGACTACAGGGCTATACTGTCGGATTTGTCGTTAAGCAATAAGTAACTCTTTTAATCCAGTGGACAATGTGTGTCAGGCATTTTTTTTTTTACATAATAGTCCATTTCCTTAATCTTAATCAAAATATTAAATCATGTTTTTAGTCCCAATCGGAAAAAACGTTTTGGTTTCACTAAGCAAACACAATGTGTTGTGAAATATTCGAAAAATGTTGATGACACCTCAGATTACAAACACCTGTCACGACTGCGGGTTGTCATGATTAACGATTGAAGGAGACTTGCTGCACCTACCAGGTAGATGGATTATTATTGAGGTCGCACAGATTATATTTTGGGAGCACATGCAATGAACGAATGAGCATAAAATGAAATGAAAGATGTCAAACAATATATATCGCCCAGCCCTATTGTACAGAGTACTCACAGTATTTGAGGCCCTTCCCTGTTATTGGGTTAAGGTGGGCTCTCACTTGATACAAACTGTGCCAGGTTCACTTTGAAGCAACATGTGACCACCCATTTCAAACAGATCACTGCTCAAGTCTAATTCAAGGGAGAAACACTTCAAGGTACAATTGACCAAGCTAGTTGCAAAAGCCCCAAAATGCAGCCAACAAAAACATGCATGGTATCAGCCTATACTTGTCTCTGTGCCTGTTCTTACCCCTTAGAAGTAGTTTGTTTCTTTGTTGTTAACTGTGATGCAAGTATTACAATGGAAGTGACTTTGTTGAGGTACCTTTTAGCTTCTACCTTGCATTTGCTCAGAAGTGGCACCATCTGTGAAGAGATGATGAACATCTGTCTACACTGGTATATCGATGAATAAAATGCTAATACTTTTTTCTATGTACAGGGTCCTTTTCCTTCTCTGTTCTGTCAGGGAAGGTCATGTTCAGGGATGTGTACTTTATTAATGAAGACATGTCTATCAGGTAACTCCATCCTTCCTTCTCACATGTCAGTTTTCTATTCTACATCAAAGGCCCTGTGCTTGAAGTGTATTTACTGTACTTAGCCCCAATATTTTGCATACAAAAATGTCGCCTTACTTTTATTTTGTGTTCTCTCTAGGATACAAGATGGCTTCCTTATTTTTCGCTGGTGGAAAATGTATAACCCCAAACAGAAACAACATGGTAAGTTGGTGAATAGTACAAATCTTTTTAAATGTGTGTGTAATATATATATATATATATATATATATATATATATTTTTAATCTACTTAGAACGTGGTTTATCAATCGGCTATTGTCTTTTTCCTGCTCCAAACTATATATAAGGCTATATCTGCCTTTCAAAATCGAATAACAGTCGACATCGACAGTCGTCATCCTTGATCACCTCAGCTATATTTGCATGCAATGTTCTCTTCTCATTAGATCCCAAAGCAGAAACCAGGCTTTACGTGACGGTGAACGGATTTGAGTTTCACGTCTACAACCGCACAGACCTCTATGCCAGGCTACAGGAGATCTTTGGACTTGAACCCACCCTCAAACCTCCCCAAAAAGACGAGGAAAAGGGAAGGGATGAGCGAGACAAGACCTTGGACAGGTAAAACACCTGCTCATTATTCATTCTACAATGTGTAATTAATTCCATAACACATTTCATGAAACGACCGTGCCTCACATTCCATGGTTGAATATGAGAAGCTTTTTCCCCACAATGTTCATAGAACTCGAATGTTTGCATGACTTTTTAGTATCAACATGAAAGCAGAGACTCCGGACCCGTCATCTTCATGGAGATCCCTTATACCGGTCATAAAAGTCAACATCAGCGCTGTGAGTTCTCATTTCCTCCATCCATACTAGGATGCTCTGTGGCACATGCACTTTAGTATAAGAGGAATAATTTTTGTCTGAAAATATATAATAATATGCATTTGTATATACATACAGGGGGGACAGGGGACACAAACTCCCCCATCCTGGGAAAAATATGATTTATCCCCCCCAATAAATCACTGTAAACATAAGGACATTTCAATAGTATTAATAATATACATTTAACATATTACAATGTAGGCTATGTGTTACAGCAGTAATATTGGTGTCCTCCTCAGTATTTGCTCTTGAGAAAATGTCATAATTGTCCCCCCCAAAATGTATAGCAGATTTTCGCCACTGTATACATACAAATATATAATATTAATAATTAAATTACTCTGGAATTTGTTGGATTTTAAACACCCAACCTAAATGTTTATATTTGTGGTGATCAACCAGGGTCGGCTTGCGTTTGGGAACCACCACCTCCCCCAGACGTTGTGCATGAACTTTGAGGATGCCTTCCTGACCTATGCCACCAAGCCACCGTCCAGCCACCTCGACCAGTACATGCACATTGTCAAGGGCTCCCTGGAAAACGTCCGTGTCATGCTGGTGCCAAGCCCACGCTACCTGGGCATGCAGAACGATGAGTGAGTGGAATTCAAAATCTAAAACCAAAGGAGAAGCAATGATCTGTCGTGTATTTGAGTTGGCCGCATAGATTACTGTGTCATCTGCATATAAACGGATATTTGAGGTTTTGCCTTATAAAACGAGTTCATTCGTAAAAATTGAAAAGAGAAGGGGTCTCAAATTAGAGCCTTGCGGAACACTTCTATTAATATCAAGAAGAACAGACTGATGCCCTTCAATAAACACACGCTACTTCCCAAGACATGCTTTGAACTAGGGCAGAGCTTTCTGACCAAGTCCAATGATTTTCAACTTTTGTAATATTACATGATGATTTCGTTTTGACAGGGCAATACTAGTAACTTGAAAATATTAATGTCTTTGTATTATTATTATTTTTGTACTTTTACAATTTAGTACTTGTGTTGTAGGGTAGTAACAATGCCATGGTTCCATGCTAGAACACGGTAAGATGTAAAAGGCGTCCTAAATGCTGTAGCAACACAAAGAAGGGGACGCTGCTAGTTAGTCAGACCTGCTCTGTTTCTTTGTGGCTTGTAAAAAGAAAAGTAGGTCGATATTTGTACATTTTGGAGGAGCTCTTCCCAAAATACCTCTCGTTTTTATTTTTCTTCTCTCCACAGACCACCAAGACTGATGGGAGAAGGGTTTGTGGTCATGCAGTCTAACGATGTGGACATTTACTATTACCAGGATGAACCAGGTAGGACCACATTATGAGCACATGGGTAAGCTCCCGGTTAAGCCTTGCAGCAAGGCTAAGCTCTCCATAGTCATGCTCTGTTTGCTTTGAAAGTAATTTACTTGATGGATTATTTGCACTTTCAGTTGTGTGTGCCGATTATGCTTGCTTTTCGATTGTTGTTGTGGTTAGATTCATTTTGATCATGGTTTATACAACTTTTTACTAACACAATTATCTTCTTAAAATAAAAAGTTTTAACTTTTAAAAGCTGTAAGTTGTAATGCAACCTTGACCTATATGTGTAATCATCCTTTTTTGTTGACTGAATTTGCTGACAGCCAATAACTTTGTGTTACTGAAGGGACAGCGTACATTTCACACGCATACCTTATTACTAATAAACTGTAACTGTTTTCAGGCCTTGTCCCAGAGGAGCAGGAAAATGGGGACACAGAGCCATGTGGTGACGGCACCAAACTGCAGGACCTACCTCCATGCTGGGGCCTGGACATCGTCTGTGGCAAAGGAACCGACTTCAACTACGGGCCCTGGGCAGATAGACAAAGGTCTGTGTTCTCAATCTCAAGAGACACACATTCTCCCACATCTGCACTTTTCATTGTTTGTTGAAGACGTTTACATACACAATCCCTAAAATGCTATCTCATAATACTGGATTTTGTCCATTCTTGTGTTTTACTAGGGATTGTCTGTGGAAGTTTTTCCTTCCAGCAGACTATCAGACAATGAAGGAAACAGAGGTTGCCCAGCCTGGCAAACCCAGACAAATCTTGGCCTTCGAGCTCCGCATGAACATTATCGCAGATGCCACCATTGACCTACTATTCACCAAAAACAGGGTATCGAATTTACTGCTTTTTCACCATAAACATTTTCTATTCTTTTCCTGTCTCTTAGAACTTTTATTGTCTATTATTTAGTCTGTATAGATTTATTTTCCCCAAAGATATATATATATATATACCTTCCTTTCCGTCATGTAATATTATTCATTGCAGAAAGGTATCATATTAATAGAGCTACATACATCAATACACGTAGCTTTATAAGGAAGGCTTCTTTCTCACCTCATACCTACAGTCCTTAAATCTCTTGCATGTAGGAAACCAATGCTATCCACGTGAATGTCGGCGCAGGATCCTATCTGGAAGTCAACATCCCTATGACTGTTGCAGAGGATGGTAAGTGTGACTGTAGGGTGAGAATTAAATAAGTCCTTAAATAAACTTGGCAAGTCCACACCTGTACTCAAGACTGTAGTAACATACTGCTTGTGCACCTCATTTTACACCAGTCACAAGCACCTGTTTTACTGTAATGGAGAATGAACAACCTACCTGCCAACCTACCATAACTGAGGAGAAAGAATATAACAGTGTTGGGTTTGATATTTTACAGTCCTTGAGGCCTATGGCGCATCAAGTGAAAGCTTTGCAGAGGTTGTGTTGGTTACTGAGCAGCAGAGTTTTCCCTCTACCTTCCCCAGGATACTGTACCGCCATCAAAGGGCAGCTTCTCCATGTAGACACCACCAGTAGCATGCAGTACAGGACCCTGCTGGAGGCTGAGATGCTAGCTGTAAGTGGCAGCTTTATAAGCTGAAATTCAGACTCTAAAAATCAAATATTTAACATTATACTTTGAAATTTGCAGGCGACATTCGAATGCGACCTACATTAATTAAAGGCTATCTTCTTAACTCTCTCTCTCTCTCTCTCTCTCTCTCTCTCTCTCTCTCTCTCTCTCTCTCTCTCTCTCTCTCTCTCTCTCACTCTCTCCCCTCCCCCAAGTTCCATGTGATAGCCAGTTTCCCACGAGTTTGGAACATGCCTCAGTCGTGGCAGTGTGAAATTGAGGTGTACAAAGCCACTTATCACTTCATCTATGCCCAGAAGAACTTCTTCTCAGGTAACAGAAACCATAGTATTCTATACCTAGATTGTATAAAGCTGTCAGTGTTTGAGCTGTTTTGGTGGTCATTTGTATGCTGTTTCCTAATTGGATTTAGACTTGAACATGCAATGTGTATCGGATGATGACAGTTCTCCTCAGGGGCTTTGGTATCTATATTTCTCAGATCACAATTGATATTCTCAAAAGTACTTGTTCAACCTCCTCATCATTATTCAAGCACTGGGCTTAGTGTAGCATAGTGCAGCTTAACGCTACACAGTGCCAGTTCAACATGCCTCAAAGAGATCCATCGCAAATCTGACGGCAGATCTTATTTAGGGATCTCACCCAGAAAACCCCCAAAAATGCGAAATTATTTTAGTGGATGTACTCCACAACAATAATTTAAAAAATTATAAAAAAAATACAAATTGTGTTGATGTTCCAAAAGACTTTGTCGTATGTTGTGATATTGTGAGTGTGAGATATGTGATTTCAAATGGACGTGTAAACTGCTGCCATGTCCGTAATTACACAGCTTGTAGACAACAGGGGCTTCATAAAGACTATGCATGTAGACTATCCAATGCATGTAGACCTAACTGGTGTTGTCTAACATCCTTATCTCAGACCTGATTCAAGACTGGGCCAGTGACAGTGCTCCAGACATCTACTCCTTTGTACCCTACGCATGGAAATTTAAGGTCCTCTTCCATCAGTTTGAGATGATCTGGGCAGCCAACCAACACAACTGGATTGATTGTTCCACCAAACAGCAGGAGAACGGTGAGAGCATTTGTCTAAATAACTGATGCGTTTTGCAGTGAACGTACCGTAAATCAATATATGTCTTTTTTTATTACATTTTAAGATATTTATTATAAGATTAAAAGTATAAATACAGCCAAATGTTGAAATGAAGGGGTCTGAAACCATTTCGATACCAGAACACTTGGAATTAACTGTGGATCATCCACAGACTGAGGGGTTGATTTTGAAAGATCAGGGTGAACGAATAAGCATTGCTGATTTGCCGAATCCCTTTCAAAACCGCTACTCTACATACAATCAATAGTGGATCCATAGTAAGTGGTAGTGTCCTTGCTCTCCTTTTTCAGTATATCTGGCTGCCTGTGGTGAGACGCTGAACATCGATTTCACGTTGCCTTTCAATGAGTTTGTCCCGACCACCTGCAATACAAGGTTCTGTCTGAGGGTGAGTCATAGCCTTCCTGCTGCTTGATCGAGCATCCATTGCTTTGCTAATCACGTTCCGGAGCATCGGCGGTGCGTGTTGCTCTGCTACGACGCCACACGCTCTGTCATTTAATTAACGGCGCGCTAGTGATCCGTCTGTGCCATCCACGGCTGTTGTGTGACTCGGCGGGTGGGCGACTGCCAATGCATGCGTGTGTATTTCCGTCTTGCCCTCAGGCTGAGGACACAGACCTGCGCCTCTCCCTGCCAGACTGCCACCCCAGCAGGTACCCGCTGCTCACGTTAGCCAAAGAGTACCAGAACAGCAAGATGCCACCTGACGTGTGCATGCCCGGGGAGAGCCACGGGGCCCCCCCGCCGAAACTCAACAAGTCACGTTGGAGGAACATCACCCACGCCGAGTGAGTTGGGGTCTTTTTACCGGAAGTTGTTTGTAGGGGAGCGTAGGGCCGTGTGACGTGCACGTGTCTTTGTGTGCGCGTGTCACATGGTTTTGTTTCTCGCGGTTCCCAGATCTGGATGGATCGACTGTTGGTCTGTTCCTAACTTCCTGCTCATCATTGATTACACCTGGCATCCCATCTACCCCCAGAAGGCTGATGAACAACTGAAACAGTCGAGTAAGCACACCACCTCTAACCGGAGGCATATTATCTAGTATGAACCTGATATACACCAACTTATTTCAATTGCGTTTATTTGTCCTGATCAGTGATAATCAGTGTAGCAACTGCTATCGATAACCAATGACAATGTTCAGGTAAAAAAGGTGAAACCACACACCTGTTATAATTACCGGAAGTGATGGTAACCAAAAACACGTGCAGCTTAATGCTGGGTACACACAATAAAACAAAATAAAAAAAATCTTTTAAGATTTTCAAAATGTGAGAGACCACAAACAGGACAAAAAAATCCTAGACTTAACCGTTTTGCTTCCCCCACACATCAGGATTTCTGATCGTAAATATTCAATATTATCCTGTGGTGTGTCCCCAGCATTAATAAATAATATACACAGGCAACATGCACACTATGGCTTCTACAATCAGTAATATAATTCATAATTCATATATTCATGTGCAGAGAAAGGGCAAATTGGCATGTATCACAAGAAGTAATGTAGTGTTAAGTGCAGCTTTCAATGAAGAGTATAAATAAACTATAGACATAATAGGGGAATTAATGTAAATAATGATTTGACACGTACATATTTAAAGACAGAAGTATATGTTTCTTGTTTGACTCGTCTGTCTGGGTTTCTGCATGCTCTCCTGCTGCAGTATCTGAGATCGAGGAGTCCATGTTGTCGGTCCTGCGGCCCCCGGAGCACACGTCTTCCCCTCACCCAGCCCCGTCTCCCTACACGGCTGCCTCGGCCCCCAACAGCAGAGTGCCCATGGACCCTTCGGAGCTCCCTCCAGACCGGCTCCACGTGGAGATGGAGATGTCCCCGGACTCCCAGATCGTCCTGTATGGACCCCTGCTGAGGGCTCTTGTCTCCATCAAGGTACCGTCCTTTTGGGAAAGCGATGAGGGGGGGGGAAGGGGGGGGGGGGAGGGGGGGGTCGTGAAAGGTGTGCATTCGGTGAAGTGTCGGAGAATGAAAGGATTTGCGACGCCACAGAGATTACAATGGCTTGTTACCGAAATGGGAACAGAGGATGCTAAAGGCTTGCATATTTCCTTTTGTCACGGCCGTTGTCATGGCTGCTGGGGGGGGAGATTTCCTCAACTCGTTTTCCTCAAGCGTGAATGTGTGAATGGTAACTCGACGCATCCGCCCGTCGCCCATTAATCTTCTCCCCAGGAGAACTACTTTGGGGAGGATGACATGTACACGGACTTTGAGGAGGCCGTGTCCAGCCCTGTGGTCTCCCTCTCCACTTCCTCCGGCCTGGGCTGGTCACCGCTGGGCATCGAGGACAGTGACAGGAGAGAGGCGGCTGCCATCCACCCCCTGGCCCTGCGCCCCTGGGACATCACCGTCCTCATTAACCTCTATAAAGTGCACGGGCGTCTGCCCATGGTAAGGCCCTCGTGGAAAATGACTGTTGATGGATCGCTGACATTTACCTCCACTGAGTACGCAGGCTAGATACAAGGGGAAAAAAATTGCTCTCATAACCTCATTTTTAAAGATATAGAAATAACTATGAACGTGGCCGTTTTTCCATCTAGTTTAGGGAATCGGCAATGCCCGATCTTTACCACACAGCTACTGACTCGCAGAGAACCTAAAGGGAGGTTCCGTTTGTGTTTGTGCAGCACTGTGGCAGCGACGGTCCTGAAGGGCCCTCGGGCTTCCTTGAGAGGCTGTGTTTCGAGATGAAGAAGGGCTACAAGGAGACCATGCTGCAGCTGGTCCTGTCACCGGCACACGTCTTCCTCAGCGACAACTACCAGGTCAGACATCGAAGCGGGCGTGAGACATCTTCGCGCGTCATCCTCTTATGAAAGATCGTCAGCCAGTTATACCTTTTTCGGATGCTATCGTTTTATATTTGGTGTGATTTTTGTCAGACACACTGATGGCGATTGTACATTGATGTGATGTAGCACGGTTCTCTTAGTCAGCTGGTTGTTTTGGAGATGCGCGCAAGGTTGTTGATTTGAAGCGAATGACTAAACCATTGAAGCGCATGACTAAGTAGTAGTAAAGCTGGAGCCGTTATTACCGGAACCCTGAGCTGAGCTCTGTGGTGCCCCTAGTAATCTCTAATCTCATTCCTCATGGCGAATTACACCCTTCTTTCAATAATGTATTGAGCATTGTTCTTTTCTCGCCCATGGCTGAATGTTATGAAGTAAACCGAAACGGATTAATTTGGATGAGCATGCATCCCTTTTTGGGCCGTAAAATACAATGTTTAAATCAGATTAACCCTGTAATCCAGATCCAAGAGACTAGTCGCATGAATCGGTCTGATTTGGAGGGAGTGTCAGTGAGTGAAACAAAGATGATTGACCGCCCTCCCACCTTTGACTTCAGCGGCCCACTGCGGACAGTGTCCTGAGGGACGGCCACCTGAGTCTGTCGGGCCTGCAGATGCGAGCCCACGCCCTGTTCTCAGCCCAGGGTCTGCCTCTGGGCAGCGACACACTGGAGTACGCCTGGCTCATCGACATGCAAGCTGGGGCGCTGACGGGCAGGGTCACCGTACCACAGGTGTGTGTGTGTGTGTGTGTGTGTGTGTGTGTGTGTGTGTGTATTCATGATCACAAGAACGGAGACTTTATCTTCAACTCAGTGTGAAAACAACAAGCCAACACGTTACATGAGATCCCTATAACGTCTGCAGTCGACAAAGAGAGTAACAGGAATGCGCCAGATGATATTTAATCTATGAGGGCAAACATTTAATAATGCAAAATGAAGACGCATTCAATTTAGCCAGGTGCGTAAGAGACCACCATCATATTTTATTAAGTCTATATTAATACCAATACCTACTTAATATATTAATGTATTAAATAGAGGTGTAATAGAATGTATAATATAACAGTAACATGTAATGCAGTCGGAAAATAGACATCAATTAATTTGAGTTGATCTATCGGAATAAGAATATGCATAGACAGTTCTTAGCATTCACAGCTTTCAAGCCTACATACTACAATGGAGGTCATTCTATGTTAAGTTTGGAATATATTACTATGTTGAATATAATTGTCCATGTTCAGTTTAACTATAAAATTATAAAATATTAAATAGCCTAAATATCTAGTTTCAAGCTACTATAGCTTGTTCAGTTTTCTTTCATTTTTTAATTTTTTCCTGTCATGTCTATTAAAATATTGGTTTAGCTTGATTTAAGATGTAATTTGTGGACTGTTCAAAATATATTCTCATCCAGATGGTAAAATGCCTGTTTAATCAGACCACTATTCATTATTTATGCCTGCTAATGACGTTGAAAATACTGTATGTTCACAATTTCCTGTTATTGTTGACTTGTAAAAATTACAAGAATATTTGAACATTTTCCTCCTGCCTGGCATTGAATACAGGCAGCGTGCTTCCCACGGTATCATAAATCCATGACTAAGTTCACAATAACAGATTAGCTCTTTCCCTACTCTGACACCGTGTCCCAATTTAAGGTAAAAGGTTTTCACCCGTTTTGTAAGACGTGTTTCAATGCAATCTGTATGCATGAGTCTGTTGGAGCCTTCTAAATTGGCAAAAGACTGTTTGTGTTGCAAATCATATTAGAGATGCATTTAAACCTCATGCATCCTAGTCTACCTATCATCGTGTCCGTGTGGCACTTAAAGGACTAGCATATTGTCCACATCCTCCCTGCATGATTGCCAACAATGGGCTCTGTGAAATAAAAGGTTAATTGGGGACACACACCATTAGTTCTAAGTTACCGTTGGAACACTTGAGACCATGATGTAGGCTACTTTCAAATAAGCTCCTCAATCACCACCCCTGCATTTTACCTGCAGACTACTTATTCAGGTTTGACTTAGCTCCTATCCAGCCTCCACAAGAACAATTAAATCTCAGTTCACGGTGTTCGAAAAACAACATATGAATATTAATGAACATGTATTGGGAGTATTTGTCTTATTTAGATGGGTTACAGTGCTCCTGCCGTGCCTGTGTTTGTGCCAGAGGTCATGTGCCAGAGGTCATGTCTTAGTTATGTCAAAGCTGTCTCGGTGTGTGTTTACAACCACTGTGCCATAGGTGTGTGTGTGTGTGTGCTCTGAGTCTTAAACAGCAAACCGTGTCTGGGAAAGATATACATGGACATGATTTGTGTGAGGTCTATACTTGGCTCATTGGCATGTCCGGTGTTGTCAAGTGAACGCGTTTGAAAATGTATTTCAGATGTGCCGTTTTTGTGTGTGCGACTCTAAATGCGTGCGTACGTCCTTCAGCTGGCCAGCGTGATGGAGTGGGGTGAGACCTACGTCTTCCACGTGGTGTCCAGGGAGTTCCAGCTCGAACAACCCAAACCATCGGTTATCTGCCAACACGGGGTGGACCGCCGGGCGTGCGACTCAAAGGTACGCCTTCCACGGAGCACGTCGAGTTTGGGTAAGGAGGATAAATGTGGCCGCATTCATCATGCTGCCATCGTCCATTGAAGCGTTCCTTCCCGCGGATCAGGTTTTGGAGCGGGGAGGAATTTGCGCGGGTTTGTGCTTATGCACATCTGAATGAGCAAAACGGGTAACGTTCACGACACCTCAGTATCTAATTAGTGTTCTGACCTCGTGTGTGTGTGTGTATGTTTGTGAAGTTTATTCATGCATATACCCTGATGAGCCAAAACATGATGACCACCGGCCTAATATGCTGTTGGTTTATCATGTGCTGCCTAAACAGTGACACGGTAGAACTGCCGGTTTGGACCAGACGGGCATAGTCGGGTCATGACGTGGTTAGTCCACAGTAATGACAGTGCGTTTATCTCATTTGGGAGAGTACCGACGCTGTGTGTTGCCAGTGGAGTTCTACATGCTCAACAGCCCTCTGTCGGTTCTAGATGGCCTGTTTACCAGGCAACTGTCGGACGTCAGAGGAGCTCAAGTACACCATGACGCGCCTCGCTGTCGATGGAGCAGACCTATTTATAGTAGAGTACGGCTGTGCAGCCAACATCAAGGTAAAAGCTCAAACTTGGTATCAGTCTTTTCAATTGAGGCGTGGTGGAAGACGCAACGTTACGAAGGCCTATCGGCCTGATCTTAATTAATAAGAGAAAACACATAGCCGGGTTGTTTCGATGAAGAAAATCACAACCCCTCCCAAAAATAAACAACTTTCACACCCCAACTAACTGTCACAAAGCAAACTGACACCTGGCATATCACCCTCCTGTTCTGCACCCCTCTTTCCTCCCAAGACGGGCGCAATCCGCCTCGCCAACTGCAACCTGCACAACCAGGCGGTCGGAGAGGGCATCAGTGCAGTGGTGCAGGACGTCCACGTCTACCAGTACATCGAACAGCAGCAGCCCCAGCAGCAGCAGCCGCCGCCCCAGCAGCAGATGGATGGAGCCCGCCTTGGCCCCGGAGGTCAGGGGTCGGGGCCGGGCCAGCCCCCCGTGCTACGCCGCTCCTACTGGCTGGAGGCAGGCTCGGTCAACTTTGCCCTCATCACGGCCGACGTGGCGCTGGCAGCCGACCACCCCGCCAAGCACGAGGTGCAGAGGAAGTTTCTGGAGCTCCACGACGCCCAATGGAAAAGGTGCATCCCTGTTCAATACTGAACAGTCCGTTTAGCAAAGGGAAGGATTCAATCTTCTCTCCCAGAACCCATTACAATTGTATGGTTGTTGGCATAGATGGTTTAGTCCTAAATAGTGCTTACTGTGACCACATAAAGCCAATCTCTGAATTGGCTGGGTAATGTGCACTTACGACTTTTACTGCGTACTCTGGTTGGGGTTCCATTATTTTGAACTGTGATTTGCCCCTAAAGTGCTCTGTTGACGATGTAGGTAATCACCCTCCATTGCAATACAATACCTACCTCCTAATAACTCTGTTCTTGGCGTTCTGATATGAAAAGGCATTATACTAAAGAAACTACTGCACATAATTACCCAGTGTCTATCCTCTGGCACATGTAATAGCAGAGGACAAAGAACTGAAGGTGTCATGACTTGATAGACTCTAGCACAGGGGTGTCATGACTTAGTAGACTCTAGCACAGGGGTGTCAAATCCTGGACCTCAGAGGCCACCTGATTCAATTAAATGGGTTATTATCAAGCTCTGTGGAAGCCTGATAACGACCATTCATTTGAATCAGGTGTGCTGGAGCAGGGAAACATCTAAAACATTCAGGACAGCGGACCCTGAGGACCAGGATTTGACACCCCTGCGAGTCTAGCGTATGCAAATGACTGGTTAACAACTATCTCTAAATTCCCATTCAATTTATGGATTGAAAACGTGTTTTTGTTTTCTCACTCCTCGACTCTCTCTCTTCGTCTCAGGCTATGGTTCCTGTGGCCTGATGATGGTGCTGCTAAGAACAAGCGCAGCAGGAACAGGTGTGGCTGTCTGGGGGGTTGCAGGTTCTTTGGAGGCACCAATGCTGGCCTGGACTTCTTCAGACTGGAGGAGATGACCCCCTCCTCCAGCTCCGCCTTCTCATCCTCCAGTACCGATACTGACATGTGCTACGGCCAATCGCTGTTGCAGCCTGGCGAGTGGATCATCACCAAGGAGTTGCCCAAACTGGGGGATGGTACGGAATTGTTATATTTTGAAGTCTTAAGGTTTGAACGGAGTTGATTTGAGTTCAGAAAATACGATTGAACTCTTTCTTCTTAGTGTATGATTTCTTAGCTGTATTAACACATATTTACATAATCCCTTAGGTAAGGGGGGAGGGTTGAAGAAGGAGAACTGCTCTCCGGTTCTCCCTGGTCCCCCACCTGAGCTGCCGGAAAGGCGAGGTCAGCACTTAAGCTTGCAAGTGCCTCTGCGCTCCCAGAGTTCAGCCTCTTCCTCCGAGGAAAATAGTTCCTCCAGTGCAGTGCTGCCCCTGCTGGCTGGAGAGAGGGACAGCCCGTCCCCCAGCACTGAGGAAATCATGTTCCCTGTGAATGGCAAGAGCACTGCAGAGTGAGTCATGTTTTGGCATTCAAGTGAAGTTGCTTCACCGCGTTATTATGTCACTAACTTTGACAGCCTTAACATGCATGCTGTTTTTATATCACCCATATCATCCTCTTGCACTGACAAAAATTACATTTACGCACACATACACTGTGTATTGTACACTTCATCTTTTGCACTATTCCTCTCAGCACCCTCGGAGAGGTTCCAGAAGGTTCCCCGATATCCCCCAACAGCACCCAGGAACGCTCCTCCCTCCGGTCCCCTCTCCGCTCCCCCCTCAAACGCCAGTCCTCCGTCCAGTCTGGAAGGCTGGGCAGCACCAAGAGCTTATCCGCCGCCGTTTTCACCGACAAGCCGCCCCCAGCTACTCGCTGGCGGCGTCCAGTTTAGCAGCGAGGTCTCGCGTAGCGATGAGAATGTCCTGGACTCGCCGCGCCAGCGTCGAAGCTATGGCTCTTTCCCGTTCACGCCATCGGCAGACTCCAACACCTTCCACCAGTACCGCTCGGCTGACTCCAGTATGTCCGTGGCGGACAGCGAGGCCTACTTCTCCGCCGCGGAGGACTTTGAGCCAATCAGCAGTGCCGATGAAGGTCCGGGGACTTACCCAGGCCGTAAGAAGAAGAGGAGACAGCAAATGCAACAGCCCCAGCAGCAGCCCTATCACATGGAGAACTACAGGTTGGTGGTGGGCCACACTGGAGATGCATGACTTGTGTGACTTCATTTCCCCTTTTATCCCTCTGAGGTAAACTAACTTGACTCTTTTCAAGTGTGTGTTTAGACACTGATTTTATCCGTTTTCACAAATCTTTTCCGACAGTATTAAATGAAACCCCTACCTTTTTGATAGGACACCTGGCACATTCGTTCTCAGCGTTTCCTAACGTTAATTAATCGAATTCGTCCTTAACGAATGACGACATGTTAATAAAATAAAACAAACCGGTTTGACCTGGCGTTCCCCAGCCGCAGCTCCATCTACCACAGCGTGGAGGGACCCCTCACCTACGTGCTGAACGGCGAGCTCATCACCGAGCCACGGCCGCTGCCCATGCCGCCCGTCCTCCCCCCGCTGACCGCCCAGCCCATCCCCAGGCACACCTCGCAGGCGTCCTTCGTGTCGGCGCTGGCCATGGAGGAGGAGGGCTCCGTCGAGGCCGAGAAGACCGCCGAGCCGGGCCTCGTGACCAGACAGCCGCACGTCATGGCCTGCTACCAGAGCTACATGGCCCACTACCAGGTGAGGCGGCAACACGCGCTCTGGTATGGAGGAGGCTTCACCAGGGAGTGTTCACAGCGGTTGATGTATTAAGAGTGGTAATGCCTTTTTATGGATGAGGTTCTGTTCATTTGGGAGGAATGTCTCGGTCCTACAGCGTAGTGCAAGTAAGAAACTAAGGACAAAGAAGTGGAAGTGTGTAAGTGGAAGTGTGTTTTGTGTGGTGATGTTGCAGGTGTCTAAAGCAAAACAAATCGAAAGCATTTTTTTATTTTTTATATATTTACATTTTCGGTGATAACGATATGTTATGATGATGCTTTTCATTCCATATTTAGACCTTTTTCAATCAAACCAGATTGGATCCGTGTTGTTGAAAATGTCGATCTTCCGAAAATTAGGTGTCCAATTGGTCCGTCAAGCAGCCGACCAATAAGAGGACGTCCAAGTCCTCTCTGCACCGCCCCCTGGACCTTGACACACCTACCAGCGAGGAGAGCTCTGCCTCTTTTGATCAACTCTCCGTTCCTAGTTTTAAGGTACTTCCGACAGGTCCAAGATAAGGGGTGCCTTGCATGTTGTAGGACTTACTTTGATGCACATACAAACATATTTATTGTAGGCAGAAGCTTTCAGTGTTTCCCCGATATGGGAATGACTATTTCCCGTTCTTTATTATTGTTTCACAGGTAGTTAAACCAGGTCTGTCCGCTAGTTCTCTACTAGACAGAGGAATTCAACTCATGGGAGACACAAACTGGTATAACTTTTTTTTTCCCTCCACTCATTCTCTTAGCATTTGGTAGTTTAAAAAGGTTCCATATGCCAACCTTATACGTGATACTGGGTCAATTCAATTAAACGTATAGGCCTATGCTCGAGAAAAGTAGGGTTAGTGTAACTCCATTGAACAGCATACATGTTCATGATGTACCTGTGTATGTCAGCCCCCCATACACCGCCCTGGATAAGAAGGCCATGGAGCACACCGATGACACCACCACGGATGACTGGACATCTGAGCAGCCACTTGCCCAGACAAGGACCACTGCTATCGTGGAGGTGAAGGGCGCCATCAACGTAGTGCTCACTCCTCTGGTGGCTGAAGCACTGGACAGGTTTGTCTTTACTCATGATAGCAGCCTACTGTAGTGGTCTATCGGGAATTTGTGTTAGCAGTGCTGTTTGACATCCGTAGAAAAGGTGCCATTTTCATGGACGACTGCTATCTAAATGGCTTACAATCTACCAGCTTGTTACACTTTTTTTTTTTTTTTTCTTCTTAAAAAAAAAAATCAAACTCAACAACGACATTATTGTCAAGTATTTTATTTTGCTCAGTAACATTTCCAGCCTTTTCCCTTCTCCCCAGGTACATTGAGTCCATGGTCCACTATGCCAGTATCCGCCACCCTGCTTCCATTTTGGATGACCTGCACGGAAAAGTCCTGAATGAAGCCTACCAGATCAGCAAGTCGACTGTAACTGAGTCTGTAAGTTCACCTCAACATTCAACACTTTTATTTTATTCTCAAACATTGTGCAAGGCAAATTTGGCTTTTTTCTTGCATTTTAGAGCAGCTGGAAATCAAGCCTGCATGCCGATGTTCTTTTTCTACTTCCTGTTCTCCCTCCCAAATGCGTAGAGCACAGCCAAGCAGGAGCACAAGCTGTCCAAGTCGGAGGGTACCACCCCGGGGTTAGGCAACACTCAACAAGGCCAAACTGACCTGTCCGTCAAGCCACCAGACAACGTGAAGATCAAGGGACTCCAAGCCAATGTGTCCATCCCCAAGGTGAATGGAAGCAATGCTAGCAAACAATGAACTCTTTACACTGATTGGAGGTTGGTAGGGTCAAAGATACCATTCCAGAATAATAGAGAGACTACCTGCTGTGAATGAAGAGACTGGAAAGAGACTGGAATATTTAGAGACCCAATAGTTTGGTATTGGGTAAAGTTTGCTTTATTTAATGTGGATTAAATACACTTTTGCTGCTGACAGTTCAACTGAACTTGAGGTACCGCATTGCTTCTATGAAGTTAACACATTTAGAATAATTGCTGTACATGGGGCTGCTCTGTGTGTTAAATGTGAACTACAGTTCATTCAGCTTATCCGCTGGCGCACAATCAAAGGAATGACTTGAAGAGGACCAACGTTTTCCTCTTTTATGATGAGATGTAAAAGCTGTAACGTGTCTCTTCTTCACCCCCAGGTGAACCTGTGTCTCCTCCAGGCCTCTGTAGAAGAGGGATCTCCCTCCAGCTCCAGTAAGAACGTCACCCACGTCTCCCTGGTGGCTCTGTGCTTCGACAGGATCGCCACCCAGTTCCGCATGAACAGGTAAGTCCCTTCTCGATACCGGGTTGAAGCGCACCTTTCGTCCTTCTCCCGACTCGTTCCCAGCACCGTTTGAAACGATAGATGGACGGATAGTTAGAACTCGCTCAGACACACACACACACACACACACTCGTACTCATCCCAAACATATACCTCAGACACCCACGTCCCAAACCCTTCTTCTTGCCCCCCGTGCGCGTAGGGGCATTGTAGAGGAGAATCCCAACGCCGCAGAGCAGGCTCGCCCTTCCGTCATGTTTGAGAAGTACGCCTCCGCCACCAAGATGCAGCCGCAGTCCTCCGGCTCGCTGCGCTCCAACGCGGGGATAGAGAAGGGCAAGGAGATCGCTGCCCGCCTCAACATCCACCGCATCCACAGTCAGCTCCGGGGCTTGGACTCCACCGGTAGGTTTCATTTGGCTTTAGGTTTCTCCGCACGGTGTACATGTCCCTCACCCTTATGCTTGGCAGTTTGACACAGTTTGCATATTTTATAGCAAACACAAACAAGCAAACGACAACAAAAGAAACGGTTGAATATCAGTTTTTGTGTGTATTCCCACCAGTTGCTCAGTATATGATGATGTACAAAGTGTATTTCGCAAAGAATCAACACGCACCTACTAGGGATAGTGTAAATATGTCATTTGACTATTGGCAGGCTATATGCCTATTTCAAACATCCATGTTTACATGGGGTTTTTCTACCTCCTGTTTCATCTAGACATAGGCACCTGTGCCATCACCGCCATCCCTTTTGAGAAGTCCAAGGTGCTGTTCAGCCTGGAGGAGATGGAGGAGTTTTCTCTGGTGGACGAGACTGAGATGCAGGCCTCAGCGGCAGAGCTGGCCCGCACAGCCTCTCTGGAGAAGTGGGGCTGGATCATGTTTGAGTGCGGCATCGAGAACCTCACCGTCAAAGGTACTGTTGAGACGATGGTAAAGCCGTCTCTAAACGGTTTGGCCTGCATCTAGCTAACGTCCAAAGGGCTTTATTCTCAAGTGAAAGGGTTCCTAAAATGGTTGCCATTTTGAATAGCTGGACACCCAATGAGGTGGCATTAGAGGTGGGGTTGGTGAACTCAGCTGTCCGTTTTCTGTTTGTGCGTAGGCGGCCGCCAGTCTGGCGCCGTGCTCTACAGCGCGTTTGGGGTGATGGGTCGCTCGGACGCGGGCGCCAACACCGGCATGTCCAAGTCGAACGGCTCGTCGGGCTCGCAGACTGGGAGCGGCTACAGCACGGACGTGTCGGACGACAACCTGCAAAACGATGCAGCCAGCCCCGCCTCAGACGCCAACGCTAACTCGGACTCGGAAGACCAGGTACGCTTCCAGAACATCGTTCAAACTAACGCCACGCAAAGTTAAAGGCACGAGAGGTCGATGCTGTTTCGTGTAAAAGTATCCATTTTGATGGATTCCCTCAGATGTTGATATGAATATCGTTGAGAACAATGTGTCATGTCATGAACGTGTTCGTGACCAAACAATAATGGCCGGGTTTCCCAGATTCGTTAAGAAGCTCTTAACGCTAAGAGCTTCTTAGGAGCATTCTAAGAACGCTCTAGAACGCTCTTAGAACGCTCCTAAGAAGCTCTTAGCGTTAAGAGCTTCTTAACGAATCTTGGAAACCCGGCCAATATCTGTTGAATGTACATTTCTAAATCCTTTTCTAGAAACTATATATTCTAAGCTGTCAGCTCCATTGGTCAACGTCTAGGAATACACTTTATAGTACCTTTTAAGACCCCCCCCCCCCCCCCCCCCCCTAAATGTGCAGAGTTTGATGTGTTTACTTCTCCCCTTCTCCTGCAGGACGAAGGAGTCGAGTCTGATGACCTGAAGAAGGATCTCCCCCTCATGCCCCCTCCCCCAGATTCCAGCAGTATGAAACTGACTATAAAGGAGATCTGGTTCAGTTTTGCTGCCCCGACCAATGTCCACTCTCCTTCCCAAGCCATCTCCAGGTGCGTCTAGAGCATTAGAAGTTTCCAGAAGCAGGAGGCGAATGTGTGCACGAGGGGAGTTATTGACCATAAAACCACACAAGGACACAGGTGACGCATTTTCTGGCACGGTGAATTTCTGGCTCATGAGGTCCGGTGTTTATGGACAGTGTGTATGTTCTTTTCTGCAAGTTGACTTGCTTCATCCACAGTTCACTTAGTCACCGGACTCTCTTAAGTCTGATTTAATACTTAACCCCAATAACGTGCCAGTTTACATCACCGTAAGGGCTCTGCAAGTGTTAAAGAAACAGAATGCACAACGTCTTGGTGTGTGACCTGGTGTGTCCGTAGAGGATATTTCTGTCGAAGTCCAGCCCTCGTTGATGCTGGTAGGAATGCTAGTCATCTAAAGCCGTCCTGTGGTGCTCTTTGTGGTGCTCTTTGTGGTGGACCTCTGCCCCCGGGCCCTGAGCCTGAGTGGGTTTTGCTGTGGTGTTGGCAGGGCTCCAGACAGGGCAACTGAGTCCATGGTCGGGCACGCCTGGTCACAAAGACAACAAATCATGTTGTGGACTTGAGAAGCATTTCAAACAGCAATGTTGTATTAACAAGAACTGTCGATGTTTGGAGTACAAAGTATTTTAGTGTACATCTTTTTGAGGAAAACCTTCTCTCCCCCCCCCCCCCCACCCTTGTCATTAGGCAACTAAACCTCCTGAGCACCGCTACCCCTGCTATCGGAGCCTGGCTTGTCCCCATTGACCAGCTCAAATCTTCCCTACGCAAGCTGGACATGGAGGGGACACTACGAGTGTGCGCGGTCATGGGCTGCATCATGACAGAAGCACTGGAGGTCAGCTTTGACTTAAACACCCACACGCACACGTGAAACACAAGAGGGTGTGGATGAATCCTCGATTTTATTTTGGATGCATTTCTTTCTTTTCTAGAAAAAGAGCATCCACGTTCCCATCCGAAGTAAGTACAACAGGGTGACCAAGCGAGCACGCTACCTCCACGAGAATCCGTCCTGCATGCTGTGCAACATCCTGTACCGCTACCTGCAGCAGGCCAACTACTCTGTCATAGAAGAGGCCACCATGGTGAGTCTGTTGGCGACTTGGGAGATGAAGCTCATACATGGTATCAACAGTATTATTACATCTGCTCTCCTGCCCACGGTCCTCCACTACTCCTGCTTGTCTAATAAGGTTTTAATTGAGAGTTAATAACGTTGGATAATTCCCATCACTAATAGGTTATCAAGCAACAAGTAGGAACATTAAATTATATTAAAATGCTGTAGCCAGCACCACTGAGGTTTGAGAAGGCATTTCTTTCCCTTTAAAACTTCGGGTCATAGACTCAGTAACTCTTAACTCTGACTCCCCCTGCCCCCCCCCCCCCCCCCCCTCCAGAACGATGGCCTGCCCGCCTTGGTGACCTTAAAGAAAGGTCTGGTGGCCCTGGCCAGGCAGTGGATGAAGTTCATCGTGGTGACCCAGGGCTTCAAGGCCATTGGCCTGATGAGGCCCAACCAGCTGCCCAAGCCCAAGGAGCCTCTGCCCAACCTGCCAGACCTGGGCCAGGGCCTGGACAACGGGGCCGCCCTGCAGAGCGACACCAGTGCAGACGGGGCCGAGTTTGAGTTCGATGCGGGTATGTCCCGCGTTTGTGCCGGGAATAAAGCAACTCACCAAGTCCAGAGTGTCTTTAATGGCATTGTTGATGTCATGCCGACCCCCCACTAGCCTCCCCCTCCCCCCAACCCCCATTTCACTTACGACTGTTTAGTGAGCGATAAATACATAAAAAGCCTCGACGCAAATGTTATGTCTTTCATAAACATTTGACTACTGTTCTCTAGCCACTGTAAGTGAACACACCATGCTGCTGGATGGAGCGTGCAGTAAACCACCGCCCACGGCCGAAAAATCTGGACCCGTCAGCGGTGTTGAGATAATGAGGAAGCTCTCCAAGTCTCACACGCACAATGAATCTGGACTCAAAATTAAGGTGTGTGTTTAAGTGGGTGGAAACTAACGGTTGAACCTGTTTGCCTATGTTTTCTAAATAATACATTTATTGCAGCACAAGGATGTCTCCATTAAAATCGCTATGACACCGTCTGTTTGTGTGTCTCTGTGTCCATTGGCTGCTGTATCTGTGCGTGTGTGTTTGCTTCCCACAGGGCTCTCACCCCTACCAGTCTCTGAGCTACACTAGCGGGGACACAGCTGCCGACTCCCCAGCCCACGTCAGCCGAGGTGCCCTGCCGGCCAAGGACAGCCCCCGGAAGGAGAGCCTGCTCAGCTATCTGACAGGCAGCTTTCCCAGCCTCCACAACCTGCTCGAAGGGACGCCGCAGAGAAACGAGCCCGCACGCCAACGCCAAGAGCAACTCTCTCACACGCACAGGTAACGCATGCTAATGGGCTACTTTGAATGCCATGAAAAAACAACAACACCGCACTCACTCGTGATACAAACTCTTGAAATGCAAACAGACTTTTTGGGGCCTTTTAGGCAAACAGACTTTCACACCAGCAGGGATGCCCGGTGTTCTCACAACCGAACACTAACAAGGCAGACATGTCTGTTCGAATGTGATAAATCCCCCCCCCCCCCCCAGAACCGACAGAAAGATACTTTTACTTTTAGACTGAATCCTGGCCTTTTGGTATCCTTTGAGTAGTATTTTCCGGCAAATCCGTGTAATCTAGTGTCAGGTTCATTGTAAAGCCAACAGGAGCTTGAAGATCATAGCCCTGTCTCTGCCCACAGACGTTTGAAATTGCTCAGATATCGGAGGAAAATCGCTGAAAGTAGAGGGTTACTTGAAAGAGTGAACGATGCGAGGGCAGTGCGCCCCAAAGGAGACCTCCAAGTGGGCCTGTTTCCCACAGCTGGAGTGAAACATCCACTTGAACTTGATCGCCCTTTTCTCTCTTGCTCACCACTGTAGGAAACAGTCTAGGTACCGATATGCTGACAGAACACCCCCTGTTGTCTGAGCCGTCCTCCGTGAGCTTCTACAACTGGATGTCCAACGCCGTAGGCAACCGGGGGGTGGGCGTTACCCAGGAGTCCCCAGTCAACAGGTCCCAGCACAACAGCTTGCACACGGGTAAAGGCAGCGCTGCGGCGTCAATATCACATGGAGGCTGCTCGATTCAAACAAGAGGATCATTCAAATATGATTTTAAACCGATTTGTCACAGTGTTTGGTTCTTTCATATACCGGACGTCACATTCCAAGTTCTTTTGAAGGACCCCCTCTTCTCTCGTCACCCCCTCAGGTGGCACCTGTAACCTGCCCACCATCCCCTCCGCGTCGGACTTCAACACCGTGTTGTCCAGCGACCAGAACACGCTGGACGGCACCCACTCGCAGCACTCCCAGCACAGCACCAGCCAGGACGACATGGCCGACGTGGAGGAGGGGAACCAGTGTCCTGCAGCCGTCCAGCTGGCAGACGCACAGGTACACTGAAGGAGAGCTTTAGTGCCTGCGCATTCGATTTGCTCTGTGGAGTGGACTGCTGACATTTAAATCGATGGGCGGATTTTTTGGGGAGCAGAAAAGCTGCCCAGGAGTATAACGGCAACATAATAGCCACTTCTGTTTCAATTGATTTAAATTCTGGGCTGCGGTTGTAACTATTATAAAGTTGAATGTTTGAGTGTTTGTTTGTAAAAAAAACGTCCCCGTAGGACAAAGGAAGTTTTATTAATTGTTGTCAGTCTGAGTTTTTCCTGCTTTTCTCTTTTCCGTTTATTATGTCTAGTCTAGTATGATAGTGTATAGATTTGAGTTGTTCTGACGATGCCCTTACTTTCAATAAGGCATTGATTGGCTTAAGTTGTTCTTGTGTTTCCATTCATCACCAGAATTAACGATGTGAACATACCATACTTTGGGACCTTTATTCCATCCGACTGCCTGTGTATGAGGGTGTCAATTCAATATGTTGAATATATCTTTAAAACACATGATAAATGTAAGGCTGTCTTTCCTCTTCTTGATCCTCTGTTCCTTCCCCTTCCTTGTTCACCCACACCTTCTCTCCATTCTTGGTGTTTGGCACTGCCAGGTGGTGTTCAAGCCTCTTCTGAGTCACACAGGGATCCAGGCCCAGGACACGACTCCCCTCAGCTACAAGATGTACTTTGGAGAGCACCTCTCCTTCTCCGGCACTCTGGAGTGTCTCCGGGCAGACATAGTTGACTCAGACACATCCAAGGAGCGAAAAAACAAGCGCTTGAAAAGGTAACGGTTATTGGGAATAGTTTATGACTTAAGGAATCAATTAGTATTCCTTGAGAGACACTGGGCCCTTTTGTTTTAAGACAGTTGAGTTTAAAGGCAGGGTGAGTTTTACGAACGAGATTTTAGTTTGAGTTTGGAAGTTTCCAACCTCAAATATCCCTCCCCCTAAACACATGAACATGTCTGTCTTCTGTCAGGAGGGAGGTAGACAGGCAAGTAGCCCGTCCCGTCAATGCATGTGGTCAGAATTATTTTGCCTGTTATTCTATGAAGAAATCTGTCATTTCTGCTTGAAAATAGTCAGTTTGTAGATAGTTAATGCAGGTACTGTCGATAGCGAAGTCATAAGCAGACAGGAATCGGAAATCATATGGAGTGGAGTGGGAGATTTGCAGTGTCATTCTGCGAAATACATCTAATGTACCAAGATATGACGGATCAACCCGTTTCTAGGCTCACTGCTGTATGATGCCTCCGTTTCTCTCCTCCTCCCACCCCATCGTGTCTGTGCAGGAAAGGCATGGTAAACCTCCCTCCGTTGGAGTTCAAGCCCGCCCTGCTCATCGAGACGTTCAGCCTGAACGCCGTCGTCATGGAGAACTCCACCAGCGCCCCGCCGGGCTCGGCGGCCGCCGCGCCCCTCTCCTTCCACGACCTCAACCGCCGTCATTACAACACGTTCCACTGCGACTTCACCACGGCGTGCCAGGCCATCAGCCAGCGCGTGGACATGGCCCTGGTGCGCCTCATCCACCAGTTCAGCACCATGATCGACGACATCAAGGCCACGCAGACCGACATCAAGCTCAGCCGCTACACGGCCGGCTCGGCCTCGCCCACGCCCACCTTCAAGGCGCGCCCCTATCGCCACTTCCGCTCGTCGGACTTCAGCCGGAGCTCCAGGGGAAGCCTGAACGGGGCGGGGCGGAGCGGGGCTACCCAGAAGAGCAAGAGGGGGATGGGGGGCGGGGAAGGAGGCAGAGGGGCGGGCGGAGGCTTGCCATCGAACGGCCCCCCGTCCGGGGCGGACACGCTAGGAAGGAGGGAGCCGAGAGGAAGGACCTCTCTGGGACGCTCGGAGCGACGCACATCCAAGGTACGTTTTGAAGGAATGGCGCCTGTGCAACGAAACAAAGCGAGGAGAGACTTGTATTTATTGTGTGAAAGGTCATTGCTTTGCTGTGGTCCGGTCCTTTTTAATGTATTCGCCTCATCACTCCTCTCAGGTGTCGAGGAAGGGCTCCCGGGATGTCGCGGACCACATGGCCATCCAGATGGACGACTCGGACTCCATCACGGTGTCGGAACAGAGCGAGCCGTCGGCCGAGTGCTGGCAGAATATGTACAAGCTGCTCAATTTCTACTCCCTCATCTCCGATCCCACCGGCATCTTGGAGAAGAGTTCCCCTGAGAACTGCCTCTCAGGTGCGGATGTCTCTGGTTTCCTGTCCTCCCTCCTCTTCACGTCCGTCCTATTTGCTGCTCGTCTCTCTTTGCCAGCTCACTGTGTGCTGGGAGTGCTCTGTGGGTCGTCCAGCTATTTCAATGTCAAATAATGGGAGATTTGAAGAAGCAGAATATAGGTCTTCTATATTTCTTCTCTCGTCAGAGACAAATTAAGCCTATTAAGCCTGCCATGCACTGACTCACACAATTATCTTTTAATATCCACCCAATCTGGGATTTCAACTTTTGCCATGCATTTCTCATTCCAGTGCTAAGACATTCGTGTCTCTTACATTTAGTCATTTAGCAGACGCTCTTATCCAGAGCGACTTACAGTAAATACAGGGACGTTTCCCCCCCCGGGGAAAGTAGGGTGAAGTGCCTTGCCCAAGGACACAACGTCATTCCGCACGGCCTGAATCGAACCGGCAACCTTCTGATTAATAGCCCAATTCCCTAACCACTCAGCCATCTGACCCCCAGATGTCTCTTCCTCCCCTGTGCGTGTCCTGACAGATGGGGGTCGCAGCCCGTCTGAGCCTCTGTGTCGCGTGATCTATGAGAACGAGCAGCAGGATCCCACCACCCCCAACAAGCCCTCCGGGGCGGGGGGGCGTCGGCGCAGCCTGGTGAGCTCCGAGCCACAGCACGTGACCCTGATCGTGTTTGGGATCGGCATGGTCAACCGCACCCACCTGGAGGCCGACATCGGGGGCCTCACCATGGAGGCGGAGCTGAAGAAGATCCACGGCAGTTTCACTCTCAAGGAGAAAATGAAAGGTGAGTCAGTTCTAGGCCCCATTCAGTTCTAGGCCCCATTTGATGACTCCAATGAAATATTTTCAACATTCAATCCCAAAAAAAATTTCTCTCTTTGAGATAATGGTGATTTAAGCAAATTACGGAATAGGAAACAAGGAGCCGCGGGCGTATATGAAGCGAATATTCCTCTTATGTTCTGACGATTTGTGGACATTCAAGTTCTCATCATGGTTGCATTGGAATATTGCATTGTATGGTGTTTACAAATCCCCCACTGCAACACCGAGTCCTGTTTCTCCAGACATTCTGCACCAGAAGATGACAGAGACGTGTGCGTCGGCTCACATCGGAGGCGTTAACATCGTGTTGCTGGAGGGAATCACACCTGACATCCAGTAAGTACCTGAAGGAAAGTGGTTGATTTGATCCTCATTGGATAGATGGTTAAAGCCCTGCCAAACGACCACAGAATATAGATTTTTCTTTTCGTAAATCTTTGCAGGTTAGTTTCTTTTTCCTCCCCATGATAAGGTTGATCGTGATACTTATCATTAACACTGGCCTTTTCCAATTCTTTTGTATGTCAGTCCGTTCTTTTATCTGAATAATCAAGTTGTATCCTGTTACGCAAAGTGTCTGATAATAATCACATGGCATCTAAAAAGCAGCTTGTAGGTTTCCTTAACGCCGCAATTTCATCGAGTGCAGTTGACCAGCCGATTGTTCAAGACATTTTTCTGTGTGACTTCTCACTTGTCGTTTGCTCTCTTTCTTTACCTTTCCCTGCCTTTCCTCTTTCGCCTACTTGCAAAGACTGGAGGATTTCCCTACATCTCCTACCAGCACAGCCAAACAAGAATTTCTGTATGTTCTGCTATTACACATTTCAGGGTTTGCATCTGACCTAGTCTATTTAGCAATGGCAAATGATTACCTTGTGTGGTCATTCTGTTGGAATGTAGACTAAAACAACAGGAACAGCAAGAACAGTGCTTCAATGTGGGCCCTGTTTGCGGCAGCTGTAATCTCTAGATTAGTCTTACAGGCATGGTAAGCACAATTTGCAATATTACCTTGAGTTTAAAAGGATTCAAACCAAAATATCCCACCCCCTCCCTTCAAAGCCACTCCCCCAAAACACATGAACTTTGGCAACACTGACTACTGCCGGGAGGTAGACAGACGGATAGACAGACAGACAAGTAGCCCATACAATCATTGCATTTGGTCCGAATGCCATCCAGTCATTGGTTGCTATCAGGATGTTTATTTCAAAAAGTGCTTCTCAACAACCTTGCTTACCCTGCCTTTAATTCCTATTTTGGGCCAGCTTACTGTTAAACTATCCTTTTCTCACTTTTCTGCTTTCCTCTTTGTGCATACTAATAACATACTGGTAATAGCACTAGTTTGTCATATCCAATCAGAGCAGTCTAAGAAAGGACATCAAATTAATCTAATCCGTTTTTTCAAATGAACATTTTGAAATGATGGTACAGCCAGTTGAGATCATATTTTGATTAATTGAAATTAAAATGTAGTAAAACATTTTATTACATAGGCTGTGATTGTGCAACATGTTAAATTCAGTCACAACTCTACCAACAGTGCACAAAGGTTTGGGTAAAATATTTTACCCAGTTTATATGCATCTTTCCGCTGCCACTGCATGTCCATCTACGTGATAGATCCAAGGCTTCCCCTCCACAGCCCTGACAGCCCTCCCTCCGTTTCAGAACCGTGGTCAAGTGCAACATCGCTAAGTCGCAGGCCCTCTACAGTGCCCAGCGCGGCCTGAGGACCAACAACGCTGCCGTGTTCAACGTGGGAGCCGTCATGATCAACATCCCCCAGCACCCGGCCACGCTGCACAGCATGATGGTCCGCAGCTCCCACCAGCTCTCCAAACAGATCTCCGACCTCATCCGCCAGCCAGCTAACATGTGAGTCACTTCAGAATCGTAGGATGGCCACCCCTGGAATTGTCCCCCCCCCCCCCCCCCACGCTCTTCTCAATCATCCAATTATTTCCAGGGGATATGGTCGACTTGAAGTGCTACGGTCCAAAATCTTCATTCTCAACCTGTAATTGGTTAATTGTTTTAGAATGGGTGTAGTCAAGTTCGAATGTCAAGACAAATACAAATGTGTATCCTTTTTTGGTTTTAGTCCACCACCTACCAGAGAGGACACCCCCACCCCCCAGCCGTCAGACAAAAGCTCCAGCATCAACCAGACCCCAGTGGAGGCCAACGAGTTCCCCCAGCTGCCCGAGGGCCTGGAGAAGAAACCCATCGTGCTCAAGTTCAGCGCCATGATGGACGGCATCACCATCGGAGCGGCGCTGCTTCCCTCCCTCAAAGCCGAGTACAAGATGGGTCGCATGAAGAGTCACGGCATGACAGGTGGGCCTATATCGGCCATGTTTTCGGGACTTGGAAAAACCTGCTTTTGATTTAGGTTTCATTACCATGCACATTTACCAAGTTTATGTTGTTGCAATAGATGCGACCACAATTGGCAGATGTTGTATTTTTCCACTTTAGTGGCTGTATTTGGCTTGTTATTTCAGAGGCGGACACAAAGCACAAACAGAAATCCTCTCACATTTCATGTTATCCCACTGTTAATCCCACAGCCCTCTTAATTTGTTTTTTGGAAATTGTATCACCCATCCAGGAGCCCAAACCCGGTTCACCTTTGAACTGCCCAACCACAAGCTGTGCTTCCAGTCCAAGGTCTCTCCTGTGGATATGTCCACCATGCCCCCATCAGCCAGCCTCAACCTGCCCCCAGTCACCATGTCAGGAGAGTACATCATGGAGGAACATGAGAGTCACTCGGACCAGGGCTGGGCCCATGATGACTTTCCCCCCAAGCAGGGCAACTACCTCCAGGGCAACTACCTTAGCTGCGAGGCAGAGGTAACATAGTTAGGAACACCACTTTGTGCTCAAGGGTAGTCTTACTCATGCGGTGACAAAGACACTAGCTTGGTTTTGGCAGAATTAGAATGAGCAAAACTCTCATAGTCAACGCCTGACTGAAGGAGCATGCTCATCAACTTAAGGAAAGTCAAATCTTCTGGAGCGTTTGCAGACAGATTTGATTGCGGCTTTACAAGCAGGGGTGATAGAGGAAGTCTGTCACAGCCATGCCTTGTCGGTTTTAACGACAGAAACCTGTTGCAGAATGTGCACAAATAATTAGCAGAATGTAATATTAATCAAACATTGCGTGATAGACAGATCCAATTAGCACAGCGAGACAGTCTAGCCTACTGTACTTTTTGAGAGATGTCGGTTTTCTCGTGAGGGTGTCATTTACATCATTAATTTGTTGGAACCACTTTAAATGATTATATGACATAAACAAAGTAATTAAATAAAGAAATAAGAAAATACAAAGACAAATAGGCCTAGCCTACTGTAATAAGCGATAGAACATCTAACGTGGTCACTACATTTAATTTGTCTGCTACTTTTTGCCAGCCCTCCTGGATTTTGCTGACTTTGAGGTGTTCCCTGACGTTTTGATTAAATCTTCCAATTTGGAGTAACCTTTGAGCAAGCTCTTGCTCTGTTTGGCTCTGTTGCGGAAAACACGGGGTGCTCTTTTTGGCCATGGTGAGCAGCCATAGACTTATGTGAGCAGCCAACAGCAGTGTTGCTGATCAAGGTTTCTACTATCGATACATACCCCCTTTTAGACCAACGCATAACTCAATCCAGCCATACCAATCATAAACAACAAGGGTGTTGGAAGAACCGAATTAGCCAGATCCTGATTAGCACGATGATGTCATCTTGGATGTGCACTTTGATCTCGGATGTAAGAAGCGACGTACGGAGAACGGGCCCCTGGTCTGGCCTATTCAGGCAGAATCAAACATTCTTCAGATGAGTCTTGTAAGGGTGCAGTCCCCCATACCTGTGGCTGTACCGAGTGAACTGGCCGAGAACGATCTAAACTAAGTGTTTCTATCTAGTTTCGTCACGTTTGAATCACGTACGATGTTTTAAAAAACTAAAAGATGAACTAACCCTTTACAAATGCTTGTTGGTTGTCTTGCCTCTACAGATTGGCTCATTTGAGCACAACCTGACCACGGATCTCCTAAACCACTTGGTGTTTCTACAGAAGGTCTTCATGAAAGAGGTCAATGAGGTCATCCAGAAAGTCTCAGGTCTGTAGCATTCACTAGCGCCTGCATACAGATGCTGCAAAGATGTCTGCCCCCTTACGGATGAGGATGTAGAGTCTGAGAATCCATGGGTCAGTGAATTAGGTACCCTGATGGAAGATTATTGAAAAAAAAAAGAGTTGAGCTGGTATCATAAATAAGCACCATAATTCAGCCCTACATCATCAGGGCGGAATAATTGAATGTTTTGGGGAAAGGAGTGTCGTTCCCCACCCAATCACGATTTAGCTCATTTAAGACGCCCGGCACGTTGGTGTACTTTACAAAGGCTCCGCAAAACACGTTTGTTGCTGCAGTGGAGTGATGTCAGGTGGTTGGGTTCTCTTTGTGTACGCAGGTGGAGAGCAACCCATCCCTCTCTGGAATGAGCATGATATCTCAACAGATGCTGATAAGCCGAAGATTCTTCTCTATTCACTCAATCTCAAGTTTAAGGTATTGTGGCCTATTGTTACACCGTTTAGCTTTTTAGTCCCAGTTTTTTTTAAATTATTATTATTGTTTGCACACACAAGCTTCAAACCAGTTGTATGCAGATGTGTACAGTGCATTATATACTGGTTTCCTCACCACCTGTAATGTGCAGTTTAACACAAAATGTATGCAGACGCCATTTTGATTGAGTGTTCACAATGGATGTGCTTTGTATAGGGCGTTCAGATGACCGCCACCACGCCATCAATGAGGGCAGTTCGCTTCGAGACAGGCCTTATAGAGCTGGAACTGTCCAATAGGATCCAGTGCAAGGCCGGTGGCAGCAGCAGCTATCTTAAGCTGTTTGGCAAATGCCAAGTGGACTTGAATCTGGCTTTGGGACAGATTGTGAAACACCAGGTAGGATAAGTGATTCTACGGTTTTGCAATGGCTTACATCCAACATGTTTCTATGTGGTTTATCCTTGCACTTGCAGTCTTAAAGTTCTTAATGGGCACACTCCCAAGTTAGCAAAGTAGCTTGTAGCCAAGTATATATATATATATATACTTTGTGTTTTCCTTCCAGGTATATGAGGAGGCAGGTTCCGACTTCCATCAGGTAGCCTACTTCCGCACTCGAATTGGCTTGCGGAATGCCTTTCAGGAGGAGATCAGTGGCTCCTCAGACAAGGAGGCCGTCCTCATCACACTTAACCGACCAATCGTGTTTGCTCAGCCCGTGGCCTTTGACAGAGGTCAGGATTGATGATTTGAGGAAAATTCCCAGTTTCCACGCATGACTTACTATCTTTAGTGATATCTATATTCTTGAATTGCCACGTAGAGGGTATATTATGCCCACGAAACAAATGTACCCTTTTAATTGAGCTATTTTAACCAGGAGGATCCACCAAGTAACATTTGCGTCAACACACACACACACACTAACTGTCCCGAGTTCTCATTGCAGCCGTGTTGTTCTGGCTGAACTACAAAGCAGCCTACGACAACTGGAATGAGCAGCGTCTGGCCCTCAACAAAGACATCCACATGGCCACCAAGGAGGTGGTGGACAAGCTGCCGGGCATCCAGCAGACTTCAGCCCAAGCCTTCAGCACCCTCTTCCTGCAGCTCACTGTCAATGATCTGGGCATCTGCCTGCCTATCACCAACACGTCACAGGTACCCTACCGGCACACTGTCTGATCAGACACTCCAGCCACCATGTTGTCAGTTCATATTAGTTCAATGGTAGTCATGGCGGAGACGAATGTTGTTTAAATGTATTGAAACCCTCAGAATTGAATGCAGGATTTAATGCTCTGATACTCAGTAGGATAATTAACATGATTTTCTGGTGCATTAAATCAATGATTAGTATTCACATATCATTTATCAGTATTCACATCGCTATCTAATTTTTATTATGATCTTTATAAAATTACAGTTGTTTTAATGAAATAGATAAAAACTAATGATTTCACTTTAAGTTGTTATCTAAGCATTTATACTAAATAATGTTTGCATAACTTAGTAAATGCTTAATTGTACTCAACCACAGTTCAAGGGGAAATTAAAGGTAAAGAATAGTTTAAAAGCAAGCAAACCAAAGTTAATTCTTAGACCTGTCGCATACAATACAGCATCAGTAGTGAATCATAGAATTAAGTGAGGTTATAATTGTATCCCTTATCTCCATAGAAAGGACATGTACCACTTATCGAAGGCATCCGCTGTGAAGCCGGGGCCAGCAGTTCTGTAGGCCAGAAAAAATATGCAAGAAAAGTAACCTGAAATCTATTTAATCTCTTGTGAACTCTTGTTGGTGTCATGGAACAATCACCTGTGATAGCCTGTCATATGAAAAGTTTAATCATCTTCATAGTCTAAATAATGCTGACATAACCGGTCATAAAAATGTTACATATATATAACATATATATATGGGAAAATGTGTCCAATTTTTGACTGGTACTGTATATGTGTGTGTGATATATATATATATATATATATATATGTATGTGTGTGTGTGTTACATTTTCTCACCTATATATATATATACTGTATATATATATATTTTTTTTTTTTATTCTAAACTCAATTGACATGAGTGACATGACAGTAATGCAAAATAAAATATGACAGGCTGCATGCAATTTTAATTTCCAAGAGGAAAATAATTTGCAACTATTACAGTAACAGATGAATGCAACTATTGTTATTTGATGAAAAACAAGGTATACCTTGAGACAAAGTCCTTCACATGAAGTGCTACTAACCTGCTTCACCAATTTCCAACACTACACACTCCAACACACTTCCATACTGATATCATGTAAGTTGTTCCTCTGTTTTCCCTGTCCTCACTATACCCCTTCCAACCCCCATTTCTACCTCCGTCCCCCAATAGGCCAACCACAGCATTGACTTTGACACAGGCTCCGCCCTCGTGCTGACCATCGAGAGCACGCTGATCACTGCTTGCTCCTCAGAGTCGCTCGTCAGCAAGGGCCATTTCAAGAACTTCTGCATCCGCTTTGCGGAAGGCTTCGAGACGTCGTGGGACGACTGGAAACCTGAGCTCCGTGGAGACATGGTCATGAATGCATGTGAGCTGCCCACTGTCAAGTGTTGTTCCTTGTTTTGGTTCTATGTTCTAACTGTTAGAACTCTTTGGATTTGACGGCGTCTCGCTGCTGCGTGTCTGAATGCCACATACGAGCATTTCACCTACCCCATAAACTATTATTAACGATAAAATCTCCCTCCTAAAGTTTTAACCAACATTTTATTTTTATAGGTGTTGTCCCAGATGGTACTTATGAAGTATGCTCCAGAACCACAGGCCAACCGTCTGCAGGCAAGCTTTGAAACATTTTCCCTTCCTGTTTAAGTGTATTCCCCCCCCAATCAGTGTGGCAGTCAAGTAGGATAATGTATAGTAGGATAATGTATAGTAGGATAATGTATACCTCAATACAACTACCTATGTTTCTTTGTCTCCTTATCTTTTTCCTTTTTGTTTCTCCCCCTCCTCTTTCTGTACCTTTCTTTGTCTCTTCACAGAGAGCAACAGCGCTGGTACCTGGACGCTAAATGTGCTCTGGAAAATGTGTGGCATTGACGTCCACATGGACCCCAATATTGGCAAACGGCTAAATGCCCTGGGCAACACTCTGACCTCCTTGACTGGCGAGGAGGATGCGGACGACATCGCCGACCTCAACTCCATCAACATGGCCTGACTTGTCGGACGAAGACGAGGCCGATAGAATGTCACCCACCATGCACATGGTCAGTCATTACCACCAGTTCCTTAAGCTCAATAACGGTGTCGCCACCTGCACTTTGAACACGTCATTATGCTTTGAGTGTCCTGAATTCCACTGCACATAATTGAAACCGAGAGCGCACGGGGAGCTCTTGCATACCTGAATTCAACCTGGCTTTGGTCCCTCCGTCAATCCGTTGTTTCCAGAGTCCAGAGGGAGACTTCAACCCACGTCTCACATTAAGGAAGCGCCTGGTAAATCACATCCTAGGTCTGAGCCCTAGACCTCAGAGTGTCTCGAGCCCAGCAGACTACCTTAATGTCACGTCAACCCTGCCTCACCTCAGAAGACACAGGGGCGAGTCAGGGGCCCCCAGACCCCAATCCTGGGGATGTGTATGTAGCCCATCATCATCCTCCTCCTCTTCCTCCTGCTGGGTACCCAATCACATTCCGCCTCATTGTCCCCGGTGCACAGTGGTGAATAGTGGATTTCAATGGCTCTGTGATGCCCTCTCATGCCAGGTTAAAGTGAGTGCCTGGCGAGGGCTTATTTAAGAGTTTTGTGAAAAGAGCTTTCGGTAACTAATCTGGTGTCACTTAGCACTTGATTCTGCCACTGGTTGTGCTTTCCATCGTATTCCAACATACTGGAGAGAAATTATATATATATACACACAGTGCCTATACATAGTGCCATGGACTTTTTCATGTTTTATCGTTTTACAATATTGAATCACATAATAAGGCTTTTTTTGACACTGATCATCAGAAAAAAACACTCTTTAATGTCAAATTGAAAATAAATCTCTATAAATGTACTAGACATTTTTAATCGATTAAATCCAACGTGATTCAGTGTTGTAAAACAATACAACACGGAAAGGTTAATGGGGGGTGAATACTTTTTATAGGCATTGTAACAATCTGAAACAATCAATACAGTTGTAGTTATCCCTAATACTCCCTTTCGCTGAGAAATGTATCTCTGATTGAGGCTGAAGTCCTTCAGTGTTGTTCTTCAAGAAGGTGGTGTTGGGGACTTGTGTTGTGCTTTTCCCTCCAGTGTGTGATATCATGTGGGCTGTCAGATCATACAGGGTTTTGGTGAACTGTTGATAAATGTGGGTGCAGTGGATCATATTTGTTGGATCAAATTAATTATTGATCAGGCATGGTTTGAGGTGTGTGACTGTGTACCGAATTTTTCGCTACATGTCAGTCAAGGGGTGTACTTACTGGATACACTGGTATTTGTCCCACAGGAGCCCTTAGATCCCAGAAGGCAGATGTTGGGGGGCAACCAGGCTGTGGATGCTCGAGGTCGGAAGTTCACAAAGAGGCTGGTGGACATCCGAGAGCTGAACGAGCAAGCCAAAGTGATCGATGACCTCAAGTAAGAGCTCCCCTCAAGTGCCATTCATGATACCTCCTACTAATTCATATATTATCTTTTCATGTGCTGAAATATGGTTTGGGATGTTTCCTGTAAATTCCCAAATTTGAATGAGCATACATAGCTAATAATCATACATAGCTCGAATGGAATTCCATTGGAATCATTTCTCTTACCACTCCCCCTGCCTGCTTCTTAGGAAACTGGGAGCTAGTGAGGGTACCATCAACCAGGAGATCCAGCGCTACCAGCAGCTGGAGTCAGTAGCTGTCAATGACATCAGAAGGGATGTGCGCAAGAAACTGCGACGCTCCAGCATGAGGGTGACACGCTTTTTCTTTCTTTTCTTTTTTTCTCGTCGCCGTCGGATGTTGTCGGGCCGCGGGTTTGTAACTTTGTTTGTGGTCACCAGGCGGCGTCTTTAAAGGACAAGTGGGGCTTGGGCTACAAGCCCAGTTACAACCGCTCCAAGAGCATCTCCACAGCTGCTGCAGGCAGGCCTCCACTGAAACGCATGGAACGCCAAAGGTACTGGACAGAAGTGCGCTAGCTAAACCTAGCGCAACGAGCTATTTGCTCTTACCATGCTGTTACAGTTTAGACTAGGACCATAGCAGTTTAGCATCCTAAACATGTCAACTAGTTTACAGCTGAGCATCTACATTGACAGGAGTCAAATATTATTGAATCAAAATTGCTTTTGGTTTCTGCTGTACATGTACTAGTACACAAAGAGTGAATTGAGAAATGATCAATTCAATGATCCGCTGTAATGAATTGAGAGAGCGCCTTAAATTGTTGGTCATCTAGAAATGTCTTCTCCCGTAGTTCCAGAATAGGAGACGTGGATGATTTGCCCGACATCAGAGTGGACGCGTCCTCCCCTGGTCCCAGAGTCACTTTCAACATCCAGGACACGGTACTCACACATATAAGTCTGCAATATAACTTCAATTCATAGGAATGCTGAAGACATTCTGAGAATGAGAGACAGTTCTTGTGGCATCTTGGTTGATGTTCCGATAATCTGTCAGGCCTTAATCTGAGCACCGTCTAGCATTGGTTCAACATTCCATCCAAACTCATTTAGTGCTTCACCAGGCAGTATTTATCATATATTATGATGAATATTGATTCAACATTTTGGCATTTCATCTTCCATTTCTATGTGTATGTGTCACCATGATGGTTCTTCATTGGTTCCAACCAGTTTTGGTTCCAAACTGTGAGATAGATTGTGTCAAATGAACATGGGAAGGTGTCCGTTTATTTTAAAAGCCTATATTTATCTTTAGGTTAACATAAACCAAAGTAATTTTTCCCTACATAACTGACTGCATGTGTTACAACATGTGATGTATTTATGTTTGTGATAACTTTGCTTATACAACATTTATGCTACATAGTAGATTATACATTTTAGGTGCTGTTCATATTGGTGTTCCATAGAATTGTTGCCATAGAAACCAGCTAGATGTTTTTAACCTCTAGAGCGCCACAGATCCACCTCACTTTTCCCCCGTAGTGTTGTAATGCTTTTATTTTTGGGATGAGTTCCATTGATTTATTTTTGTTTAATTGAAGATAAATAATCCGGCCTTGGATCCCACAAACGCACCTGTCAGTCCAGGAGAGGTGTTCAAGGTATTTGTAAAGAGCAGTTACAAATGAACCTTCCGAAAATGAGTCTCCGATTCCCCCTTCGCTCTACCTTTTTAATCAACAGAAACTGATTTGTCCAAAAACATGCAAATTCAAAACAGGATGTTGAAAAAGTAGTGTCAGAGTAATGTTCATTTGGCCAAGTGTGGTAACACAGGAATTTGGTTCCAGCTGTTGGTGACTCTCAAGCAATACATACAATAAACAGACAATGTACATATTAGTTACAGACGATACACAAATTATTGTGGTATATCACTAATACTAAAATAGTTGCTTCTGGCAACACTGTTATTTTGATTCATTCAACTGCACATTAGATAGCAGTGTACAGTATTATTGGCTTGGAGACTTAGATGGAATCAATTGAAACTGATAAATGATCAGAAAGATTAACATCCTTTTATGAAATTGCATGGTGCACCAAATCAACAACTTTTCAAACACAAATGTGTTTTTCTATTTGGAGCAGCTATGCATGGCCAACACTAATGTCTATGAAACCTGAAACACTTCGATTGATTCTGTAAGTCAGTCACCCTTCAACTCTGAATCGCGAGGCAAATTCATTGTACAGATGTCCCCATGACAGAGTCACTGAATACAAAGTCCATAAGGACCTTCCATACTGTGTGTCTAACGACTAGTTATGACCTGCAATTCACCCCCACATTCCTGCTAATCCTAAAAGTGTCTCGTCATAACACAAGAACTCAGAAGTACTGCTGCTTCAAAGCTGTGTGGGCAAATTTATATTTTATTTCGTATTTTCTTTTCTTCCTCTCTAACATTTCTATCATCATGAAATATTGAAGCCCCTATCTTTTAAAAAAATTACATTCTTATTTAGGCATGGGGGAACTTGGCATGGTGCGCTATAAATACCAGCTTTTAGTTGTGAATCGTGTTAACAAGTATTGCCTCCCTGCCAGGTTGTGGCTGAGGGATAACCATGTGGGGTTCTTATGATATTACACATGACTGCATTTACCTAGAAGAGTTAAGGCATAGCGTATGTCTACAGCCACTGGTAATGGAAGTAAGGAAGGTTTATGCAGTGCTCTTGAAGTTTTCACTAACTTACAAATTAATGTATGATATCTGTCACATGCTGTATCGCTACCATGGTGTTGCCAGGGTGATGCTGTAGTCTTGTAGGGGCTACAGGCTAACAGTTGACCTGAATTTTCGGTTTGGGCTTTTTACCACAACAGGCTTTGGCCATGATTCCACACTGGAGTCTTTTGCCAAACGGGTGTCTTCATCCTAACATCTTCCTTTTCCTCACTCACTCTGTCTCTCTGTTCCCAGACCAACCTGGGGTCTATGACAGTGGTTCTCTGCCCTGGTCCTCAGGTACCCCCTGTCCTGCATGTTTTAGATGTTTCCCTGTTCCAACGCACCTGATTCAAATGAATGGTCGTTAGCAGGCTTCTGCCTAACTAGATAACGACCCATTCATTTGAATCAGGTGTGTTGGAGCAGGGAAACATCTAGAACATGCAGGACGGGGTACTTGAGGACCAGGGTTGAGAACCACTGATCTATGAGATACCTGACCATTAAGCAGATATCATCCAGCATCAAACAACTTTCAATATTACAACGTTGAACCTATATCAAAACTATTCAGTGTAAATAATTCAACACCGGCATTAAGCCAAATATGGTCACAATTAGAAATATATTTTACAGAATGCTAATTGATGCTGAGTTTAGAAAAACAGCAACACAGTAACCTGCTTATCAACAACAACACCATTCCAAAGAATGAGCATTTCTTGTTGTAATAACTGAATTAAGCAGCGTTGCTCTTTATATCTGTCAGCAAGACATGGGCCCACTGTGTATGACATCATCACTTTGGCGCCATTTGGAAACCTTCTAACTCTCCCTCCCCCCCCCCCCCCCGCCCCCCCATGTCTAAATCTCCCTGTTTGTTACACCCACTATGAAGTTTCCGGAGGAGACAGAGATGGATTTGTTGTCCATCACTACTGACGAGCCACTCCATCCTCATCATACTCACCATCATCATCACTTCCCATCCGTTAGTGAGGGGCAGTACCCCGTGTTCAGTGCCCCCGCCAGCCCTGCTGTCTTCTCACCCGCCATTCCCTTCCAGCACGAGGACATGAGACGCGACGAGCTCTCGTCGTCGTCATCGGACGACTCGGAAAAGGAGGAAGAGTTTGATCGAGAGAAGCCAGCCAGCTACTTCCGAAGGCCCGTGTGAGTTGTATTTGGCTTTTTCTTTCATGTAAGTAGTCGTCGGAATCCTAGTTTGAGACTTGGACTTGTTTGTTTCAATTAATCTTTTGTATTATTACTATTTTAGCTTGGTAATGTGTGGTTGGTTATGTGTAGTTTGGTTGGTGTCCTTAAAATCCAGTTCAATTTCCTCACAGACAAGCGCCACACAGGAAGGCGACAGGCTTTGCGGCCGTCAGCCAGTTGTTCAGCGAGCGCTGGCCCGGGACCCCCACCAACCGCAGCTTAATGGGTCCACCCACAGAAAGGAACATCGACTTTGAGTTGGACGTGCGTGTGGAGATTGATAGTGGCAAGTGTGTGCTGCACCCCACTACCCAGCAGCCCGAGCACGAAGACATCACCTTTAGAAGGTACAGCATTGAATCCCTATATTCCATACTGAAACGCTGGCAAATCATACGTATGTTTTTTTTCTCACCAATCCACAAATGCCAAAGTGTGATCAATTCTCTGGAATTCATTTGTGTGTGAGAATTCCACAGAGGGATTTGTTTTATTCCTTAACGTGTGGTGAAGTCTGCAAATTATTTTTACAACGTGTAGCCAAAAGTGACAGTCATGCCAGCGATTTGTAACTGTACACGTTTTCAAAGGGCTGTGGATATTTGTGAATCAAAAAGCATGATTTGTTTTGGAAAAAAGAAACATTGCTAACATATAATTTAAGTATTTTTCTAGCTAAGTTTAAGATTGGTCTGACCCTACTGGAAAATATACAAAACATTTTATGTAACGGTATTTGATTTCAAAAACATTTGGAGGTTTTAAGAATTAAATTCTACAGTGTTAACAGGTTGATCGATTTATCAAACAGATGCCATGTTCATGAAAGTCAATGAATGGTTTTTGAAGTCGTTTTTTCTGTGGTTGTTGGAACATTGATTCTACTTCTTCGTAGGAGTTGTGACCGCAGCCTTAGGAGTCTGGAACAAGAGTCTCCACCTAAAAAGAAAAAGCTGCAGCCCAACAGCTCCACCACTCACCTTTTGGCAGGCAAAAAGGTGCCCTCCTCCCTGCAAACCAAATCCAGTGACCAGGAAACCACGGTCTTTTACATTCCTGGAGTAGATGTTAAGGTCAGTCGGTTACATCCCTATTGGTATTTCGTTGGATGGATCAAATCAATTTGACAAAAATTCACCAGTCTGTATTTTTGACTAATGTCTTTTGATGGACTGAACTGGCCTTATTTATCTTCACTATCCAGCTCCACTACAACTCTAAAACACTCAAAACTGAGTCACCCAACGCCTCGCGAGGATCTTCCCTGCCCCGCACCCTTTCCAAAGAATCCAAGCTGTATGGTATGAAAGATAGCTGCCCTCCCAATGCTGCCCAAAGCAAGACTAACTCTCTCCTACCTCCCCCACCCCCACCTCTACCATCAGGTACTGAGAGATCTCATCATACCTGCATGCCCTTTGACTTGTCGTGATTACCCACACACTTGAGTGCATTATTCACACATCAGCCATGAACATGATCATTAGGAATCAACTGTTTTAAACATAACAAAAATCAAAGAGAAAATGTGTGTCTGTAATGACTCTCTCTCCCATGTCTCCCCTGCAGCCAAAGGCAAGAGTAGCGGTGGGGTGAAGACAGCCAAGCTGTATGCTTGGGTGGCTCTCCAGACCCTACCAGAGGAAATGGTTATCAGCCCCTGTCTGTTGGACTTTTTGGAAAAAGCTTTGGAGACCATTCCCATCACCCCTGTGGATAGGAATTATACAGGTGTGTGTGCCTTGGGATATGGACTTTGTTTTATGACATGTTTTTTTTGTGCATTTCTTGCCAGGCTGACCAACTCTTGAATAACTTTAAAGGATATTGTACTAATAAGTGAGTGTTTTTCTCAGCTATGAACAACCAGGAAGAGGACATGGGTCAGTTTGACCCTGTGGATCCACTAGAGGAGTCCACGACCTCCCTGGTGTCCTCCTCCACCTCTGCCTACTCCTCCTTCCCGGTGGATGTAGTGGTCTATGTCAGAGTACAGGTACTTCAATTAGTGCTTATTGTACCTCATTTTACAAGGGACTCTCATATTGTTGGCAATATTGACAGTGTATACAACCTGGAAATCGATTGGCGTTTCTACTATTCCAATTATATTATTGTGCAGTACTATTACTATACAATATGCAGTATTGAAACTAAATAATTAGTAGGTAGTGCCATTTAGTTTTACCATTAAGTGTTTGCCTCTGTCTATGATCCCTACAGCCGTCTCAGATTCGCTTCAGCTGTTTGCCCATGTCCAGGGTGGAATGTATGCTGAAACTGCCTTCTCTAGACCTGGTTTTTTCCTCCAACCGAGGAGATTTTGAGACGACCCCAAGCTCTCACCCCGCCGACGGGCCTCACCCACCCTCCTCGACACCCCCCGGCCCCCCACACATTCTCAAACCACCTCCAAACAAGGGTAATCCTCTAAATGCCACTTCTTGCAAAAACCTCTAAGTGCATAAAAATGTAGTAGGTTTCCTTACATCTGCATGATGCATAGTTTGAAAAGATGCTGGCATAATCATTCAAATGTGTGAAATATATTGTTTTGTGGTCCACTGTAGACATACATTATAGATTATGGATGTTTTCAGAATATATTTGTTTCTGAATTATACCTTTTGTTCAACCATGAGTTCACAGACAGGCCTCTAAGGCCCATACTATACTCTCATATTACTAACGCATCTGTCTTGTTGTCACCTTTTCTTATTCCTGTCACATCCCTCCTCCCTCCAGGGGCTTCTCCATTGCTGGGCAGCCCCCTAGGAAGGAGCCGACACAGCAGCAGCCAATCAGACCTCACCGGCCCCCCTACCAACTCGTCAGGTCTTAGCTTCACCGCCTGCATGTCAGATTTCTCCCTCTACGTCTTCCATCCCTACGGTGCTGGGAAGCAGAAGTCTGCTGTTACGGGGCTGCCCCCAGGTCCGGGACCCCTAGGTATACCCCAGTCCTTGTAACATGTTGACCTGTGTAAGACTGAGAAGTGTTTTACTGCAAGTAGCTACTGGCTACTTCCCCCCCTAGACTCTTGCAGCAGAGTAGTAAACTTTAAACTTGTTCCTTTAACAGAGGGACCTCAGAAACATTCATAACAAGTTCATAAAACTATTCCTTATACCTTTATTTAATAATAATTATAATTCATACCTATGTATAGTAATATAAAATGTATTTATGAATGTGAAAATAGGAAATATATATCTTTGAACTGAAGTACAATCTGATATTTTGTATTAATTAACGTATTCATTATAATAGAATCAAAAAATTATGTCCTGGTGCTCTGCAGCAAAAACACAAGGATCTTTAATCTTACCCTACACTAACAGTGGTCTGTTTTTTGTTTTGAAGGCACAGTTGATGAAGAGCCTTCATCTGTTACTGGGAGGAAGGACTCTCTGAGCATCAACCTGGAGTTTGTCAAAGTCAGCCTGTCCAGAATGAGACGCACTGGGGGGCCCACCTTCATTGAAAGCTTCATCCCTGGAAAAGGAGGCAAAATGGACACCACCCTTATCAACATCTCTGGTACCTCATGAAAATGTTGGGTCAAGGATGTTTTGGAGTCAAATATAAGCTTGATATAGCCTAAAACATTGTAAACACCTGGAAAAGTTCCAACCTTTCTTATCTTAAACTCTATTATTTCTCCCACACTCTATCTCTCTCTCTTCCCTTGTCAGCAGTGTGTGACATTGGCTCCGCCTCCTTTAAGTACGACATGAGGCGTTTGAGCGAGATTCTGGCCTTCCCCAGAGCCTGGTACCGCAGAAGCATTGCCCGGCGCCTGTTTTTGGGTGACCAAACCATCAACCTGGCAGGTGACCCATCGTCTCAAGGTCTTTACAAACTACGTCTCTTAGCTTTTATTCTGCTTTGAGAAGCATTTATGAGATCCAGGATGAGGAAGCTGGAGAGAGACAGTAATTCACTGGTGAATATGGCTACGAGAATAGGGGTTTCAAATTATATTTTCCTACAAGGAAATATATTAACGACTAGAGAGGGGTATTGTGAAGTGTGCTTCTACAAAACAACCGCAATACAATAGACAAAGAGAAGCACATTTTGATGTGACGTTCCTTGTGGGAGGAGTCTTGATGGTTGTAATAATAATGATATCTGTGAGATATCAGTAATATCTGGTATCGAGCACACTAATTATTTGTTGTTGAAAACTGCCGTCTCTCCGAGATTATAACTAGCAATTTATTTAGAGTTAAACTGTACTTGAAAACGTTCCGGAATCTTTGTAGAGAACGTTTCAACCTGACTTTTCCCAGCCTCAGGTCCAGCCACCCCAGAGTCTATGGAGAACATGACCCAGCACCTGTCCCCCGAATCAAGCCGCAAAGCCTACTGGAGGACCTGGGACGGCAGCACAGGAGGGCAGCACATACCCCAGTCCCCCAACGTGTTTTCGGACCACACCACGGGGGGCTCTGGGGGTCTGCCACACCTCAAATCCCCGGCCCCTGCACGCACACGAAGCGTGTCCGACTCCTCGGCCCCGAGAAGAGGTGGGGGGGTCATCTCTGTGGAAGCTGGATACCATACATGTACACATGACATCAAACGTCTATTTCTTTGTCAAGAGTAATACTGTCTCCATCAGCTCTGTTTGTGTCAGCTGTTCTTAATCCCACCATCAGTCATATTAGCTCATGTTCCTAAAGAACATTCAGCTGAATGTATAGTAACACCAATGGAACCTGAACTTGCAAACGTCACACACAACATTCCTTTTTTCCTGTAGACTCTGTCACCAAGACCTCCACGCCGTCGTTCAATAAAAATGGCAAAACAGCCGGCCAGCAGGGGACGCCATGGGAAACGCTGGTGGTGTTCGCCATCAACCTGAAACAGCTCAACGTCCAGATGAATATGAGTAACGTCATGGGCAACAACAAGTACGATTCCTCTCCCTCCTTTTCAACGAAACAATTGACACTTCATTAACTTTCCCATATTTGACGCAACGTTCTAAAGTTCTTCAAACACTAACACACCCAACACAAACCCCAAACTGTTAACATTTCACCAACAATGAATTGCAATTGATGGACTTTTTTACATTGACACCCAAAATGTTATTGTTCATGAGACTGACTGTTTCCTTTCTGGCACTCCCCAACAATCCAGTTGGACAACGAGTGGGCTGAAGAGCCAGGGCCGCCTCTCAGTGGGCAGTAACAGAGACAGAGAGATTAGCATGTCCGTGGGCCTTGGCCGCTCCAAACTCGACTCCAAAGGCGGCGTGGTGGGCGGCAACATAGATGTGAACACTCTGGAGATGGTCTGTAAGTACTGAGCAGGGAAGGTTTCCCAGGTTTTGAAGGGTTGTGAAGTTACCCATCATATTTAAATCAGGTGTTTGAATGTTGGTGCTTAATCCAAAATGATTTCCATTAAGAATAGCACGTTAAGGGCAGCTACATTTTACTAAAGGAGTGGTAAATAGTTTTTTTGGTTTTTAAGCCTCTGTTTTTAGCGATGCATCATTTTATGTTTTTGAGTTTCACTTTTGTCAGACACCAAACGTGTTGCACAGAAGGAACAAATATAATTTCTCAGTCATTGCTGAAAAACACGGTTTGTCCCAGCTCACATCTCAGAGCACCCGAACCAGCAGCCCAGCCACAAGATCCAGATCACCATGGGCTCGACAGAGGCCCGTGTGGACTACATGGGCTCCAGCATCCTAATGGGTGTCTTTAGCAATGCTGACCTGAAGCTTCAAGATGAGTGGAAGGTTAATCTCTCCACAGTGGAGACCAGCCTATCAGAGAAAAGGTACAGTGGTGACACTGTGGAGGATAGCCAATCAGAGAAAAGGTACAGTTGTACTGTGGAATCTATACAGTTGGCCTCTTTCTTTCTTTGTGCCTCTTTCGCAAACATATTAACTGGTAGAATAATTCATCCCAAGTAACATTTCTTTCAACCTTCATAAAGTAAAGTTCTGGCAAATCTGCTTTCCCGTTGTGTCTTATCCTTCTCTTTTTATTCCCATCTGTAGTGAGATCTTTGTCCATGGGGACCTTCAGTGGGACATCTTCCAGGTGATCATCTCACGCTCCACCACTCCGGACCTCATCAAGATCGGGATGAAACTCCAGGAGTTCTTCACCCAGCAGTTTGACACCAGTAAGAGGGCTTTGTCCACATGGGGGCCAGTCCCTTACCTGCCACCCAAGGCCCCCGTCATCAACATTGAGAAAGGAGCTGCTGAATTATGTAAGCATATACATTTGTTGGATTTTGAACCCATCATTCTTAACTAGTATTGTCCATTTTTCATGTGGATTTAGAAGAAGAAAGAATCATTTACACCATTAGTGAGATCTTATTACTATGATTATTTTTTGAAATATACATATCTATTATTTACTTCTCTCTCTCTTACACTCAAATCTCTTTTTCATGATTTTTCCTTCCATTTTAGACATGGATGCCGCCCACCACCGCCACTGGCCTGGGGTGTTGAAGGTCATCGCCGGCTGCCACATCTCCCTTTTCCAGATGCCCCTCCCAGAGGACGCTGTGCAACTTGGTGGCTCAATGAGTCTTCATGGCAACCACATGACCCTGGCCTGCTTCCATGGACCTAACTTCCGCTCCAAGTCGTGGGCACTATTCCACTTGGAGGAGCCCAATATTGCCTTCTGGACTGAGGCACAGAAGATATGGGAGGATGGTAAGGCCCTTTATCAGTTGATCTCTTGTGGGGTTTGAATTGTGGCTTCAATTCAAGGCCATGTCAAGGCAATATCAATAGACTACAGATTGTATTTATTTTTTATATTATATGTATTTAGATATTTTATTTTCAACCTTGTTTTCTCTCTATATATAAAAATGTTTGCAACACGTTTTTCTCTTTGTATCAAGGCTCCAATGATGACTCTACCTACATTGTGCAAACACTGGATTTCCATCTCGGTCACAACACCATGGTGACTAAACCCTGCGGTGCCCTGGAGAGCCCTATGGCTACCATCACCAAAATCACTCGCCGTCGCCACGAGAACCCTCCAGCACGGAGTAGCTACAGTCAAAGAGTGGTTCAACTATGTCACTGCTATGAGAAATGAAGGTAAGGGAAGCTAAACCGTTGTGTCGTATGTAGTCAAATAATGTGACATCAACATCTCATTTACATGTATTATTGAATTTTAAAACATTTTATGTAACAGTACAGTTGGCAAGATGGGTCCGCCATTACCGTGCTGGAAACAAATTGATTGTGTTTAATCCTATCCTGAAAACAAATTGATTGTGTTTAATCCTATAAACCTCTAGAGCTGAACCTGCTCCGAAACGTGGATGCCAACAATCAGGAGAGCGGCGCAGCGGCCAAGAGCTCCAGCCTGCTCAGCAGCTTCAGAGGCTCCTCCAGCTACAACCACGAGACGGAGACCATCTTCGCCCTCCCCAGGATGCAACTGGACTTCAAGTCCATTCACGGACAGGACCCAGAAGAGCCCTCGCTAACTGGTGAGGATGTGGTTACGATAACTGCTCCAGTCTGTTTGTTGCAACTCGACACATTGATTGAAGCAATATGTTAAACCAATGAGCGCTATTGCTATTAAACAAATTAAGTCCTCAGAAATGCACCCCAATCTTGGTGGGCAAAATGGGCCAAATGTATTTGTCTGCAAAGTAAAACATTTGGGCTAAATAATTTGGATACAAAACTTGACGTTAAACCACTTGCGACTCGTTAGTATATAATATATAACATGTTTATGAACCATTGCTTTTTTTAGATTCCAACAGCAAGCCCAAGGTGGAGTGCAGTGTGGTAACTGAGTTCACCGACCACATCTGTGTCACCATGGATGCTGAGCTCATCATGTTCCTCCACGACTTAGTATCTGCATACCTTAAAGAGAAAGAGAAAGGTGAGCACACGGACGAATATATTCTCTCTAATTGTCACTTGCAGGCACAAGCACAAGAGCTAGCAAACCAACCATGCCTGAGTTGGCATAAAAGGAAAATCATTTAGGAATGTATTCATATTAAAATATAACACATACGTTGTGAAACTAGCAAAAATATATGGTCTCAAGTGATGGATTCAACAAGATGACAGCTTTGCACTTAACAACCAATTGACATGAAACATCAAAATATATGATTGACTGCTCATAGCCAAAGCTGTTACTAGCTACCGTTAGCTTCCAGAAAATTATTGTCAGCTCAAGCTAGCATGACAACATATGATAAAAAAACAAAAAACGATTAGAGATTTAACCCATTTTAACCATTTCAAATGAGCATTTAGGTTTTTCTGTACCAAAATAACAGTAATAAGTTCACATTATTTTTCGATCACTCTTCTCCCCCCCCCCCTCACCTGCAGCACTTTTTGCCCCGCGCATCTTTGCGGCTCGGCCGGGACAGAAGAGCCCCACAGCCGTCCATGATGAAAATTCAACTGACAAGGACAACGAAGACGGCATCAACTACACAACAGTGGACTGGAGAGAGTTCAAGTGCAACACATGGCATCTAGAGCCAACCCTCAGGTCAGAGCCTCTCAATCAGAACATTCTAATTCCTTAAATTAGAAATTCTACTTCAAAAGAAGTGTATTTTTATCAATGCTGAGTTTTTCTTAACATAGTCTATTTTGGTGCATTGGTATTGAACTAACAAAATGTCAAATCACAGTATCTACTAAAGGTGAAAAATATATCTTAAGTTAATAAATTCTGACATTCTTATGCATAATGACAAAACTATATTCTTTCTTGCTAGCCAATGGACAACAAGCAATTAACATGACTTTGCTAGCTACGGTAGCCGATTGTCCAACACAGTAATGTTCCAGCATCTTGCTAGTGTAGCCTGCACAATTTAACCATGATGCTAATTAGCTTGTAATCTCACTGATTTGTCGCAAACCCTAATCTTGAGGGAGGTCCGTTATCGAGCAAGATCCTCTTTGGAGATCCAAGTACAATTTAGCTCACTATGACAGACAAAATAGTTGTTGTTTGATTGAAAACACAATAGAAGTATCCTCACCACATGCAATTACCACATTAAGGACTTAACAGATCTGCACAGGAAATGCTATAGCCTGGTTTTATACCATGTACTAGTACACTCACAAAACAACAGGACATTAATATATGGATAGATTTTCTGAAATGTCCAATGTTGATGCTTTTCTTCAGGCTAATCTCCTGGACAGGAAGGAAGATTGACCCCGTTGGTGTGGATTACATCTTACAAAAACTAGGCTTCCACCATGCAAGGACTACAATTCCAAAATGGTTGCAGAGGGGAGTGATGGACCCCTTGGACAAGGTCCTCTCTGTCCTTATCAAGAAGCTTGGCACCGCGCTGCAGGATGAGAAGGAAAAGAAAGGAAGAGACAAAGACGAACATTAAACTCAAGCAAACAAGTGTTTTATAAATGACCCCTTTAACACTTAATAATACCTAGAACCATGGGATAAATTCTTCGCTACTGTACATTACCCCTGTCATACCGGTTTATTGCAAAGCCGAGCTGAGTATAGATGTTTATTGTGGTGCATGCCACTATGGGTTTTGACGGAAACATTTTGCACCCTTGTTGCTTTGTGTATTTTAAAGAAAATGGCAAATGACGTTTCATATGGCTGCTCTTATGTGATAACCCCCTGCCGAAACCAACTTAGTTTTATCTCATACATGCTGTACATGTTATCAGAACAAAGTAGCTGGAGTTGTGAAATTACGTGTACAATGAATAGACAAATTATACATTTGCCGTGCACAATTTTGCCATTTTGTGTATTATTTTAGATGCATTTTAGAGGGATGTAATAGAAAAGGATTTGCATCGAACATTTTGTGTGTCAGCTACTGAATTGTAAAGATGCAATACAATTTTATTTTATTTATTTATTGGTTTAATCTTTAACCTGTTACCTGGGTGTTTCAGTATTTTATTTTTAATATGTGCAATAGACCAGTGTATATAAAATAACTGTGAATTTCTTCAATGTGATTTTCTTAACCTAATAAAATCATTGCCATCCAATTTTACATCTTGTTCTGCGTTTTATCTGGTTATTTATTCATAGTTACATTTGGCTGTTAAGAAAGAATATTTTTAAAATAATGGTGGGACAGAATTATGCTGTTTAAATTAGCTCATCAACTAATGCTGACATGTAAACTATTCAGAAGCAGACTCAAATCACATACTGCACAACATGCAGCATACCAGCGTAACAATGGCGATATGTATTTCAGTTTGCTTTATTGTGAGTTGTCTTTAAGTATGAGCCTACATTAAACACAAATGTAATATACAAAGACGACAGCATAGCCTGGATTCACCGCTCCCTGCTTGCATGTGTGTGTGCGTGTGTGCCACATCATTGTCGGTTCTAGGCACGGGCGTTGTTGTGTTTGGCGCCCTCTGCTGGCATAAAAAAAAGGTAGTGCGTTTGTGTGTTCACACCAATTGTCGTGCCGTTTACGTGGGTTTGGGGGGCGGCAGGGCTCATTTGGCGAACGGAAAACGGGACAAACTGAAAACCCCAAAACGGTTTTCGGTTTTCTTTTCTGTTTTAAAACCAGAATTCCTGTGGAGATGAAGGATTATTTTCTTAACTGATACATAATACAGCACAGTTTTAACAAATTGTGTGTACAATAACATTAAAGGGTCAAAAGAAATGAAATAGAAGGTGTGTAGTTGCAAGTTTCTAATCTTACCAGCAGATGGCAGTCTCAGTCAAGTAAGGTCTTTAGTGATGGTTTAAATCTAGAAAGTGTAATGATGTGCATAGCAGAGCAATGCTGTACATTCTTGCAGGCCTTTACGACAATATAGTTATGCATTTTATATTGAATAGTGTTTGAGAATCTGCTATGTGTGTGTGTGTGTGTGTGTGTGTGTGTGGTGAAGGGGTGCAGTGAGTTGTAGACCTTTGAAGTGTCTGTTTTTGACAGGTGTCATACGAGTGTTTTCAGTGATTCATAAAGCAGACTATATCACAGACTGTACTGCGACAGCCAACTGTCACCCTGTCAAGAATTCAATTAGCGGTTTGAGGGGTGACTTACAATGACTGGCCCATCCTAAAACTTGATCGTTAAAGTTCATAAGTAAAAAACGAGTTACAATCCTCTACATTTCTTCACTTTTACGGAGTAAAGAAAATCTTCTTTTAGTCTTACACAGTGTACCATCTGTGGTTGTGTGCTTTGTGATCTAGAACTTTGATTCGCCCGACCAGCGTTGGGGCCCCTTAAAAAAGCAGAAGATCACAATCTTAAAATCTTGAAACCTGTATTAACAAAGTGTCCTGCCTCATTTTTGAACAACGTCCCCTAATGGCTTCCACACGATTAATAGGAAGAAGAGGGGTTTAGGTTGTGATAGACACAAAAGAGTCTGTTGGTGGACCAGGGGTCTGCAACTGTCTCTACCCAGACCCCCTCATCAGATGAACCCTCGTGCAGCTGTGTACTCACAGCTTGAGGTCCTTGGACGGCACCCCTTAGAACACTAAACCCCTTCTCCCTGTCTAACACTCATTTCCCTACACTATCTGCATAGGTTTGCACTCATTGGATAGTCACACACTCATTTATGTTCACAGAACTAATACATAGCCTTGACCCTAATCAAATTAAAAATTAAAAACTCAAGATGATCCTTTCCTGAAATGGTTTCAAACAGAGGACCACAAAGCTTTGGCTCAAATGTGAAAGTATATATATATATATATTAGACAGGTAGACAGGTATTTTAGGATCTAATTATTTCTAATATCCTTTTAAGCAGGATGTGAAAAAATGTATGTTATAAAATCCCCATCTCTTTTTAACAATATTTCCTAGCTTGTGTTGGATACTTTTGTATCGAGATATCGATTTAGCCTTCATCTACAGAATGTTTCTACATTGTAGTAAGAGCTGTGGAACACTTGAAACTGATTCATTTCAGCAGTTAAGAGAATATTTTTTCATATGTATGGTCAAGCGTGTCACATACATTAAATGGAAGTGTTGAAGATTGAAACTACTCCAAAGAGACAAACATTCTTTCTTGAGGGCCGTAGTCCATATTGTGTCCTCTTTATAGTCTATTGTCACACAAAATTGGTGCTCAGTGCTATCTTAACAGGCAAGGTCTCACCTCAACAATCCTGGGGAAAGCAAACATTTGTCTTTCATTCAGCGGCCTGCTCTTTTTCCGGCCTCGCGCTCCCTCTCTTTCCTTTTTTCTTTTAAGGAAACTCAGAATTCACATGCACTGCGACTCATCATTGCATTATGTATCCAGGAATGTGGGTCAGTGTTGACCTTTTAACACAAGTAAAAGCCTGACAAATAATGAAGATCCACATTTCCCGGGACAGTGCATGTGTGTGTGCGTGTGTCTGGGAGACACCGTGAGAAAGGAGAAAGGACCAGAGTGTCAACGTTTGAACACTCACCTCCCCCTCAAGAACAATGGCGTTGTGAGAGGTGGAGGTGGACTGACCTGGGCACGCAGACTGTTATCAACCACACCAGGTGAGAACATGAATGCCTTATTAGGGAGGAAGAAGCACTATGGTTGTGCTTAGACAGATGTCTTGGTCATCTCTAACCAGGGGCATAGGTGGGTTTTCAAATGTGGCTGGGACAGCTTTTTAAAATATAACATGGATGCGGCCATTAAATCTAATTGTCTTAAAAAACGTTTTCAAAAAGTGGGTGGGTAATGAAATGCCCCTGTGTCTTAACACAAGCACGTGGAGCATTTACATAGCATGTTGCTATGCAACACATGTTGCTCTCAAATACACACCTATAGTCATCATAATCGTATAGGTTATTATTTCCTGGCCCGACCCACCATTGGGGGGGGGGGGGGGGAGAGGTGATGCATGTCCTGCTTGAGGTAATCTGATGGAAATGAAAACATGATGGTGGACCCACTTTTCCCAGGAATAGTAAGGAATGGTTGAAGTGTGACATCATCGTGTGTCTTTCTTTACATCTCTCTCTCTGTTTCTCTCTCGCTCACATGCACTTGTGCACTTGTGCTTACAGGCGCAAACACACACGTATACTCCATCCCTGTCTTCCATGAGCAAACACATATTTCCTCCCTCCCTCCCACATACAAACACACACACACACACACTGGGTTATATAATTATAGATACGTGGACCTGCGATTAGCACATGAACACAATTACTTCACAATCCCGTTATTAATGCCCCACAGCTGGAACTGTGGCTGGGGTTGAAACGATGTACGTTGGGTTCACCCTGAGGACGTCTCCATTAGCCTCGTCACAGTAAAGGGCCACAGCCTTTGGTCCACTCCCAGGCACACGCTAGAACACGGGTTCTCCAAAGTTGTTATTAAAGGTTCTATGAGGGACAAAACAGTTGCACCAGGTTAAGGGTTTATTTCCCCAAAACATGAGCATACATCGGAGCACAGCAGAACAGAGACACTTGAGAACTTTAAGACACGTGAAGCCTTTTTACCTTCATTTAACAAATACTTTAGTACAACCTAATTTCCATGTAGTATAATAATAAAAAACAAGTTGACCCTAAACAAACCAACCGAATGACTTAGTCTACAACTTAACAGACGGGCTCAACAATCACCCCTGCTCCTCTTCGTGTGTTTATGTCTTGGGATTCTTGTAGTCTGGCCCGTTCAGTTTACTTGTCCTTTGACCGACACCAGGAAGTGTGTGTCACACTCCAGAGCAACAAACAAACATGTCAGACAAAGAAAACAATAGAGGTACAATTTGAGGTGTGTTTGCGTCCACTGCACCTGGGGCTGTTTTTGGTTGTATTTTTTTTTAAGATATCACCTAACCTATTGTTTAAACTAATGTCAAACGTCCAAATACTAGGAGAAAGGCTTACATTTTATAACAGATATTTTGGTATATTTTAAACGAGTATGCTTACTTATTATTTCTTCAAATTGCATAGATTAAAAAGCATGACACAAACATTTGCTGCTGCTTGTTTACACCAAAACAACCCCCTAAACACCACAACCCCCTAAACACCAACCACCCATCAAAACTTGATCCAGACTTTCTTATCATTCATCGTTTTTCTTTCATACACCTCACCAGTATGATGCACACAAACTCAGATGTATTCAATGAGTGTTGGATCCTGGTTTATGGCAAAATAAATATTCTACCTAGTGTGTTTGGCACGGCTGGTCATACATGATAGCAGTTCTGGGAAGTGCCCGGGGGGTAAACAGAGGTTTCTAATGGGAGGGGCTGTTTCACACCCGGCTAACTTACTGGGGCTGATATAAGGGAGCCTCTGTGGCTGCTAACCATGATGGCGGGTGACAAGAAGCCAATGAGAGTGGGCAGGGTACACACACACACACACACACACACTACACACACACACACAGCGTGTTTCTAGACTAGTACTGTAAGTGGTTTACAGTGTGACTTTGATGACCATTAATTAGATGGGGTGTTAAGTGGAGTCTTTTCCCTCAAGGACCCCGTTGAGGCATAAATGCATCCGTATTATCTGAAAGGTAGACGGGGCAGAAGTGAGCGAAGGGGCAGCTGTCTCACCTTCTCATCCTCTAGTGCATGATTCACCAGCTCAGGGAAGTGGAAAGTTACTCCCGCAATAGATCTGTGGTGCCTGTGTGTCAAAGAGAGAGAGAGAGAGAGAGAGAGAGAGAGAGAGAGAGAGAGAGAGAGAGAGAGAGAGAGAGAGAGAGAGAGAGAGAGAGAGGAGAGAGAGAGAGAGAGAGAGAGAGAGAGAGAGAGAAGCGTGCACATGTGAATGTATGTGCGACCCAATATGTGAGGCAGAGAGAGGGAGTACGTGTGCAAGTGTGTCATACAGGGAAAGAATGTGAGTCTAGGCCCATGTCCCTTTGTGCGTTGGTGTTGGTCTGGCTCTTTGATCTGGTCTCTCAGCCCTCTGTTCTGCTCATCCCACCAGCGCTAGTCCGAGTCCCTGGCCTGACTGCTTCCACAGGACCATCTGGAGCCTCACCCCCCCCCCCCCCACACACACACACACACACACACACCCCCCACTCTGCTTCACAGCAGGTCTGCCTTGGATCTCACTCTCCTATATTTACAGCTCCTTCAAGGTCTATAAAAACATGCTGTTGTGTGCATGTGTGTGTGTGAGAGAGAGAGAGAGAGAGAGAGAGAGAGAGAGAGAGAGAGAGAGAGAGAGAGAGAAAATCTATTTGTCACTCGCATTCATTTTCCTCGCTTTCTCTTCCTTTCCCCCCCCATTCACAACAATTTACAAGACATCTAACAACAGCTAAATTGAGTGGTTGAGTACTCTGCTAGGGAGAGAGAATTTTTACATTGCCGAAGAAAAATCACAGCGACTGATACCACAGTACAAACTTCACTATCAACTTTGACAGTGACATTGACATTGACGGTAGTATCAATAGATATTCCATCCATTTCTAGATGTCCTTTTATCTTCCTCACGCTCTCCTTTTATCCTCTCTTCAACTCTTCCCCCCTTTCCCTCTCTTCCATTCCCAAGTGCCATTCCCAGCAAATTCCCTCACAGCCAGCAGTGACATTCCTAAATGCCATTCCGTCTCTCCAGACGACAGAATTCCCAGACACAGTACTCAATGACATCCCCGGCAGTAAATCCCAGTCGAACGGCGACAGCAAAAGTGTTTGGTGTTAAGCTTCAGCTAAGACAATAGACTCAAATTACCATTGAATGCCTCTAATTATATTTTTGTTCCTGTTACTATAAAACTTCAGGATATGAAAGTCGATGAGTCTTTGGGAAACAGAGTCCAACGGATCATGAAAGCAGTAAAGTAAAGGACATGTGACCTTAGCGCTCACGTTTCAAAGCATCTCAAACGCATGTACAAATATCAGCAATGGTGAATTTTTTGGCACTAAATAAACCGTCTCCCATATCCCTCCAGGAGAGGCACAAAATTGTTCAAATATATCATACTTCCACAGGAAAGTAGTACCCTGAACACTATTTTGGCTGTAGTAAAATGGAAAAAGGCTTATTTATTAAGTGACTATGCAGAATGATGGAGGGAGAAAAAAGGATAAAAGCTTTACTTTTGCAAGTTCAGCTGTGTTACATATCCCAAGGTGACCTTACACCATCTTAGTAGCTGTTACACACGTGACACGCAAAGGCAAAACAATACTGTACATAAAAAGTTAACACAAACATGTGCAGCTGCCAAACAGACTTGGTTATGCTGTTTTGTGTGATCCCTACTTATTGTGTTTGAAACGGCGTCTTGACCTCCATGGTTTATTTTGATTTCCTCTCCTGGCAGGAAGCAAACGTCTCCCTCGATGCCGCCGCTGTTTCCCAGAAGGCCCTGTTTTCAGTCCAAACAGGGGCCTGTACAGGTAACGTTATCATGACCTGACCTTCCTTAGGAACTACCTTTGGGGGGTTGCCAGACTTGGAGGTCAGCCTGAGGGCCCATAAACCTCAGACACGTGATAAATAACCCCCTCTGTGAGTGTCACTTCTGCTTGTTATTGGCAATCCATAGGAAAACAGCATTATGGGTGGTGGAGTTTTTTAAGTGGAGGTGGCATGACTTCAAAGGCAGGCCTAGGAACAAGGTTGTGCTTTCTTAACCGAAGGAACAATATTGTTCTTCACATAAAAACGTGACAAATGTCTTAGACAGCCTTCAAGTGTTAATCAAGGAGCAGTCTTTCAGTATTGGGCTGTATTATTTATTGTCTTTGGCCTCATCTTCCATTAAAAGATCGCACACACATACAGTATGTTTTCCATTCATTAAATCTATCCTACAGTAATTCTAGTAATTTACTACAACCTGTGCAAATGTAACCACATTATATTTCTATTAATTCATATACGAGGTGAGTGCTAGGACTAAACAATGTGTTTTTTGTAAACTATGTATCATGTCTGCAGACATGGAGGACACCCTTACTACCAAGCTCTAGGTGTGCCTCTCAAAGTAATCACGCTTTCAAACGAGCTATTCCACTCGCTTGTGGTGCTTATTCAGCAATAATAAGCTTATAACACCCAGAGTTGTTCAAACAAAACTAGCACTCAGGACACGTGCATTCCCATTGTTCCCATTTCCCCAACGGGGAAAAGCTGCCTTTATGTGCATCCCCCCAGGTGTGCTCTATCGTGCTGACGAACCTCCAGGCTCCGCCCACAAACCTCCAGGCTGTGCCCACAAACCTACAGGCTCCGCCTACAAACCTCCAGGCTCCGCCCACGGACCTCCAGCAACATGCAAAGACCAACCAGCACGAGTAGACAGCCGGGAGAGCCATCACAGTATCCACCACTGTCTTTCTCATTCATTTAGATGTTTCTTTCTTCTCATCCTTTTTACCAGACATCTCAAAGATAGATAACAAGTTTGGAAGTAGTTATGGCAAAGTTTCATTTATTATATTTAGTTAATGAGCATGTATAAGTCACATACTGCAGAAGTACCATGTGTGTGGATACAAACAGGTACCTTAAGAGAGACTGCACCTTTTCGAATGCCCTTCTGATTTAATACTGCATCTTCTGTATATAAATTCATGATTTATTTTAATAAATACTATACAGAAACATACTTAAGATCATTACAAAATATGGCACATGCGGAAAAAAGCATTACATACAGTACATCATGTACAAAACTACATAAATGCAGCATACTTACCAATTTGTCCCTTTACAATAACACAACAAAAATGTTTATATACTGCGTTGTATATTACATTAATATATTTCTATGTAGTTGTATATACATGTATATTCACGTATGTTAAAAAAATAAATAAAGTGCCTCTCTTAAAAAAAAAAAAAGTACCTTTACCTTTCAGTAAAAAAAGTCCTGATAAAGTGTGACGTAAACTTAAAATGTAAAAACTTAAGACTAGACAGCTCGGACCGCAACAATTATTTCCATGACAACGCAACAAATAATGTTTCTAATTGAGAAAAACAGCAATGGAGTTGGCCAATGATAAATTGACAATAAAACAATAAAACATTGCCAAACAATGTCCCAGAACCTTTCCCCATAAACTGGTGAACTTAACAACAGATTGAATTTCATCATCATCCTACACCTTACAAACACATTTGTATTTTTTGAAACATGATCTATTAATGCATTATTGGCCTTATTGCTTCGCTCAGGTGAAACAGCACAAGAAACATGGCAGGTTATGGCATCGCTATGAAAAGCTTGGTCTGTACAGAATCATGAAGACATTTTAAGGCTTTCCCTTCTGTATCAGGGTATTACTGTGTAGAAAGAGAGCAAGAGGGCCTGCTTTCAACCCCATTTTATTGAGAATCTGTCCAAAATCAATAATGACTAAGACATATTTAAGAGTACCAGCCAGCTGGCTTGCTTGCCTCTCTTGAAAGTACACAAATCCTGATCCTTAGCCCTCCCTTCTCAAAACGCACACACACACACAAATACACACACACACGTTCCCAGCCACATATACCACGGGTAGAGACTGATATTCTGTTAGGTGTATAATGACTGAAATCCGAAGCTAGGCTAAGATTGGGTAAGCTAACAAAGCTAGGCGAGGCTAAGCCAGTAGCCCTGCACTGTGGGTCGGTGTCACTACTGTGAAGAGATCCAAGCATTTGTACAGCTGGGTCCGATGGAAGATGACCCGAGTCTGACGCTCCCAGCTGTATCCCCTTCCGAATAGACTCAATTAAAAGAGGCCTGTTAGTCCTTAGCAGCTAATATCCTGACGTAACTCAAAAGGATTATATTACACTTAGTGGTGAAGGTATTTTTCTTCCGGCCAAACTACCTACCCCCTAACCACTATCTCTACCCTTGTTCATTTCAACAGAAGGAATGTATTGGCAAACACTCCTTCAGAAAGTACATGAATAAATGTTGGCTGACACAGTAAACAACTTGAATTCAGATCAACGTCGGTTCTCAAATGTTCCTTTCGTCAGCCTGTGGCCAAATGCTACATCTAGACGTGTAGTTATTGTGATTGGCACTCGGATGTTTTGGGATCTTTCAAAGGTTTCCGAACTCTGTCAACTTAGATAGATGGGCGTAAAATACTGGAGGGATGTTGGGGCCATGTTGGATCCTGTGTGCGTTTTCGTCTTTTGCTTCTGTAATTAATACATAGCCTTTTGTAGAAACAGTATCTTCTATAGCAATACGGCTATAGCTGAGAGACAGGGAGAGCACAAACGACAGAGTCTGTCTGTTGCTCTCACGGCTCAGCGTGGAGAGACAGAGTTCTCTGTCAACACAAGCCTCTTGAACCTCCGTCAATGACATCAGCTCTGATAACCGGGCACGAGGCTGTCAACGTTGAAACACTATCCTATCAATGTCCTAACCCACCCGTCACATGACCATATAGAGGGAGAGGGTTATAAGGGAGGCACGGGGCCGAGGGAGATAAGGAAGAGTGGGAAGGAGGAGAGAGGACCATGAAGGAGAGCGGACGAGGGAGAACACTGGGTTCCTCTGTGTGTGGAGACGTGCTCTCTCTCCGTCAATCAGCCCCAGACGAACGACAGAGACATGTCTCTCTCTTGCTGAAAACCACCTTCATGTGAATGACCTCTCTCTCACCCCTGTTGCTCTTTTGCCTTCCCCCTGTTTCTCCACTGTCACCCGTGTAGCCAACTTCCCCCCCAATATCCCTCGACCCACGCCTCAACACATGTCCCTCAAAGCGTCAACCCGATCCAAAAACAAGAGAGTGGTCGGTCCGGAACAAACCATCACTTCAGGTGCTCTATTAGAGTAAAGACAACAAGGGGCAAACCAATTGTTGGGTTTAACAGTGTCATCCTTCATCAACAAGCTATGTCCTTGTGTTACCCTATCTAGGGGAGCGTAGGGAAACAAATCATTGATAGACAAATATTGTGTCCCAGGATATCGGATATGACTAAAACCACGGATGATATCTGTGCTGAAGAATGTGGCCTGAGAGAAAACAAAGAGATAATAAGAAAAGCAGGATGCATTGATGGGGCTTTTGTTTGAACTGTCTGGGTTTCTGGGTTTGGAATTGATTGGAGTTGGGCCAAAGAAGGGGAGAGGGGACAGAGAAAGAGAGAGAGAGAGAGAGAGAGAGAGAGAGAGAGAGAGAGAGAGAGAGAGAAAGAGAGAGAGAGAAAGAAAGAGAAAGAGAGGGAGAGAGAGGGAGAGAGAGAGAGCGCAAAGAGCGAAAAGACAAACAATAAGGCAACATTCCATTTGAACTTGTCCTGTTTTTAGCAGCTTGACAGGAATTTCTTTCATGAGGCATCAGTGTTTTTTTAAATTCCTGCAAATACAATTCAGGCCCCATATGAGTCTAATAAATCCACATTCTCCATGCTCCACACTCCAGGATCTTGGAGGCACCGTTGCAACCACTTGTCGCATGCCGCAAATCCCTCCCCTCAGTTCCAAGTACCTCATCTCGAACACATAGCATCGGTGCATTTGACTCTTGAGGGCAGGTAAGAGAAATTGGTGAGTAAGTCTAAAAGAATTCATGTAATTTTTGTTCTCCCAACATTTGTCCAAAGTTAACTCACCAGTGTTCTTTTGAGCGCTGGCTAGTGCTGTGCGCTAATAGCCTATGACTGTCAGTTCAGACTCTCCATTATATCAATTTGCCATGTCAGCAAATAACAGACAATATAGTAGCTGCACCCTTGGCGTGTCTTTCGAAAAACACAATCCGTGGAAAATAAATACATTGGGGAAACCATTTATGTAATTTGCCAGGTTTGCACATGCTGATGTGTATACTGTACTGTATATATACTTTATATCTGTATATATGTATATGAGATTATACAACCAAAGGATTTGTATCCAAAGTCTTTGAAAGTGAACACATTCAGCCACTCATTCATTCACCCACAGCCACGGTCTTTAACATGTTCCAACCAGCTGGTCTCTCCCCTCTCATCCTCCGTTCCCACTAGCTGTCTAGCTGGTCTCTCCCTTAGCTGGATAGTGGGGGGGGTGAGGGGTCTCCTTAGTACTCCCGTGCTTCCTCCAGCTCGGCTTGGAACACCTCTTCAGGGGGGTTGTCCGAGCAAGCCAGAGCGTTGTTAGGGGGCCGCACTGAATGGAAGCGACTCCAGTCCCCCTTGCACAGGATCCAGGGGAGCACATCCACCTTGTAATGCAGCTCAGGCGAAAACTCGGTGCTGATCAGATTGGGAGCCCCGGCCCCTTTGCCTCGCGTGATCAGCTTCATGTGGTCGTCGTAGCAACAGTGCTGCGCCGCCAGCGTGGTGCTCTCGTAGGACAGCATGGAGCGGATGCAGAAGCGGGCGGAGGGCTTGTAGATGTCCAGGCGCTCTTTGGGCCCGCTGGCGTCGCGCCACCGATACGTCTTGCGGTGCTTCTGGTCGGGGATGTTGACGGCGCTGTAGACGGCCTCGGAGGGGTAGCTGCACGGGCAGCTGGGTAGCTCCGTCAGGACCTGGTGGAGGTACTTCTGGAGGAAGTCATTCTTGCAGCTCAGCCACTTTTCACAGCTGTCGACGTCTGTGGAGATTCAAACAGATACATTTTATTGAGCGGCTTCTGAACGCATATAAAAAGCATAGGGGCTTGGCAACGGGAGGATGATTATGCAGCTATGGGCTCATCCATCCATTTAGGTAACACTATAATTGGACAGCTGATCCAAAGATTTCAGATCCTAAACTGGCTCTCAACATATATGCAGTTTATTATTTGTTGCATATCACTTCAAGCTTTTTGGACCGATCTTGATCTATTTTTGAATCTACTTAGACCTCTTCAAATAAAGTTTCACCAACATCCACGGTAAGAGTCTGGCATCAATAAATGCCAATCCAAAACTGGAAGTCAAGCTATTGGTCACATCAACATTTGATCACCTCCATCTACATAATAGTTTTGACACCAATATGGAAAGGTTTATTACAGTATCAAACTATTTTGCCAATATCCAGCGCACTTCTCGACATAGAAAATAAACATAGATGAAAAAATAAACATAGATGAAATCATTTTCTATGGTTGACAGTACCTCCGTTATGAACATACTGCATAAAAGAGACAGCGATTTAATCAAGCTAATCAACTTTGGTCATTCAATCACCAGGTTTCAATTGCAATACAAATATAACTATTCAAACAGATTATAAAATAAAACAGCACTGATTACACAATGGAAACCAGAAAGACTGCTTCCAAGCTTTCAAAGTAACTTTAGTGTGTAATCTTTTTACATGTCAAAACACCAAACTCTGAAAAGCCTTAAATAAATACGGGAAACAGGAAAAACTAAGCTTTAGTCAACCAATCATCCGCAAAATGTTTTTGACTCAGAGGCTGTGGTCAAATTAGAACTTATTTATGACAAATAGTTATGTTCCGTAGACTCTCTGAGAGACAAATAAGAAAAACTTCAGCCACTTGATCTTGTTGTGTTTTTGTAGCGCACGCTTTGTTATGATTGTGGAGTGAGAAGAGCGATCACGTTCACTGGTCAGTGCCAAGCACTTGGAGAGCAATAAAGTCCAAACTAAAAACCAATTCAAACATTTCTTGGTGGAATGTTTTTCTACTCCGTGAAGCGAAGACTAAAGAAGGGGGGGGGGGGGGGGGGGAGGGGCAGGGGTGGACTCTCAGTATCTCTGTCCGTGACAGACGTCCCAAACCTTCTAGCCCACCACCCTCAAAACAGAACAGACCACTAGCCAACCCTGAACCAACCCTGACCCCCTCCCCCATACACACACACACACTCACTCACCAAGTGGAAAAGGCAATTTTAGGCAACTACCAAAACATTGAATGTACATGTACTGTACACACACCAGGAGCACTGGAGCAAGCAGAGACACACAGACAGTCACGTGACCTACTTGTATCCAGTGAGTCAGTGCCATTAGTGGTTTGTATCAGCATCAATTCAGTCACTGCATCAAGGTCATCTGAAGACAAAGAAAAATGGTTTAGATTGCTGAGGAACACCTCACCTCATCTCAAATGAAAAGTTCAAAATCAAACATAGCACAACAAGTACCCTAACAGAAAGATCGGAGACAGGACCAACATCTCATGACTGAGAGGGTTAATGCCAGCTTGTGTGAAATGATCAACCGGGGTGTTTTTACAGCACTGTCTCTTCGTAAATGGAGTCTGTTTGGAGACTATGTGTAGAGGCACCGCCCATGCCCACCCCAAACACATAGATACCGAACACATACACTTCCACCCATCCCGCCATCCCTGTACCATCTCAACACTCACACAGCTCACTGTACCTACCCTGAAACACGACCCCCCCGATCCACACATGCACCGCTCAACCCAAACACCCCCCCCTCAATACAGACACACAACTCAACCAACAACCCACCCACCCACCCCCACTCCCCCCATTCGCACACACAGATCTCGACCCCCTACAGCTCCAGAAGTACAGTAGCTCATTGATCCGTGGTAAACACCTCGAGAGATGTGTACACAGCCGGGCTCTGCAGGGAGCCAAACGCCTAACATACCTAGCATGCTCCCAACAACATCAGCTCTGTTCTGCATCCTGGCAGTGTCCACCCTCTTCAGCAGCGATGGCTTTTCAGGGTGGCCTAGCATTGACTAACAAAACCAATCATCATTTACTGTATGATTCCAGTTCCTCAGTCCTAATTCCGTGGTGCGACTTGCGTATGAAAGGACTTTCAGAAGAAGAAGTTTGGACTTCACTTCATATGAATGAATGTGCCGTACTATAGTGATCAAGTTAGGCTGAGACTCATTTCACTGCTAAGATATGGAAGGAGTTGGCATCAAACATGTATCTTAGACTAATACTTTGCATTTGTATCAAGGGGAGATTTTTCCTACTCAAAAGGTCTTGGGGCGAGACCGTGCTCCAACTGTTGTCTGACTTGGCTATTTTGTTTTTCTGGCTATTCTGACCTACCACTCTTCTCACAATGGAAGGGTGCGCAATAACTCCAGCAGGCACACACAGTAACTGTCTGCAACAATATACACGATGTGAGGGAAGCTAGGTACTGTTCCTGCTAGAAGTATGCAGTTTGGAATGTTTCGCCGCAGACTAGGACGCATCAGATACACAGGCAAGGAGTGATGATGTCACACAGATGCTCTTACCTGGACACCGCTCCAAGTCACATGTCCTGGACTCGGTCGCTGTGCAGGCATAACCGCAGGAACGGATGCGTTTCTGGTTGCCATGGCCACATGTGACGCTACACGGTGACCAGGCGCTCCACTCCTCCTCCTCGTACTCTGTGGGATGAAAGGCAGCAGGAAAGCATAGGGAGGACGGGGGAAATAAAACAAAAGAGCTATGTTAGCTGTCTGGCATGTCTTTGAAGTGAGCCCGAGGAAATTCCTCACCCAGGTGGTCTGTGTGTTATGTAATAAAAACAGTACCGCAAATGAGTTTTGAACTTCAAAAGTAGCTTTCTGTTAGATGTTTAGGGCCTTGCTTGAGTGGGAACATTTTGCTTCGAAAGATTTAAGGAGGGTTCAGTTGGGAGTGAAGGTTTCCTTTGCTGGGTAACAGTTAAAGCTGGTTGTCAACCTTTCTAAAGCGGGACTTGTTATTTAGAAACCTGTCTCAACTAGAAACGTCACTAGTACCCTATTCAAATCAGCTTCTCAAGCCTGGAGTACTCTCTGCTTTGATTCTCCTTCGCCAGCACACAACTGCATAGAGTTTAGCAATCTCCACCACAGAGCAGCATAGTCCTACATACATCAAAGTACCTGAACCTCTGCAGGAAGTAGAATGGCATTGGCCCTGTTGTTTCCTAACCTCCACTCCCAGGTACTTGTATGATGTACCTCAACATTAACTCCCATAATCCTCTATTCCGGTCTGTAAGTTCATGTTTGCAACCCTGAATGTGTTTTGGGGTTCTTTTGCTACAGATGGTTTTATATAGATGGGACTTTTTTTGAGCATATATTTGTATTTGATGTAAGAAAAATACGTAGCAAAAGTAGACTGTTTCTCAGTCAGCTGCAACCAATGATGAAAGAACAGACCTTGAAGAAGGTGGCCAACTGTTTTTCAGACTGACCAGGTGTTGATACCTGTCACCTGATCTAGAATCAGGCATTCCTCACCTGACCTGTATAAGCCCCCAGACTCTACCTGTTGCAATTGATGGTAGACCTGCTAGTAAAGGCCCCAAGAAAACATCCCTGCCTGGAAAATGATTATGGAAGTTAATGACCCACGACTAAATTAATATTGCATATTATACAGGGAAAGCATAATCTCACTAATGATCAGGATATAGGGCCAGCTGGCAAGGTGTGTGTTTGTGTATGGGAACAGGGGGAGGCAGGGGTGTGTGTGTGTGTTTGTATCTGCCAGTTTGTGAGTGTTAATGCAAGAAATTGTGTGCGTCCGTCTCTTGGGTGGAATAAATATTGAAATGGCAAGGTGGCTGCAGCCTGCAGCCAGGAGCAGTGCCAACACAAACAATGTCTTAGGACAGCTAAACTCTAAAAGGTTTTCTGGTTAATGAACAGTTTGTTTTTGCCCTCCATCCAGCCCGTTCCTCTCCATAGCTCCATCTTTCTCAGTCCCTCTGTCACCCTCTCCAGTCTCCCAAGTTTCAAACATTACCCTTTGGGAAGTTTGTGGGAAAGGGGGCATATGAGAGAGGTGCACACGATAGACCAAGGACAAAATGGTAGAGAAATGGTAGGAAGAGCCCCTGAGCAAGTGCACGAGGAAGGGTTCAAAGCAAAACACGAATAAGAGCGAAAGCGGTGAGCAGAACAAAGAGAGGGAGAGAGCGAGAGATACTCCTTGCCATCTCGCTAGCCTGAATCATGAATGCATTTTGGGCATGTTTCGTTTCCACAAGTTTGCAATGCCCTGCCGCTAGAGAGCAGTGGGCTGTTGTGGTGAGGGAGGAGAAGTTCCCCGCCCCCTGATGACTTGCAGAGAACAACAAAGGGAAGGTGTGGATGCTGCACTCCTCCACTCACCAGGGCCTGGTTCTGGAATGCTTACTGCAGCGGCAGCCCCTGAAAAACCAACTTTCTTCATTCTCTCCTCCTCATTCACTCCCTCTGCTCACTCAATCCGCTTTCCTCTTTTGCTCACCATCCCAGCATTTCCCTCTTCCCTTCCCTTCTTCTCTCTCTCCATTTGTTCCTTCTTCATTTCTCCTCTCTAACAACGTTTGTATATTTTCCTCTCTTTCTTCAAGAAACTGTCTATTATTTTACAGACACTTTTATCCAAAGAACGTACAAATAATGCATACAGAAGTTCAGCAGAAGATCATGGATCAGAAGTGCGTAGTTCTACTTACAGTATCATGTCATGGTCATAGTCAAGGAAAGGTCTGTGCCACATTGCAAAGTAACTACATTTCAGCTACCAGGGACGGTGAACCAAAAAGAAACAATAACGTCTAAATGATTTCAACACAGTGTAACAATCACATCTCCATTACAGCAGCTAGCTAATTAATGTATGGTGAACTAAAATAACACCACGGAGCAATGATAACAACTCAATTCCTTAACTAGTCTTACAATAACATCTCACTCACAGTAGTGCATATACAGTGCAGCAAAAACAATCTAATTGCCAATTGGTGTGACAGCAGGATCTCGAAATGTGCCGAGATGGGACAAATTCACCAGTATCACTAGAAATAATGGATCGCTAAGTGATGCTTTCGGTTCCCTTAGGCCCAGCAAAGAGACGAGGAAGAGGTGATGCTCGAAGATCTTCCCATATCTCTAAGTCTCTCTCCATCTCTCACCGTCTGCCTCACTCTATTCTACCTATGTTCACCAACACAAAGCAAGGGTATGCGGTGGTGTTTTGCTCCACTGTTATCTACAGAATGATCAAAACCATGTCCTCAGTAAGCAAGCAATCAAGTAAGCGAGTACTGGTAAGAAATGGAGTGCATCCCTGCTACAGAGTGCATCCCTGCTACAGAGTGCATCCGTGCTACAGAGTGCATCCCTGCTACAGAGTGCATCCCTGCTATAAGCCTCTACAGACATGCTGACTCCCAAGTGCCTGCTCCTTGCCTGGAGGCCTGGAAGGCCTTTATGTTGAAGTCAGGCAGCTACAAATGGCTCAGCGTCAGCTTCATAGGACACAAACACACACACACACACACAGACGGCAGGCTTCAAATGTCACTCGTCACTAGTGCTAAGATATATCTCTGCCTCTCTCTCGCTCTCTCTCTCGCTCTCTCTCTCTCTCGCTCTCTCGCTCTCTCTCTCATTGTTCTCCCCTCCACCTTCCGTTATCTTTACACCCCCCCCCCCATCCAGGCCCTGACCTGGAATCTCCTTTCTCTGGGCCAATTGTACTTGTTTCTCCTTCTTAAATGTCTTTGAAGTTTGACCCATTCCCCTACCCTTTCTAACCCATGTTTAATCATTGTTTTCACACTCCATCTTTTTCCCTTCTCTCTGTCTCTGTCTCGCCCTCATCCAAAACCACTATTCAGTCTGCTCTGCAATCAGTTTTTAACCATCTGGCATTCCATTAGATATGCAATGTTATATTGTATCGAAATCAATTTGCCCTTTGAAATGACCAAATACATATTCACTGTTCTAGCCACATACAATTAAATGCTTTTTTTGTTGGGATAATAATAATTTTTGGCACAAAACAAGTCACAAAGCTAAGGCAGCTTTATCCAGGTATTGTCGCACATTGAGGTGAGGTAATGTCGGTGGGGTTAGAAAAATTTGAGTGCTGTTCAACTGACACACAAGAAAACTACGATTCAGAGTAAACGAACACAGCATGAAAATGCTATTTCAGGACAGCTTAATGAGAGAGATTTAGAAAGGATTTCCTCTGTGGGAGTTCAGCATTTAGTTGGAAATTACAACCATCAGATGTAAATCAAAGACATGGTTTGAACCATGTTTTTGTTTCTTTCAGGCCTGCTCTCTTCAAAATAGGTAAACTTTGGTCCATTTTGGACCAAAATTGTTTTTTAAAAGCTCCACATAAGACAATTGATGGCAAAGGTTGACAATATTTCATTAAAATAATCTTATCTCCCCTCTATTTTCTGTACGAGACAAGTCTCTAATCTGTACGAGACAAGTCTTGTTTCTGTTTTGTTTCTGTTTCAAATTGTTATTTTCCTGATCTCAATCACTTTCACATAAGGAGCGACTGTGTAACACAACACTCACAAGCCAACTCCCTGCATGTGTACAGCTGGAATCAGAGATAAGTCTGTAGGAGCTGCCTTTCACGCAGGTTGTTTGTGTGTGTGAGTTTCATGTTTACGTAGCAGACCTTGAGAACACACCTCCATCCTAAACTATGTTCGGGAACAGAGAGAGAATGCGTGTGTGTTTGTGTGGGGAACGTACCTCGTAACCTGACAAAGGGGAAGCCTATAGCAAAACACATCTTCCGACATAGACTGAGGACATGCCCCGACCTTTAGACCTTGTGTCCCCCCGTGCACACACACACACACACACACACCTCCTTGATAAGGGACACCAAACAAACACAATCTCTCCATTATCCAAGATAAAGGCTGCAGCGCATTCTCCGTGAGACTGAATAGAGCTATTGTCTTGAGAGACGGACACGCTTCCGTTCCTCTTTCAGAGCGAGGGACGCCTCCCAGAAGCGCTAGCATCCATCAGCAGAAGCCAGCAACACGTTCTACTTTGTCTCCCTCTCAACAGCATACGACACGTCCGCTTTTAGCGAGAGAGAAGTCGAGAGGGACTGTTTGCTGTCTATGTTTAGCATCGGATTCAATTCATTGTACTTCTCATCTCATCTCAGTCTTTTAACCCACGCCTTAGCTAGAGGGTAACATCAACGCAGCAGCACCATCTCCGACGTGACAGCTCACCATAGTTCTCCTTGGAGGAATCCCAGCCCTTGTTCCAGCGATTTCCCCATCCTCCCCCGACCCCACTCAGCACTGGGTCCTCGGTGTCGTAGTTATAGTCCTCGGTGGGCTCTTCCAGGCTGGCCCGGCCCGGCCCGCTCCCGGCCTGGTCAGGGTACTCCCAGAACAGCGGCCAGAACAACTTCTTGTGACCCAGCCACTCCTCCTCGGAAAGGGACCAGTCGTTACGCCCCTCCTTGGCCAAATCCATCTCCACCTCTGTCTGGGGGTCATTCACAACCTCGATGGTCACCTTCGGGGGGCAGATATAGATGCAGTTCAGGGAGAAAAGTGGACTCTTGGAAATTGGTCATGGTTAAAGTATACAATTCCTGCTGCAGGTTTATAATCTGCGACACATCTTTTTTTTGTGCTCTTCATAAAGCAATTTCCAATTGATATATGTATGAGGAGTGTGAAAGGCCATGTGCATTGGAAATGTTATCAATAATAGGTTCATGCACCCGTTTCCCCATTTGTTTCAAATCCAACATACTATGTTTGTGAGCAAGTGAACAACGATGTAACAATATGTTATCAAGATTCAAGTGGGGGAATGTGGGGGTGTATTTTCACTCTTGACAATTATCCTCAGCAAATTACAAAGGAATCTGTTCTACGAGGACCAGCCCAGATTGCCAAGGGTAACATTGTGCACAGTTGCTGCTACAACCTCATCAACATCACAGACTTGTAATGTTCTTTAATACCGGCAATTACACAACACACAATGCGTTCACACACAAGTGGAAAACCACCATGACCACAGACGGGCATTGATAACATTCCCAGCCCACAGGATAGCTTCTGTGTGGAGCAGAGCAGCGGTCTCTGCTGCACATGAGCCGTCCTCAGCCACGCAACGCCATGAAAACATACTGAAGCAAGAATCTGGGCAAGTGATTGGATAACGGCCCCTGACAGCTTCACTGGGTGGATGTCTATTTTGATCTATTTTATATTGGTTGATTGTGGTGTCTGTCTGATAACACATCTGAAACGTGTTATTCCAGGAAAAGCTAGCTGGGGTAGGCCTACTGGTAGTGAGGGTGAATGTGCATGTATATGAGGGTGAACGTGCATGTGTGTGCGTGTGTGTGTCCTCTGTGTTTTGTGTCTCCAGGATGGTTGTACAGGCACGTCTAGACATCCGTAGGACACACAAGTAAGCGTGTGTAAGAATAGTGTGCGTGTATTTGGGGACAACTAGGGGGATTCAGTGGTGGAAAGAGAAAGAGCAAGCCCGGCAATTTTTTTTGAAAGAATGAAGTGACAGAGAGTGAGTTGGATGGATGAGGACTGTCAGCGACAGGAGGAGAATGAGAGAGAAATAGGGACAGAGACTGACAGCTGACGGAGGAACCGAGGAAAAGAGACTGAAGGACGTACGTGCATAGCCAAAATGTGGAACGAGATGGAAAATGAAGAGGGCAAAGGGAGAGAGGCAGAGAGAATGGAGGATAGATAGATATGTGATAGACTGACAACCAGCCGCCACCTCTCCCGCCTTCCCTGCCAGCGGCCCTCACATCTAGACAAAGGCAGGCTTGTTTAGGATTTTGCCAGTTGCCATCTGATGGCTGCTTTAACTGTTTATAAAGACAAACCTGCATCTAAAACGGGAGATTATGCCGTCTTCTCGTTCTGGAAAGTTCTAAGGGTATGAAAACCTTTTTTTTTTCCCTCTCTCTCTCTTTGACCCTCTCCCCCTCCTCACCGTGTCTCCATTTTTCTTTCATGCACAGCGTCCTGTGCAAGTGCACACACAACCACGCACAAACACAGCCTTTGCAGTACTGCCAGGATACATCCACCAGCAACACCTCATCACTACAGCTAAGCATTCTTGCACCTTGACTCGGACCCTGGCAGCCCTGTGTGCGCATACAACACGGAGAGGACCAATTCCATATTGAAGCTGAGCTCCATTTCCTCCCCGTCCGTCTGTGCTTTAAGTAGAGGAAGCGTATTAGGACTAACTACAGCCTATTAGGCCCTCTGAGTCATACCTAGGTTTCTAACAGAGTGGCACTTCTTGTTGAGGGCCAAAGTCTCCATTGGGAAGTGCTCCTGGCAATTGTAAAAAAAATAGGGGCACTAGGGGTTGTGCGGAAGTCATTTGGTTGAGGTAAGACTGCCTATGTCTTGAGAGGTAGACAACATTTTGCATTTACGAAATATAATTTCAGTTGCTGCAGTTTCTACTTGAAACTGTGCCCTCCTATTCTTTCCTTGTTTCCTGTATCCTCCTCTCCATTTCATGCAGCGTTGTTTAAGTCCACTATGGTTCACTCAGTCACGCTTTGACCCTCCACAGTCAAAATCAAATTAATTCCTGCCAGCATGATAACAAGGTAAAAAATAAAAACAAACTTTGCTGAGGATATTGGATGCTGGCCGCCTAAAGAAAGACAAATACAATTGAAACAGCTTTGTCTGGCTTGTACAGACTAAAGAAGAACAGCAGCCTAGTCCCACTTGGACAAGAAATTCAGTTTTCCTCTCAGAAATAGATCAGAAGTTTTTAGGATTGAGGTTTCTGGATCCCTGGGCTCCTTCTCATGTCATTTTTTCCCCCATAGTCAAACTTAATTTCCTTTTGAATCCACTTGTGCACATAAACCTCCCTCATAATACAGAATAAACTAAAAGGTGTGTTTTTTTCTTTCTGGTACCTTTGTTTAAAAAGGCACTTTGTGGGCAATACAGATCTGCACTCCGAGAGCACATTAAAAAGGGCTTGTTAAAATAATATACCGACCTTTGACATTTAGGGATTTGGATGTTTTTGTTTCTTTTTTTTTCTTTTCCGCTCCCCCCTCCTCCCCTCTCCCCCCTCCTCCCCTCCCCCCTCCTCCCCTCCTCCCCTCCTCCCCTCCTCCATTCCTCCCCCCTCCCCCCTCCTGTGCAGATGTTTCGGCATCATGGCCTACTTGACGCACCCCACTGTAAAAGGTCTCGCATGGGGTAATTTAAGAGGCCGCGCCGACTCAAAACAGCTGTGAAGAAAGAGTGAGGGAACAGAGGGAGGGAGAAGGAAGGGCAAAGAGAACAGCTCCCTCCTTCATCCCACTCTCTTTTAGAACAAGGATTATAGCAGGGGTGTTCAATCCTGGTCCTCAGGGTCCGCTGTCCTGTATGTTTTAGATGTTTCCCTGCTCCAGCACACCTGATTCAAATGAATGGTCGTTATCAGGCTTCCACAGAGCTTGACAACAACCCATTCATTTCAATCAGGTGTGTTCTTCTGTTTGGCTGGTTCTTGACTCTGTATAACTCGAGACCACTATCAACTCTGCAGAAATCTTCCCACAGTGTGCCTGCGTCCATTAATTGTATACAGCGGGACAAGTTATCCCTTACTTCTCAGCGTGAGAAATTGTTGAAATGCTTGAGAAATACAAGGTGTTGTGTGAGAGCGTGAGAAATGGTTGAAATGCGTGAGTCTCACGGCGAAGGCGTGAGACTTGAGAGCCCTGGCCAGGAATAGGTGAGTACAAGTGCTTGTTCATAGGGATTTGGGGGATCTGATGGGCTGTGCTCCTGTTTAACAAGTTGTTAACTTTTTCAAGTCAGGTTGCCGCCGAGCACCCGTGTCCTTGTGTAGGCCTGTAAGCCTGTGTGTTTACCAGATGTGGGTGAAGCCACTGTGTGGTTGCACGAATACAGAGTTTATTTTCTAATGTAGGATATGCGTCAAAAGTAAGGCTCATTGTTGTGCAGTAAAATCATCTAATGGGGTTCATGCAGACTGTAGCTGGACAGTTTTGGGGACTTTATGCTTGTTGTTTTCATGATTGAACACGGTCTGTTTACGTTAATGCAGTGTCAGTGCCCTATCCATGGTTCTGATAGCCTTTTCTTTGACCGCTCTACTAAAACAATATCTTAAGTAACTCATTCGACTGTAAAATCCAATACATTGTGGTAAAATATAGCTTAATGGTTTATGTGCCTCGTATCCAGTTACTATAGCGCACTAGGGTCCGACATAAAAGCATGCACTAGGGCACATTGTAACTACCTTACGCCACTGAACACACACCATAACATCGATTGTAACATAGACCTGTAGAGAGACTGTATCACATGACTCATCCGATCCATTTATAGTGCGATCAAGAACATTAGCAATAGATTGACACACAAGCTTGTCCACCATGTAGATACCAGGGTTTGGGACTGTGGAACTCATGTCAAAGACTTTGCAAGGTCACGGATCAAGAAGCAACATTTCACATTTCAAATTAAAAAACACCGTCGCCATTATTTTGTGAAGGTAAACTACAGACATAATTGTGTGTCCCTACCTGTATATTAGGATTCTGAGGGGCTATCTCTGCATTGGCCAGGTCTGGGAATTTCCTAAGGTCCAGGATGAAGGGTTGTGGGTCCTCTTCTGGTTCTGGTTTGGGTAAAATCCCCTCCCCGCGACGTTGGGACCATTGATGTCTGGAGTTGTGAGTGGACAGGGTGGGAGGGAGAGTCTGGAGCTGGTTCTGCTGCTGGACGTCCTCCAGGGTCAGGAGAGCATCGCCTAAGCTGTCCTCAGGTACTGCCTAGACAAGACAACAACAGAGCCGAAAAAATGATAAAGATCACATTTTGTAATTGTATTAAGAACAACGAACAATAATCAAAGCTGTATCATTTTGTGTGGAATTCCGAATATTATGACAAGGTTCGTTCATAGATTTGATGTCGACATTCAAAGATGAGACAGAGACTCCGACCATATTTTCAGTCGACTAGTCAGCCAGTAAGTCCGTCTGTCGGTAGGACAATAAGTCCTTCAGTCAGCAAGCTAGTCTGCCTCTTACTGCACATCTGGTAGGTATTAGTGTTTGAAATCCACAGTGACGCAATAGACCGTGTCCTGGAGGCTGACTCGGGATGTTACACTCAGGTAAATCATCACACATACATGTTATATCTCTCTCTTTATCTCTGCACACACACCCCCCCCCCCCCCTCACCCAAACACACACAACAACACACAGACATTCGTATTGTTATCCTTGTGGGGCTCACAATTCAATCCCACTTTTCCCCGAACTTTCCATAACCTTGAGCCAAAAACCTATTCTGAACCCTAACCCCGTCATAGCTCCTAACCCTAAACGTATCCCTTTCTCTTACCCCAACTCTTAATGTAACTCTAACCCTAACTCCCCCCTAAAAAAACCTAGAAATAGATAGAATACATAGATAGAATAAAGAACAGTCCTCTCAGTGACAGCAAGTCTGCATACAACATAAAACCCAGAAGATTCATCTGACACTAAATGTACCTCTCCTACCCATCTATCACTTATCTGATGAATGTCCAGCGTCTGTCTAGGGTCTGATCATCAAAGGACCAGCATCCCACCCCCGAGATATCAACACTCAGTTTACAATCTATGGGGTATATCGTGTATCATGTTGGTATGGTATGTAGCTTGTAATCATATGTTCAGAGTGTGATGCTGCTGAACTTAGGACAGGATGATAGTGAGGGGTGAAGAGGGGTGAGGGTTGGGGTTGTGGGTGAAAGAGTGAGACGAGGAGAAGGACGAGCGCTCGGAGGGCAACGGCAGCAGGATGAGGGCTTGAAGGGACAATGGATGGACGCGGGTCGGAAGTAAAGAGCGGGTAAGAGGAGTAGTGTTTACATGGTGTCGGGGGAGGACAGCCAGGAAGAGGAGGATGAAAGGAAAAGGAGATAGTGAGGGGAAACGAGAGGGGTGTTGAAGGTTGAATGAAAAAGGGAGTGGGAGGAGGGGGAGGAGTGGGGAAGGTAGGCAGTGCAGTGGCAAGGGCCGGGTTGGATCAAAGCTCTCCGTCCACCCATCATGTGTGTCACCTTACCTCTCGTGCTGTGTCTGCAGCACACTTCAAACAGATGTTTCTTCCATTCCCTCGTTCGCTCTCAGACACACACATCTCCTGTCTCTCCCTCTCTCACACAGCCTACTTTCTCATCGTCTCTCACACACACACACACACACATCTCCCCAACCAATACATTTCCTCACCAGCACTCTATTGAATTTCAGCCGTGACCAGAAAACCTGCAGCTACGCAAAACACACCGTCCACTGAGCAGATTTAGCCTACCCAATGCTTTTTTTTCAAAGGAAGCTGGGGAAGTTCATATACATCTGTTCCAGTAGTCATAACAGAACAGTTTGCTTAGTGAATGAGTCAATCGCGAATCGGACAACTAGGAAATGAGCATCTGAATTAAAAAACAATTAGGGGGTCGGGAACTAAATGAGTGGGTCTGGTTTTGCCAGGCACACGATGCAATGAAAGCAAAGTGATTCTCAGTCTTAAGCTGTGGAGCAGTGGAGGGGAAGATCAGACTGGGAGAGGTGAGGAAAGGAGAGACGTGCTAGGAGAGCCGTGCTAGGGTTTCAAACTGTCTCGCAAACAAATGGCATTTGGTGTCTGCCTAATGAATGCAATATGAATGTAGGTGTGCATGAGTGATGAGCAGTAAACCTGCGCGTGAAGCAGAGTTCCCCTTTCTCCCCCTCTCCATCTCTTCAAGAAAAGTGCACTGTCACCACTGAGCTGATTATAGTATGGCCGACATACTGCCAAGTGGGGAACCAGAGGGCCTCGTCTATTCAACTCTGAGACTCCAGTGAACCTCACCTAATCTATATACAGTGCATGTCATTGTTTTATTCGGCATGTTTCGAAAATGGAACTGCTGCTGCAACCATGCGTAAACTTTTGAAAGGAATAAATTGAGGAGTGGAATCTGGGTTATTGTACTTGTAAACTGTGCTATTCTATACTATGCAACACCATACACTGCACTAGTCCATAAGAAAAGATATGGATAGGATTGTGTGCCATGGTGCACATTGACTAGAGCCATCTGCCGGTATACTATAATTCCAGGGGTCTCTGTCTGTGTGTGGAAGTTTGATAGTGGGATTTCTGTCAAACAGTTAGCTTAAGAACCGGGCACATTTGTAATTTTGCAGGTGTCCGTCTCAGCACCCAAGGATTTGCGGTGCCGTGTTTGACGTTTGGATGAGCGCTTCGCATTTCCGAAAGAAAAAAAACCTGCATACTAACTTGCTGATGTTAGCTCGGACTTGTGTAAAGCGCGTTGTTGACATAACAAACTTCATTGATCTCTAAGGTATCCACTTTAGATTGTCTTGCTGTTAGTAAACATGGCAGATTTTCATCCACGGAGCTGGCACAATGAATATGGCTTCAGCTGTGGAGCTAGCACTGAGTTGCACTACAGTAAGCCTGACATGGAATGGGCATGCGACATGAAAACTCTCCTGAATTTAACCTCCTCAGTCGATTGTCGGTGTCAAGACAATCCATACAAACGATACCATACGATGGATTACCTACAAGAAAACCCATAACTTGCTCAAAATCTTTAGTTAATCTCTCAAAGATAGATATGTATGTAAATGAACATGGCAGTGCCTTCAAAATGATGATTTTATAATATGCATATGTGACGGGTATGTAACAGACGTAGCCACGCTCCGTCACAACAAGGTATCGTTCGCCACTCGCGGGATTCGAATGCTCGACCTCTGACTTGCCAAGCGCGACCATTACCAACTACGCCAAAGAAAAGCTAGCTCTTCGTTGACGCGGGTGGCCTGCTACATACCTGAGGAGTGAGTTTCACGGTTTACACACTGTTACACTTAAATAACTAGAGGATGTGGAGGTTGAACAAATAGTGTTGAGAATTTCAATTATGATCAAAGAATTGTAGGTACAAAAGCAACTGAGAAACACTGCAGCTGCATCACTATAATATTAAGATGGATTCCATTGAAGTGGGAATCTTGATTAATCATGCATGTGTACAGAACATAAATAACCCCCCCAACCACACACGTGCTCTGGCGTCCACGGATTCAATTCACCCTCTGCATTTTCCCCTCCTGTAGTCCTTTCCTCCGAGGGCAGGCAGTAGCAGTGGGCGACCATATCAATGGCGCCCAGGGGCCAAGTCCAAGTGCTGCCTCGTCCTGGCCAGGGACATGGGCAGGGGAGCATCTGACATGGGCAAGGGAGCATCTGACATGGGCAGGAGAGTGTCTGACATGGGCAGGAGAGAGTCTGACATGGGCAGGAGAGCATCTGACATGGGCAGGGGAGCATCTGACATGGGCAGCAGAGCGTCTGACATGGGCAGGAGAGTGTCTGACATGGGCAGGAGAGTGTCTGACATGGGCAGGAGAGTGTCTGACATGGGCAGGAGAGCGTCTGACATGGGCAGGAGAGAGTCTGACATGCGCAGGAGAGAGTCTGACATGGGCAGGAGAGCGTCTGACATGGGCAGGGGAGCGTCTGACATGGGCAGGGGAGCATCTGACATGGGCAGGAGAGAGTCTGACATGGGCATGAGAGCGTCTGACATGGGCAGGAGAGCGTCTGACATGGGCAGGAGAGAGTCTGACATGGGCAGGAGAGAGTCTGACATGGGCAGGAGAGAGTCTGACATGGGCAGGAGAGAGTCTGACATGGGCAGGAGAGAGTCTGACATGGGCAGGAGAGCGTCTGACATGGGCAGGAGAGAGTCTGACATGGGCAGGAGAGAACATGCAAGTCACAGGCGCAAACATCACGAGCACTGCACTATCTATAATTCTAGGAATCTTTGTGTTTATGTGTCACTGATATCTTCATTATCGACTGCATCACAGGCACTGTGCACTAGTCTATTCAATTAGTCAACTTATTGACGGGCTCTTTGAAACCACTGGAAAATGCTTTGTGTACTTTGTCCCTCATACAGGTTGTAAAAACAATCTATGATCAAACTCTGGCCATAAGGAAACAGTCCAATTCAAGCTTTTAGATACTGTAATTTGGATCAAGTCTTTTACACATTCTTTTAATTGTTTTATATGAAAGGTTTGAAAAAAAAAACATATTTTATTCAGTTGTCTGAGTAATTGAGTTTCTAATGAGGGAAAAAGAGTTTGGCCCAGAGGAATACTGGGCAAGTGGACTTCCATATTCCACACAAACTTCCACAGGAGACTGAAGTTCCACAAATCCACATGAGATTGAAAGAGAGAGAGAGGAGAGAAAGATGCTCAGGGGCCAAAATAAATATCACATGGAAAATTAGGAAGAACCAGTGAAGGTCTCTTACCAGAGCATGTACACCCCATGTATGGGATGCATGCCCAGAAACTGGCAAAGAAATGACTCAAATATCTTGCAAAAATATGTCCCATTCAAATATCCCATTCATTCCTTCTTTCTACCACCCTGCTTCTGCACAACCATCTGATCGGGTTGCCATGTAGAGATAGCATCAGAGTTTAAGCATCTGAACTCGTTGTATGCCATCTTTCTATAGAAGCAGCCATTGTGTGTTCTCATGGCAGTTAGGGCTACTTTGCAGCAGCTAGCTTGGCAAAACCACAATGGAGTTAACATCGTTGGTTCCTAATCAAAACCAACACTTACCAAAAGTAGTGTGTTAACAATGTGTCCTTGGTGAGCAAGTAATGAGTATTAAAGTATTGTGGTCCCATTGCACCACAGAAGCACACACATTATACAGACTTCCCATTTGATGCCTTACCTCCCTGCAAGCAGAAAGAGTGGGGAGAAACAGGATGAAGAAATAAGGAAAGGAAAGGAGAAAAACTCAAACTTCAACCAAATTGATTGATCTGATTATTTCCTGAGGAAAAAGGAAGAAGCATTTTTCTCACATGTGTATTAATAGCTCTGACAGCTCGCTTTATTCTGAGACCTGGCAGTTATGCCATTAAACACCTCGCTGTGCCGCACAGAATGTGAAACCCAAGGCTGGGACGTCAAGATGGATATTAGCTGCTCTGGTATTGGGGTGCATGTGTGGTGTGAGACAGTATGGCTTTTAAATGGGTGTATGTGCGTGCAGACATAGCAGTGACAGTTCAGTTTAGATATTTCCACCACCCCCCTCCACTCCCCCCCCATCCTCTATGCCACCCACTTCCCAACTGAAGACAATCTACTTGAGGGGAAATTCACTCTGACACTGAGACTGCTTAAATAAATGTGTTCCCATACAGAGCCGTCTAAATGGTATTTCACAACGTTGGTGTCTATAAGTAGAAGTTACAGAGGCTTATGACGCCAAGCCATCAAGACAAGAAGTTAGTTTGTGCAATTTCTGTGTGTGTGTGTGTGTGTGTGTGTGTGTACAGTATGTACTCATGGGTCAGTCAGTGAATGGAGAAATGTAATTATACATGTGGTGTATAAATCCATATCTAAGACTATGCATGTGTTTATGTGTGTGTACTTGCACAAACATGTCATCCTATCTGCGTGTGTTCTTTTGCCTAATGTGGAGCCAAATGTGGCTCCAGTGGTGAAACATTAGCTTACGTTTCTTCCCCCCCAAAAAAATCTTGCCTTTCAGTACCCACACTCCACAAGTTTATGCAGCGCATTCACTTTCTTACATAGATTATGGTATACGGTTTCATTTTAACCTCAATTAGGGTGCCGGATATTTGAGAGCTTTCCACCCCACACAGTTCCACCCTCAGCGTGAAACGGAATAGCAACTTGAACTTGTGAACAGGCTCAAGAATTTGGCGCCCTCTGTAAAATGTACCATAGGTTTCGGCTCACTTCTAGGAAAGGAGAGATTGGAGGGGGACTGCTGTTCCATGTTTGTCCAAGATTATTTGGTTTAACAATTATCAAAGATCCTTTATCTGGCGCCCACTTCTTTCAATCTCGTGATTTCTCCGGGACTCACATCCAATATCGCTGGCATGCGTTCCAGTCCTAAAGTTTGGAGAAGCACCTGTTTGTGTGTTCAATTCTGAATTAATGTCGGGTGGCTGGCCCCTGCTTTCCACCTAACGAGAATGTAATTAAAATACATATCCCAGAGAGGAGTAGAAAGAGATGGGAAGGCGGGATCAGGTAGGAGGAAGTGGGTCGGGAAGAGAGAGACAGAGAAGGAGAGAAAGAGAAGGTGGTGAAAGCGATTAGGATGAGAGAAAGAATAGGATGGACGGAGGAAGTGAGGGAAAGATGTATTTTGAAGATGAAGTGGAAGGTGGAGAAAGACAATGGAAGAGAGGGGGAGGAGCAGGCAGAAATCAAACATGCATGTTTCCCCCCATTGTGCAAGGTCTCCCCATCATCCCTGCATTGCTGAACTGGAAACCTGCACTCTCCTGTTAAATATTTTGTCAAATGATCACATTTTGCAGAACATTAATTGGCCTCGTCAGCCAATTTATGCCTAGCCCCTGTTGTGCTGTGTATGAATAGAATCCATCCGTACATCCATCCATGTATCCATCCATGCACCTCATTGTTTGTCAATGCCAGTGGCAGTTAAATGCATCTTTTGGATTCTAGTTATTTCATCGCACATTTGTATCTGTGAACGATATGAGCCACAAAATGAGTTGTGGCAGAGAAAGGTGGTCTTTTTCCACAAGGTTATGCAACTGTCAGTCTGCAAGGACAACAACACACACGCTGACCCAATACCTATGCAAGTGTATTCATATCGGATTAGATTGGATGGAATTTGATGAGTGTAGAAAGATAAAAGGAAATACTTCATCTAAGATGTAAATTCCCTTCACTGGACAATGGTAGATAGCTACACCAACAATAAAGTGAACTAAAGTTATGAAAATAGAGCACAGGCATCAACATCTTGGTAACACATCGTACATTTGGCTGAATACATAAGATGAAAGGAAAAATAGAGACCTTGATCAAGTGAACTTCAAATTCATCAGCTCACTCCATAGTAGTACAATTGATCCCTAGTGTGTACTGTACGTCTTGGTGGCTTGGGGGTGAGAACATCGAGGAGGAGAAAGAGAGCATGATACTGAATACCCTTCAGAAAAAGCGAAAGCTTGTGCAATCCATGTATGCCATTACTTTTCAAACAGGACAGTGAGGACAAAAGACAGAATCTGTCGTATCATAATTGATCACATTTTAGCCTGGGACTTCGTTGGATTAACCTGTGTACTTTGGACTCAAATATATATAGGCTTTCATTAAAACCTTTCATGATGACCTTAGTTTACAATATTATGGATCCTCTGATGTCACTTAGCAGGTTCCCAATGTATGGTTCCAATTAACACATACGGGTTAACGTTTTAGGCATAGGCTTCCATACTGTGCAAGCAGTGAGTCTAAAAAACCTGTGAATGCATGTCTCTTAAACGGATTGACACGAGGAGAGTGTTTCTCCATCTTCTAAAAAGCGATAAGCGTCAGACATGACTCTCATACAGTAGCCTATCTAGCTGTATTCAAAAACAGTTGAAACAAAACAGACCGGTGAAACAACGTGATGTGCGCGTCTCTTTTCCCTACACTCCTCTGCGTCGTGTGCGTTCAGCTATCATATCCAAGTATCCAAAGTGCCAACACAGTATTTATTATTAATTATGAAGACAGCCAAATGCATATATTTTGTTATAGAATACATCTATAATCTACATTGAGCTGTAGATTATAGCATGAGCTGTCGCTATAAAATGCGCAGCAAAGAAAAAACAGTAGATCGGTCATTCTAAGAACTTCGAGAAGTCATTTACCTCCACCAATGCGCTGCTCATCTCTTTGGAATTTTGCTGATTCTTGGCCGGGAATCCCTGGACGGGCACCTGGTATGCAGTCTGTATGAATACGCACAGAAGTAAAACTCGCCTTGTCATCTTGATGAAAGTTGATGAAACCTGCAATAACTATTTGGATGTATTTGATGCAACGCTTTCAAATGCGACTAAAGGCTGTTTCAGAAGATCCACAACATAACCATAGTAGGATGTCCAAAACGGATAATTGGCAAAAAAAAATTATAAGCATATGCAGCTAATAATGATCCAAAACTCTTCAATTCCAATTTTCGGTGTATTATGGTGCGCCTATTGGCCGCTCTTGCTCTCCACGGTACTGATTTTATATCCAACTTCAAATGTCTACAATTACGCGGTGGTAATAAAGGTTAACATTAGGGTTCTCACTGATACGCATATGCGATATCTGTATGAAATTTAGTTTTTGACTCCACACCTCGGTGCAGCAACACGATTCATTTCCAAATGTGGTGTCGCCTCTATAGCCTGTAGTTCCAATAGTTCTCTGGACAGTGGTTGTTTCACTTTCCAATGCAATCTGCGTGACTGCTTCACTTCCTTGTAGAGAATCTCCTTTGCATGTGCTGAGATCTAAACCTCGTCTCCTTTAGTCCACCGATTTGACACGCTGTCCTGTCACCGTTTGACTATGCAGTCCGCACATTGTAGAATCTTCATTGGCTAAGGTCGACTCGCATCCCCAGATGACGTTAGGAGGGAGGGGCATCTGGAACGCACAAAAAGAAAGAAAATGAATGAAAAATCTGTATGAATGGACGTCGGTGGAAGGAGTGATATAGGCCATGGAATAATACAAATAATTAATTAGCCACAGCGAAGCAAATTATTTAAATACATCTTTTTTATGGTCCTCATCTGATTTTACTTGACAACCATACACTTTGTGATGTGCTATTGCGTGTACATGTGTGTTTTGAGCGTTCTGTGTTGTTAACCAGTGTTTTTACTCTGTAGCCTGCTGTTTGTTATTGTACTGTTTTGGGGTTTTGACCTACCAAGGGACTACAGATGCAAACTTATAAAGCTATAATCTAGGAGGCTACGATGCATCAAATGGTGATATTTGAAATTGTACATGGTGGTGCCTTAAATATAATGAAATCAATAAAACACAGGCCTATCTGCATAGTCCATGACTGAAAAGTTAAATAAACAGCTAATTATATTCGATTCAACATTTTCACTAATAACACATAGGCTACATTGACTTTGAAAATGGGACACATGTAATGATCACAGTGTTAAAGGGGAAATATAGGCTTGTATCACGCTTTCAAATAGACAAGCTCAGGGATTACACAGTGACTTCATACTTTAATCAGGCCTCGTCTTGCAAAGGAAGATACAAGTGATGGTTGTTTTACGATTGGGTGATGAGGAAATGTTATTTGGCTTTAGGGGAGAACATTTGGAGATGCACCGTTTAGGATAGATGCAGGTGTCAACGCCTCCTCGCACCCTGTAGCTGGTGTACCTCCACCCCCCCAGACCGACACACTGCTGGTGTACCTCCACCCCCCCAGGCCGACACACTTTGCATCCACACAGAAACAGAGCCTCCCCAGTGTTTTCAGCAGGGACAGTGGCCCAAGCCTCCTCATGACCAGGTCGTGGTCGGCAACGTTAACCCTTTCCAGCCGGACCATTCAAATTTGGGAACAATTTTGTTCTCAATCCTATGTTTCATTCCTATGTCTCATACATACACATGCACATCACTGACCAACACACCAAAAACAATAGTTTGAAGATAAAACATTTGAATGAATTGCTTTACTTTTAATGACAATTGGATGATTTACTGAATCTGGCCCACAGGTCACATTAGTTCGGACAACAATTCTAATATTGCATTTGGGTAATGTAAGTAAACCAACCTAATTTCAAGGTTTGTTAAAACAAAGAAAATGAAATATTGACTAAGTGAAATGAAATAAGTGCCCCAAAAAGTACACTACACCACCACAGTTGAGTTACATTGTTTTAATGACATTTTGATGTCTGTAACATGAGTGAAACAATTACAAAATTGGTGATTCACCAACATCTGGCCATCAGTGCATTTTCTTTGATCCAAAAGAGGATGACTTCCGTATGCACTGGTTGGTTGAACATCCAAGTTATGTTAGAACACATACATGAATTCTTCCTTAAAGCTGGTCGCTTAATGGTCACTCACAACTGTTCTACAGAACAGTAACATTCAGTTTAAGACAGTGTTGAACACCTCAACATTTGATAAGACATTTAATTAAAGTATGACCATGGATATTCCCTGTGTGCAAACAAGAAACATACATTTACAAAGACTTTTCTACACAAGTCCAGTGCAGATTAATTTGAATTTTTGCCTTTGAGAAAAATAGCTAGCTAAATGACTTGAATAATTTGTCATTGTGGGACGCATTTTTGTGTACAGTAACAAAACTAAGTCTATTTTTTGTTTCTTAAATATGTATATATTCAATATTTCTTTAGCATAATTTTCCCAACCCCCATCGTTGCAGGTCACTTGTATATCATCATATCGGTAATTTGTAATAACGGATAAAGAAAATAATTTGACACATAACAGACCCATCATGTTATTTCTCAGTCAGCTGATAGGAGGTGTTCCATAAAGCACAGTGCTAAAAGAAAACGCAAACTTTAGATTTCTCTTCACTAAAACTAAAGTATGGTTCCCCTTAAGAAAGCCTCTAATATATTAAACTCAACAATACAATTATTTTTGTTAGCTTCATTTTGAAAAACAAAAAGGTTCTAGCTGAGTAGCTAGCTAGCAAGCTAAGTCATCATTCCTGCTTTATGGAACAATCGGCAGTTGGAAGACAAGCCACAAGTGAGCCACGTAACAGGAGTGTAACCATGAACATAGTTCAGCACCTTGTCATCTGGTTGATTAGCAGCTTCGTCGACTATGTCATACTGTGTACATGCATTGGTAACATAAGTCACAAGCCATTCAAAAATACTCTTCAGTAGTATGCATTTCTATTTTTCTGCAGCTGCCGTTGGTAAGATATTTTCTGAGTTGAGGAAAGATATATGAAATGGTTCAAAGACCAAATAAGTGTTTTTAAGCCTACGGATATCACACATACACACACGCACAAACACATACAACCAGAATGATCTTTGGAGAGGTTGTAAGACAAAATTAAAATGACAAAAAGTATACATTTTACACAATGTGTCACAAAACATTTGGACATTATCTTGAAACCTGTCCAGAGACAGCCAATCGCAATCATCAGTATCACAAAGAACAGAGATTTATGTTGAAGTCAAGCACTATAAGACAGCTTTTACTACACTTAGTTGAATCGTATTCCACATTGAGTATCCTTTTCTAGTTATGGTATTATTCAAGTGCATCATTCCTAGCTGGGTGACTTGTATATAAGCAAAGACGATTTACATAACTATCGTCATGCTAATCAACCAGTTTAAAGCCTTGTAAGATATACAGCAATACAAAAGCCAAGTCGGGGCAAAAGATTTGCTAAGGCCTGACGAACAAAGTTCCGCTCCTCAAAAAGGCAACTCTATTGTTTCCAAAATGTCTACGACTCTGACAAAGGTGTCCATTGGTTCATTTCTCTGTTGAAAAGTCAAAACAAACAAAGCAATAAACACTTTGGTAAAGCGAAAGGACATTATAGTGAAGAGATTCAAGTAAGACACTGGTTTTCAACCCTTTTGAAGGCTGAGGTGTAGAGGGACAGAGTAAGTGAGAGTAAGGGTGATAGCCAAACCTCTATGGTCCTCATCCATATGTAAATGATGGGATGATGGTAAAGAACTATTCCTGTCCACCTCTTTCACTCAGCCATCTCACTGATTAGAAATGTGGAGGAGGAAGGCAAGTTATAAGAAAATACTAAAGTGTGGCGCTTGCTAGACGACATTATTGTTGTGCCATATATTCAGTATTCAGTGATATTTGCTGCATGCAACAATGCCAGTTTGGTGTGGTTTGGAGAACACCTGAGGACGCTTCCGTTCTGTTCAAATCAAACAGTCTGTTTGGCCGTTGGCCTGTCATATCTGGACACACAACTGCACTAAACACACGTGCAGTCTATGCCAAACTACTAACATTTCAGAGCTAAATAAACAAGGAATTGAGAGAGAAAAAGCGACCCGGTAAATTAAGACGCAGCCTTTCCTTTCTTTAAAGACGAATAAGAAGTGAGCATAGGGTGATCACTGTACGTTTAGCCTGCATTGGCCGTATTACTTTGCTGTGCTCAAAGAAAGCTGGTAGAACTTAGTTTGGTGATGGGTTAATTGTTCTTGTGATGACACAAGAGCTGAGCACGAGAGAGAGCTCAGGGAAAGAGGAGAAGTGCAGGTTTTGATTGTGGTTCGGGGAGCCGGGGTGGAAGACCGGCGGCTCACTAGTGGTTCAATCTTCCTCTTCCAGAGTCCTCTCGTCAAAGGACTGTTTCCTTTTTCTGGAGTACTTCAACTGGAGAAGATCTCCCACCTCACTGATCACACTCAGTGCCTGTGGATAGAAGGGCACAGCACACACACACACACACACACACTGAACAGAAAAACAAAAGCAGTTTCTGATCAGACACAGACAACACTAAGTGCAAACACGGAAACGAGGGATTAAGATTGACAGAGAATGGAAAGACGGACAACACTTTGAAGAGAAACGGGGAGTAGGAATGAGAAAGATAGAGCTGCACCTTCACTGAATGTTCAAACTAAAGACTCTGACACTAGAGAGGATGACATTGACTGGAGACATCAATCTCCCAAATACGTGGGCAACTTCTACTGAAACCTCTTACAATACAGACATCAAAGGTTTTCTTTTCTCGGGTACCGGGGGAGGAGGAAGTCTTTATGTGAAAAGGAGACGTAGAGGGGATGATGGGAGGAGGAGGAGAGCAAGGTGAATCATTACAATATGAACATTTTCGTTGGGTGACTACATTTTTGCTGGTGCTCCTAACTTTTTGAAATAATTGGGAGCACCATTTATTTTCTGGTGCAAAAAAGGCAGCATATGTTACACCAGGGGGGTGTCTAACACCACTTTATGGAAGCATGAACGTGATCTGAACTTGCATAAAGCGACTTTGTTATTCAAGCAAGAAGTAGTCGTCGAAGGCAGCAGGGAACATTTACCGTGTCGAGCATGTCTTTGGTGTGGGCGGCGGAGATGCAGAAACGCGCTCTGGACTCGATGATGGGCGTTGCTGGGAACCCTACCACCACCACACCAATGTTCCTCTTCAACATCTCCCGCCCAAATGCCCTGAAGGCGTGAAGGGAAGAGAGAGGGAAATGAGGGACGTAAACAAAACAGAGACCAAAAAGTACAAAAGACAGAGAAAAGGAACTACTATTCAAATTCACCGACAATGAAAAAGAAAAGTTTCAAGGATTCAAAAACAATAACGAATCAATTGGATATATTGAATAACCTATGTCAACTATTTAGGTCTTATATTACATTTCTTCTACATTTTGAATGGATTGAATTCTGCGTAAAAACGTGCTCTCTGGAAACTTGACTCCATGAACCAACTGCTCCAAGAGGCGAGAATGTGCACTCACCCGATCTTCGCTGGCATGTAAAGCATCATGGGTACGACGGGGGAGTCGTTGTTGCCATAGATGATGAAGCCCATCTTCCTCAGTCGTCGACGGAAGTATGAGGTGTTGCACGCCAACTGACGCAACCGGTCGCGACCTAAACAGACATAAAGACAGTTGGAGAGAAGAGAGCAGATTCACTGACCTCAGTAAAGCTTTGTCAAATTTCAAATAACACATTGGCAATCGACGGTGGGTCGAGTATTTGACCGATTTAAAGCCCTATGTTCTGGTTATTAATATATCATTTGCGACCCTACTATCCTACTATCCACTCCAGCTGTGAATATGAATCGAGCACCGAGTTGAATCAAGTACACCTGAAAAACCTGGGAAGAATCCATGTGCAATGTAAGATGGAGGCAGCCATATTTCTTGTCTCAAAGATACTATTTCAAAAGCCACTTTTGTGCGTGTGTGTGTGTGTGGTGGGGGGGGGCACAGTGCACACACACACACACACATGCAGGCCATGGTCACTTCATGAAAATAAGAAGAGGTTAGAGGAGAGGACTAGAAGAGCAAGAAATGTTGTGAATCTGATGTGCGTGTTGGAATGAGAGGATGTAACACAGCAGGCTGGGTGCTTACGTGCACACTGTGTGTGCGTGGGCACATCTCCCATATCCACATGCAAATGACAATCCCCTTCTCTCTCTCTCTTTTAATCTCTCCATCCCGTCCTCCCATCCTCCCTTCCCCTCCGTCTGCACGGTCGAGCTATGGCCCGCTGACAGGCCCAGACTGACAGGTGGACAGCTCACTGTTTCCACTGCAGTGTGTGTGTGTGTGTGTGTGTGTGTGTGTGTTTGGGCACGCAAGAGAGTTTCCCAAGTGTGTGCATCTTTGCGTGTGTGTATGTGGTGTGTGCGCGTGAGAGTGAGAGAGCGAACGTGTGTACAACAGTAAGAAAGTAAGACCGTAAGTGCGTGTATCCAAGTGGGGTGAATGTATTTGTGTGTGCGAACGAGGTAGAAGGCAAAAGAAAACATATATACTAAGAGAACATGTCTCTGGATGTGTGTGTCCTTACTGCTTGTACAGTACACTGAGTCTATTCTGTACATTCCAGTAAAGACATGCAGGCTACCAAAGCGAATCAGTTAACGCCGTCCCGAATCAAGCATAATGAGCTTGATGAAAACGAAAGGCAAATGGCTGCTGGTTATAGCTTCCTTCTCATCATGCTAATGTCTATGTTCAAACCAGGGGCATTACACTATTAGACTTGGCGCTGTTCACTCTCTGCCATGTTTAACCAATCAGTACAGTGTGCGCGCGCACTCGCACGCGCACACACAGAAACCGAGCAGGACCTTCCTCTATGACCCCCTAATGAAAGCAATCCCTTTCCCCTCTGATCAGAACCATAAACTGTGAAGAGAGCAAAGGCATTAGGGTCAACAAAGGGAGAGAGACAGAGAGTGACTGATGGGGAACAATGGAGAGATTAATAAAGATGAAATGAAAAAGACGAGCAACCCTTTATGGCCATGTTCCCGCCTATTCCAGGCGGGAACATGGCCTCTTTGCCGCCTTGCAGCTCCGTATAAAAGGTACATACACAGAACAGGGGGGGGGGTCAATGTTGTAACAGCGTTAAGTCAGCAGCGGAGGTAGCCATTGAGCAGAATTGACGTCTGTGCTAAGGGGAGACTCGGCATGGCAGGGCAACGCACACACACTCGACAACGCTGACGTCACGCCTCGGGTTGTGGAATGCCGGTATGCTATCTAAAAATCACACACGGGGCGGCATTCTGCCGTCTTTGTTTGGTTCAGTGCAAACAAGAAAGCCGGCGTGCTGAGGGGACTTTATGGGGATCTCTGTTTCAAAAAAAAAAGGGCAAGTAATAGTCCCGGGAAGTGAGAGAAACAGTGAGGTGATAGAGAGAGAGAGAGAGAGGAGGGGGTGAGAGAGGAGAGAGAGGAGAGAGGGGTGAGAGGGTGAGAGAGAGGGGGGGGGGTGAGAGGCATCTGAAAGCAATAAGCATCTGAAAGCACCAGGAGTCCCCCCCACCGACTTCAAGCTTCTAGCTGGAGTACAGCCTCCCAGGAGAGAGAGGGTATAGGCCTCTCCAAAGGAAATCTTTGTGGGGTACCCTTTCAGCAGCTAGTTGCACAAGATACACGAATACTGTATGGACACACAGTAACACTCACACAGTAACACACACACACACACTTAAAACCAGGTAGATACACACATCTGAAAACACAGACACATTGACATTCTTGCTCACATACTTACAGAAATGCACACAGACATGCGCGCACACACACACACACAGGTACACAAACAGACTCAGGCCCTCTCACACGAGTACACACTTAACTCCTTCCAGACACAGGACTGAAGGATATGGAGTGAGAGATTGGGGGGGATGGATGGAGGGATGGATGGATAGGGGGATGGGGTAGATGGGGTGAAAGAGCTTCCAGATGTGGGGGCTGGTTCTCTTTCAAATGAAAGTTCTTCTTGACTTCCTTCTCTCATCCCAGGACGATGTGTGTGTGTGTGTGTGTGTGTGTAGTGGGGGAGGTTTCTTCCCTGACTTCAGTTTAAGGGTTTCTGACTCGCGTTTGAACACACAGGGACGTGTGCGTATTTCTGATAATGCCATACCAGTATTTGACCGCCACACAGCCCTGGTACAGCTGGTGGAAGAGGAGGAAGCGGGGTTAGGACTTGAAGGTTTCAGTGAGCCTGTCCAAAGCCTCTTCTCACACAACTGGGGTTCATGTGGGAGCCACAACCAGACAGCAAGACACAGGACCACACACACACACACAGCACCAAAAGAGATTTGCTCTAAAGAGTGGCACACAAAGAGCATTTCAACCTCCAAGTCTTGTCGGACTTAGTCTCTAAACCGCGTTGGGTTCACAGGGCGTGAAACGGTCAGAACAGTGCATTGCTCTGAGGGCCCGTTAAAATAGTAAGATCACACGCCGACCACACATCGAATACTCCTTGAAGTCATTTGTGAAATAACCCAAATTAGCCAAACGTAATTAGTCCCTCCAAAAGTGTAGTGAGTAACAATCCACCATGATTAATCAGGTCAAAACAGAGATGTCTTGTCCATTCTTTAGACCAAGAGATTGCAGGAAACTTACGTATCCCTTTCAGAGATCATAAAACACGTGGCACTCTTTTACATTACTGGACAGAATATTGTTATAGCATTCAATAATATGACCTCTGTCAGAGTTCGATGCAGCCGTGCTGAGCTCTCAGGAGAACAACATGGAGATGCATGGATGGCAGTTCCTGTACTGACAACATTTCCTATTGTTGTCAATAGGAAGCTACAGACCTGTCCCTTCTAAAGCCACATTTGCTTCCAGGCGTGAAGGAGACAGTCATGAGAAAGCAGGGACCCCGGAGGTCATTCCCAAATGGGTCTTCTGTTGGAACAGGGACCTCGTTCCCATGGTTACTGACACAGCTCAGGAAGTCGAGGTAGAGTTCTCGCTGACACAGTCTCGCTCTTGGGTTGTTCTTTTTGTGGATTACATATTGAGTGTAGAACGAACCGGGAAGAGCTCGACGTGATTGCTATTTTTACAAGAGTTCACAGAAGGGAACAAGATGGTAGCTTGTCACCGAGTAATGTATTTATTGAGTGACTAGTGGCATACAAGGGACGATTTGAACCTGCAACCTTCTTGATCTGCTGTCAAATGCTCCACCACTGAGCTATACCTATCCCCACCAACCACAGTCACTCTTCTTACATTTTAAAAAGGTCCCACGATTGCTGGTATATCACTTTAGTTCTTGCATAATTCCCAGAGACAGCGCTGACAAGCTAAACAGACAGCGTGTTCAAATAGGACTGAAAAGTTCACTTTCACATCCAATATTATCCAGTAGAATGTTGATATGACATCTGTATAACAGGTAGGTGAAGCTTCCCTGCTCTTTGGATGTGAAGCTGATGGTTTGGAGCACTGGCTCCAACCCTGACAACATTGATAACGGACCAAGTTTGGCTGAGACTTCTAAATCCATCGAAAAAGGCACGCCAACTTTTTCCGCAATACTTATACATTTACAGCCTTGTAACACCAAGTCTTACAGGCTCTTAGAACCGGCGCCTGACTCAACAGAAAACTGGGAAGCTTCTCTGGGAGTGGAAATGGCCAATATGGCCTATAGTGCAGAGTTAATTATCTGTGAGACTGAAGAAGAAAAAATTAAAATAAAACTTTGGTTTCCCACAAACTTCATCTTTAATGTTTTGCGGTGTCTTGGTCCGGGGAGATTTCACGCTGCACAGCTAACTGGAAACCACCAGGTGGCTTGACTGTAACCCGGAGTGCGGTCTCTCGGAACGAAGTGGAGAATTAGAAAACAGGATGTCAAGATGGAGCAGTTGGCTGCGTTGTTGATGAGGCCGTCCATCATTTCAGAGCTACCAAGAGAACGGCTGGCTGGCTGACTTTAAAAGGCTTTGGAAACAAAGCTGTGTGGACTTTGAGTGTATTGAAAGTTTGGCTCTAAGACACCAAGCACAGACATAGGGTGCAGCTCAAAGAGAGAACTTTGAAAGTGTTGGTGTGAGTAATGGATCACCCTGAGTGAAGTTTAAAACCCATACTAAATGTACTTCGCTTTTGCAACACGCAAACACTATTCTTGACCTCCATTACCCAATCTGTGATGGATTAGCCCATCATGACACTATGCACAGGAAATTGGTCAGCTCAACTGTCAAACCAGTTGACCAACACGACAGCAAAAGTTTGTGTGTCGATAATTAATTATGGAAATTGGATACGTGTCTCACACTGTAATATTTTCATAGACAAAGAGGCCAAAGCATGTTCTTCAACACATGGTTGTCACCTTCAGAAACAATCTTTCGTTCACTCTATATTTCAGGAAATAAGTGATGGAAAGGGAGACGTGGGGATGGAAGGTTAGTCATGACTAACAGGTAGGCAAGACAATACCTCCTTGTCTGGCTAATGTGTACACGTGTGTGTGTGTGTGCAGAGCTGACACACACAGCTTGGATTCAAGGTTAGAGCTTTTTACTCAATGTTCTTTACGGTCAGGACAGGGTATGACTGTGCGTGTGTGTGTGTGTGTGTGTGTGTAATCTGACAGCTGGAGATCATTGGGATGCATTACTCTGTATGAAATAGACTGCATTCCTTACAGTCTGTAATGCCTTGCTCATGCCTTGCTTCCAATAAAGTGAATCCATTGCAGCGTTGCTCAACACAAGTGTTTCAACTAATAAGCTGCAGTCTCTAGCTAGCTTCTACTGACCCCTGGTGGCAAAATTAGCACTGTCTCCAGTTCTAGTGTTAGGAGAGAAAAGGCTCAATACAAATCACAATATTTTAGGGCCGGTTTCAAGACTCACCTATTGTGGTGCCATCGTCTCCCATAATGCACTTCATAGAAGTGATGATTTGCTCGGCGACAGGAGGAGACATGGATGCAGCGTAGATGGCACTGTGCGAGTCTGTACGCAGGAATTCTATCAGCTCCTGAAGAGGCGAGAAGGCAGCAACACAACTCTGTCTTGGTTCAGTTTGAAGCGGACATTTTCAGTTTCAAGTTTTCCGAACTGTCTGTCGAATGTTCCCATGCAACAAAATGTCGGGTGCATTCCAATGACATTTCTCGATATGACCAAGACCAAAAGGGATGAGGGTCACAACACCGAGATACTTATTCAGACTCCAAATGTAGAAAACACATTTTAAATATAAAAGGTTAAAAAAAAAAAAAAGCTTGTATTTTAGCAGAGTTACAAATGGCAGACGCATTGATGCCCAATCACAGGACGTGCATCTCCCGTCTTCGTTCAGGGCTGTTTTCCATGAACTCAGAGTTCATTGAGAGAAGCCATCAACTTTGGGATCCTTCGGACAATTCCCCATTCCCATTTCCCTCTTGTTGATGGCGTTGAACAATTCTATCGCTAAAAGGTTCAACAAAGGTTCACCATCCTGCAGCTGCACCCAGTGCAGTGTGAAAGGAAACCTGTGTCCAGGCGACCTTTCATTCTGGTCAGTGAAGACAAGTCGCCCCATTCACACTAATGGCTCACCAGTATTTTTGCCATGCAGTGGAGTGCAAAATAGGCTATAGTGACAAGGGTGTTGCACATCTAGAGTGCTGAAGAAGAAGAAGAAGAAAAGTTTCATACATTTTCTGACATTTGAGATGGCTACATTCTCTTCCCTGAGCTCCAATTTCATTTCAGAACATTCCAGAAAGATCGTGCTTCCAAACGTCTGTCTGTAGAGATCTCAATCCCAACTAACCAATCTGGAAGCAGCTCCTCCCTGTCATGCTGGGATCGTGACACTGTGCTCGTTGGTTTCCCTACTCACCCTCTTTCCTGCGATGTAGCCCCCTGCAGCCCCGAAACTCTTGGTGAACGTGCCCATCATAACGTCCACATCCTGGGGGTCCAGGCCGAAGTAGTCCACCACACCGCGGCCCCCCGGTCCTAGTGCCCCGATGCTGTGGGCCTCATCTAGGTAGAGGTAGGCCCTGTAGCGTTTCTTCAGGGCTATCACCTCTGGCAGGCGCACAATACTGCCTTCCATGCTAAAAAGAGAGAGAAAGAGAAGGGAGAAGAGAGAGGTTAGCTGAATGAGTGCCAACCAACTTTAAAGCAAAGTGATTCGTTTTTTTTTTACAGGTTTTCACTTAGAAAGTTGGGAACCAGTAATGGCTTTAAAGGGTTTTTAATATAATCCAGTGTTTCCCCTACCATTATATTAGGGGGGCGACCCTAACGGGGGGCGACCCCTAACGGCACCCCCCGCCCCCCCCCTGGAAGGTCAAGTTAATTTTGTTCAATTATTATAAATGTTTTTATATAGCGCCAGATCACAAAATAAGTCATTTAAGGTTACCTTTCCTATAAAACAGGTCTATAGCTTGCTCTTTTATTAAACAAACTAAATGGCCTTATGTTATTTATCTTATTTACACGACGGCATGTCATTTCTGTCTCTACATGCCGCTGCCCTCCCCCGCCCTCAAAGCTGTAAACATAGTGAAACACTGTAATCCGATTCAAACTGTTTCATTTCCAGACCGAGGTTATTAGTTTCAGGTTCTCATTTAGTTTACGTTTCATTTAGTTTTTTAAGTTTCAGTTATGTGAGTTATTTTTGTTTCAGCTCTTTCAGCAAACTCATTTTTTCAAATGTCATTTTCGGTGTAGTTTCACTTCACGATTATAACCTCGTTCCAGACTTCACTACATTGTTGCTTGGTTTCCAGCTTTGCACCCAAAAGCTTCACCTAGTAGACAGCATGCGTGTCACCTGTATATACCCTCCACCATGATGAGGATCTTCTTCCAGGGCCTGTGTGTTCTGGGCTGACCGTGGACTATGGCATCTCTTAGCAGCTTCTCTAGGCTCTGCATATCTGACAGAAACAGGATAACATACAGTTACAATCCATAGGGAAATGATTATACAGACGCTCAAACTACAGATAAATGAGCGACTGGGTCGGGGAGTTTGAGGGAAAGGGAAATCCAATAAGATAGATGGGGGAAGAATAACAATGGCGTTTTGCGATGTGCAGGGATGGAGATGAAGGAGAGGCCGGGTGGGGGGGGGGGGGGGGGGGGCACAGGGAAGGGGCTCACTGTTGTGTTTGTAGACACGGATAGTGGAACCAGACAGCCTGGCACCCAACACCAGAGAGGCGTGGTTTAGCTCATCACTCAGGATCAAACAGCCCTGGATGGAGGAAAGGAAAGGAAAGACACCAGGGAGAGAAGGGGAGAGAGAGAGGCATGATTTAGTCTGGTTTATATCACGTTACAGGCTTAAACGGGCCCAAGGTGGGGGGACAGATTGCATTGAGACACGATGTCCTGTTTCTAGTGCTGGCTTGTTTTTTCTTCAGTAATACAGGATCATTGAGAAGTGTAAAGAAAGAGGACCATTTCCACGATACGGCCTAGTTGAACTTTTTTCTTCCATTGTTTAGAATGAAATCGAAAAGTGGGCCTGTACTGTATATTTATATCTGTGTGTGAATCTTTGTGTAGTGATCAAAGAAGCCAGTGGCCATCTTTTACAACCCCAAAAACAAACCATATACAGTCGTGTTTTAGCGGATAAAGTAGAGACTTTCAAATGAAGCTTCATTAAGAAAATGCAGGCATTAGGACACACGAGTTGAACTCGCATATAACACGTGTGTTTGCACTTCGCAACAGAGCGGAGGGATAAGCGTGGTCATTCGACTCCTGAACCGCATGTTCTGGCGAGCCTCCGGGAACAACCTCAATCTTAGTTGACAGAAACACAACAGAGTTGACCTCCGTCTGTCCTGATGCTGGTTATTCACCCGGGGCAGGAAGTTGGCCTGCGTTGTCGTCCGTGGCAACAGAAAGTGCATCCTGTTGATGTGTGCTTGGTAGGATGTGTGTGCGTGCGTGCGTGTGTGCACGGCAAGGGTTGGAGGTCTCCTGTATTGGCGCCATGACAACAGAGCCAAGAGGGATGTTTTCGTTTCGGGAGATAGGAATAGCTGTATTTGGTCACTGTGCAAATAACCATGCTAGATTGTATGAATACATTCCAACCACGCATGGTTTTACACCGATGACTGTGAGACAGCGACAGAGAGAAAGATTCAAACACCAAACCTTTGTACGCATGGTTTTACACCGATGACTGTGAGAAGGAGGAGGAGGATGGGTTCCAAAAGGTGTGGTTAAAACTGACCAAGGATAGGTCAACATAGAGACAGAGAGAGAGAACTCACGCACAGACCAAGAGAGAGAGAGAGAGACCCCAGGAAAGAACAAGACAAACAGAACCAGATTACGGTTTCACAAGCTAAACTAACAGATGGGGTGGAGGGAGGGCAGGGAGGGCAGGGAGGGCAGGGACATAGGCAAAAACGAGGAGACAACACCACTAGTCCGAGCGGCCCTAGCATTTCAAAGGTCCTGCCACCCTTACCTTGCCCATGAGGGCAGGAATGTTCATGCTGTTGGTGGCAAACCCCATGCCAAAGGTCATGGCAGACTCCACCCCCAGGAACGTGGCAACCAGCTTTTCCATTTCCTCATGTTTGTCTAGGTTACCTTGGAGGGGAAAGAAAGTAGAAGGAATGATTGATTCGAGACAGCGACAGAGAGAAAGATTCAAACACCGAACCTTTGTACTTTGCTAACGTTAAGCCAAGGGCTAAAGTTTGGGATTGAGAGAGGGATTTCTCCAAAGAGGGATAACTTCATGCAAAAACTTTCTTAGATGAAATATTAGTGACAGTTGATGGCAACACTTTGATACATGGGGTGTAAAAGTCAAATTAAAAGTTAAAAAAGGGTAAGTGAAAAGAAACCACACTGATTATTAACTTCACCGCAAGATAATTGAGCTATTTGAAGTTGACCATAAATTGCCTTATGTCTCATTTAGTCATTTAGCAGACGCTCTTATCCAGAGCGACTTACAGTAAGTACAGGGACATTCTCCCGAGGCAAGTAGGGTGAAGTGCCTTGCCCAAGGACACAACATAATTTGCATGTCCGGGAATCGAACCGGCAACCTTCAGATTACTAGCCCGATTCCCTAACCACTCAGCCACCTGACTCCCTGTCTTATGCCTTGTCCATACACCAATGAGTAAACGCATATACCGCAAGTATACGTGCTGTGTAGGGTTAAGGAGGTTCAAGTGTGCACTTGCACGTATGTGTACGTGTTCATGTATGAATATGAAGAAATGCCTGCACACGTGTTGTCTAGCTTGCGTGCGCACACATGGTGCCATACCCATCTCCTGCCTGGTGCTGCCCACACCTACTCCGTACGTCAAGGTTACATCTGCGGCGGCGGCGGGGCAGGCGCCCGTGTTCTCAGCAAAGCCCAGGTAGTTGTAGGAGCCCAGGTTGATCACGTCCTTCATGATTCTCCCCGTGTAGCTGAGAGAGCAAATGGGGGGGGGGGGGGGGGAAACGGTAAGGGAAAGGTGGAGAGAGAATGAAGGGATTGATCAAGAAAGGTGGAGAGGAATCAATCCGGAACGGTACACATTTTCTAATCAACCAAATCACAATTGTTTTGATCCTGTTTGCTTGTGTTGCATTGTGTCTTTAAGGATTGTAGGCCTGAAGCAAACTGACTAACACTGTGGTTTCCAAACAGGAAGTGCAATATCCTGTGGTGGGTTAACTTTAACTTCACTGACATTTGAATCATTGTTGGTGTTGAATTTGTAATTACAAAAAAATACCTAGACCCAGAAAAACCTTTTTATCCCTGTGATGAAACATGCTATTTGCTGATAAAACCCTCAGTACAATAAATGACTACCTCTCTAAGGTAAGGGAAATGTCTTGGTGAGTTATTCGTTATTGACACATGTTTTTGGGTAAATTTGGGATGCAACCGGGATGTGGGGTAGGGATGTGGTCATGGGAGATAGGAACAGAAGGATATTAAAGAATAGGATATCATTCAAATGAGAGGAGGGGACAAACAATGATTTTGTTTTCAAATGAGGCCTGACAGACACGGGTCTAGCCTGCAGGGAGGTTAACTCTGTCGGCATCCCTTCATGTTCAAGGCACGCAACTTCACCTTGGTTTGTTTGAAGGAGCTCTTTGGTGTCCCTTTGACATTTCAAATAGATTATGCTTGTTATGCTTAGCTTAAAGTAACACAGGCTGGCACCTGCTCTACTATGCACACACAGACACGCACACACAACTTTTGCTGCTGCCAGGGGTTGGGAATGCTGCAGTATGAACTGATAGAAACTGAAAAGTAGTTTGGTAATGTTTTGTGGTATACTACTGTATACAGGTTTAGCACAACTGTACAGTATTTATGGCAAGACTTTTACAGTGCTGAACCTTTTGTGTTGAACTTGCCATGCATTTGACTCCGAGTACAGAATAGAGCACCCTTAGATAGCTTTCCATACCACCAAAACATAACTCCAATATGGCTGTGATGTAAGAAGTCCCACTTGCGTAGGCCAGACAGAGTGCGTCCCTTACTGAAATGTCCAATTGTAGTCATGCGATACCCGTTCCACCAAGTGAAACTTGGCCCCAGGGACGCTGCAAACTGGCCTGTTCAAACTGTCCCGGATTCTCATGTACAAGTTCCTGGTGTAGAAGTTCTCAAAGTCCTGATAGAGTGGGACAAAGTCCTGGTGATGGAAAGAGGACAAGGTGGGAGAGAGAGAGAGAAAAAGAGAGAAAGAAGCTTTAATAACAGTTATATTGCTAAAAAAAAAAAAGCTCAAACACCAAGTACTTTTAAGAATGTCAATAGTGATCTGAGAAATGTCCAAAAGCCACTGAGAATAACTGTTTATGCATCACGGGCACTGAACTATTTATCTATAATACCAAAAGTCTGTGTACATCACTGACATCTTACTCACCGACTTGCATCACTGGCACTGCTGCCCAATCTATAATTCCAGGAATCTGTGTGTGTGTGTGTGTGTGTGTCACCTACTTCATTACGTGCACTATCTATCTATAGATCCAGGAATCTGTGTTTGTGTGTCTCACCGACATCTTAATCACTGACTGCATCACGGGCACTGTGCACTAGTAATACTAATATGGAGAGGGAGAACACACCTGTGCAGGAGAGTAAGAATGTGAGGAATGAGTAAAAGTCAGCTGGAGACGGCAAGCATGAGGGTATGAGAAGAAGGTCAATGTCCATGTTTGTCAAAAGGTTTAAACTGGGTCACACTAACCCACACATGGTCTCATCATGTGACAGTTGACTTCTGGCTTTTTCACTGAACTGTAGTTCATTCGTATCTTACAAAAGCTTGCCGTGACACTCTAAAGCATGCTGCTCTACTATCAATACAATCTCTCGATCTAAGGCGTTAACTTTGAGAAGGTCTGGAGAAACCATGGAGGCAAATAGTTCCTAAAAAGCGCTTTCACTTTTCTCTAGAAAAATAACTGCCTGCAGGGCAACAACAGTGGGATATCCTTCAGGCAATTGATTGTGCACTGCTTCCTTCCACCAACCCTAAGGGGACAAAATGCCAAAACAATATCCTTACAACAGTGAGGTGCTCAAGAGTGTTGAGGGTAACACATTTCATCTGTCTGTTTCCTGTTTACAAGAGTTTGTCACATTACATGATTGGATTATACTGAATGACACCTCTGGTTTTGATAGGCTTCCATTATCCTAGACATTCAGTTTGAGATGGTAGTTAGTAGTATAAGAAACGTTATTTGAGAATACACGTATAGGTCAACGTATAGCCATCTCGACATCGTGGCAGAGAACTCGATACACATGCCACTTAAATAGAGGGTACACAGAACCAAGGGTGGAGGAGGCAACAAGTGAAACAAGCTGGACATCCTGTGTCGCGCTGAGCAGGTTCGGAGTGCGGGTGAGCTCCTGACCTTAAGTTGACCATCCTGGCTGTAAGTAGGAGTGTCAAGCTACGTCATGTGACGGTGTCTTGAGTAACATCGCGCAAGTCTCTGAGGCACCTGCATGAACCAGCTTCGCACAATTTCCTATGAGCTATTTATGGCTAACTTTTGGGGTATTAAAAGAGGTTTCATTCTAGACGTATAAATGGAAATAGGCCTGTAGCTTATAAGTAATTAATATAATAATACAGCTGTATAAGGTTCACATTTTATGCATGCAAATCTATGAATCTAGTCTACGTCACAGATTGTTTAGTTGAGGGAAAAAGCATATGCAAGCCACAGGTTTGTGGCTTGCATATGTGGCCCCCCCCACACACACACACACACCCACATCCTAAACTTTGACTAGAAAGTCATCAGGCTTAACAGCGTGTCGATCCCTTTCGAAGTGCAACTCCGCACCGTAAATGACATACTCGTTTAGGTACCCAGGTACTTCCTTCATTACCTTCTGCTGCTCCCTCTCCCTGGAGGAGTGGCATCGCTCGATCTTCCAGGTCCTCATGAAGTCCCTCAAGTAGCCGAAGATGGTGAGGATGCCGTAGCCCATGTAGGTGAGCACGGCCACCAGCATGGGCGTCTCCTCGAACGACTCATTAAAGGTGTACGCGCCGTTACTGGTTGTGTGCAGGACCTGAGAACACATGGGATTGAGGGAAATGTCAACCAAAAAAAGGTGCGCTCGGGTGTGCAAGACGCAAACCAAAACTATTTGGGATTTTGCAGAACTGTGCAGATGCCTTTGCTGTGGGCTCCATACGAATTAGCATTAGCTCGTCAACAAAGAGCGTAGCAAAACTCTAACACCCCCCCTCAAAAAAAACTACCCTAAAATATATTCAGTGGCGTAACACATTGTTGACAAGTTGCACACATACAGTAGTGCCAAGTCTACTTCCTTGAAATCCCTTGTATATTAATCTTAAAAGCATGTAAACAAAGATGGGCTCTGGTGATTTGGTAGTCAACTGAGGGGATGGTATGCAGCTGCTGGTGGAACACTGCTGACAGGCAAAAGCCATTTATCAGATAAACAAACCTATGTTACCAAAATCTTAAATCTGTGCAGGGAAAAAAAAAAGTGGTCAATAGATCTATATGAATATGTCTGCAATACTCAATTATTTTTCTAACATAGCCTACTCATGTTAATTACTGTGTTATTAGTTATTTGGATCGAAGGATCGATAAGATTTAATATTGTACTGTAGGAGGCATCTTATTTAAAGTTAAGGGAGTCAGGTGGCTGAGCGGTTAGGGAATCGGGCTAGTAATCTGAAGGTTGCCAGTTCGATTCCCGGCCGTGCAAAATGACGTTGTGTCCTTGGGCAAGGCGCTTCACCCTACTTGCCTCAGGGGGAATGTCCCTGTACTTCCTGTAAGTCGCTCTGGATAAGAGCGTCTGCTAAATGACTAAATGTAATGTAAATGTAAAGTTATAGGCTCTGTGTGAACAGTAGCCCAATTGGGATTACTACAAGTTAGATTGGAAATGTAGTCCTAGTAGCCTGCATATTTTTTTCTTCCCCCCAAGTCGACTTAACAGAAGCTTACACGCTAGCCTTTTAATCATTGCCTTCACATCATGCAACTCTTTTTCAAAAGCCCCTGGCACTTTGCAACCACATGTGACTAGTCATGCTCCTATCTCAAATACCTCGGAGGCGAGCTATGGTGCCAACCACGTGAACTACAATCAGCTCAGCCAGGAGTCAATTAACAATCCAAGACAGTCGGGGACAGTCAGAAAGAAGAATCAAAGGGACTTGGAATCTCCTCTTATTTCCCAGATATTAAGCTCTTACCTGTAACCTATAGACTGGTCTAACAAAGGGATAGGATCTAGCCTACCCCAGACCTATTTTCATTGTGTTTCACCTTATTTCCTCTATGATCTAAAGAGCTAAATATGCTAGGCTACTAGGCTACATGTTTCACTCTTCTGAAAAAATACTTTAGATTTAATCTATTAAACAATGTTGTTGTTGCCACCTAATCTTGCAGTACGCCCAATGGTGTAATTAAATTTCAGAAGAGGACAGCTCTGGGATGGAAATGTTATTAGTAAGTCCCAAGACAGCTCGGTTCTGTGCATGTAAGTTTTCTCTATGGACTGCTGGTGCAAAACAAGTGCCTTTGAACAACTGCAAACCAGCTGATTTGTATCTCTTCAAGAACACAGTGGAGTAATTTGAAGAGCCTACAAATGATTTCGATCAATTTGTCTACTACTGAAGCAATTAGCCAAGCTGTAGGCTGACTTCATTTGTCAACACTTGCCATCCCGCTATCATGATGAGAACGGTGATGATGAAACGGGTTGTTTAAACAGGCTAACAGACTGACCCTTGACCTTTTTGGCTTGGACAAGCTTGCCTGCCAACATAACATTCAACTTATAAAGACAATGTTAGGCTACCTACAAGCATAACAAATTACATGTAGTATGCATTGACCATACATTGTACAATTAATGTGTACCTTGAGGACATGTGTCGTATAACAAATTGACCAACCTGCAAGGCAGTACGTACAGTATCGAGCAAGCTGATAAACTTGATGTGTTCCTGTAGCTGCCCATCCTGTCACTTATCTCGGTCATAATGTATTAACATGCGGGACTGTCATCCTACTGATCTGCTTGCTACCCTAACTTTTACAGCTAATGAAACGTTAAACAGAATAAAATAGCGAACGTTAGCAAATGAAACAAAAGCACATTTGTAACTGTGGGCCGTTAGCTCAATAATAGCTGACACAGCATAACAAATAAATTAGCAATAGGCTACGAGAATATCACAAAGCCGAAATCTAAATGGTCAAATCATCTGAGGTTTGACGTGTCCAAAACAGTAGCCCCATCATCATCCATCCAATCGTAAACTCGGGCCTCACCTTCTCCTCGGGATAGCCGTACTTCAGCTGCTGCTGATGGTACTGGTGATGGTTTTTCACGTAGCCGTTTCTCCCCGGTTTAACACTGTTCTTTGCGCGGTGACATACTTCTCCATTCTCCGTCTTGTTCACGGAGCTTTCCGTCATGCTTTCTTATGATTCTGGCCAGTACAGTAACTTGCATGAAGCTTGCACAGACGGAGAACTCTGTATGAATCGATGTTAGTGACTTTGCTGCTCTTTGGTAACCCACCCCTAAACCCACAACTAGAAACATGAAATTCCAACCGCTGCAATACCGGAAATAAACGCCCTTAGCAACCACTGACAGCCAATAATATTGTCGCCTGGAGAAGTAGGCGCGGTTTACGAGACCTTGATTTGGGTGTGGCCCTGGCAGGGTCTATGAACTGAAATAACCAGCAAAATGTGTGGGTTTCGTGCCCGCCGATAATCACGTGTGATATTCTCATTTAAATGTCCAACATTTTTCATGAATACAGCGTTTGAAATAATTACCCAACATGAATCACCACTGTTCAGAAAAAACGTTCATAGTGTTTTGATACGCATAAATGTTCTTGTTTACATGTCACAAAACGGATGTAAATTGACTGGCCTGTAGTTTCCTATGCATAACAAGATCATGATGCATAATAATCATTCTAACAGTGTTGGGGGTCAGACAGACAGGAAACATTTTGCAATTGGGACCAAAGTATAAGTGAAGGTGAATGCATAGTTTATATAATCCTTGACAGCTTCACAATTATTCAAAAGTAAACTATTGTGTGCAGGTAGGGTAGAATGATCTCATGGCCTCAAAATAAAAAAGACATTTAAAAAATAAATGTTTCCATTTAAAGTTTTAAGCATTATTTTATTTTGAGACATGTTGCTTACTGCCAGTACTGTAGCCTTGTTATGCTTGACAACTTTTAGGTTGATGTTCACAACTTCTTTTGTCAGCTTTGTGGTATTAAAAAGCATACAAGAGAGATCTTGTGTATGTCCTCATTATAATAAGAATTTGAGTTGATTTGGGCATATATATGGTGTATATATTGTTATTTGGCAAGTAAGTTATAGTGCATCTCAGGTGATGTTATGGCGTAATCCAAAAGTAATGTAACTAGTTACTTGCAGCAGTAAGTAATCTAGTAAAGTAAAGCATTACTTTAAAAAAGAGAGGGGGGGAAGATATAGAGGCAGAGGGAGGGAGGAGGAGAGTGAGAGAACGTACTGGACAGTGAAGTTGCGCATTTTGGACATGCAGTGCCTCATCTCTTCCACTGCCCCCCCCCCCCCCCTTCTCCCAGGTCCCACATGTGACTGCACGGTATGAGTTCTACATTTCAAGCATGCTCAGAAATATTGCTGTGAAAAAACGTATCGCGCTCAGAGAGTCACTCGTCGGCCACCGCAAACAGGGATTGAGTGAGGGGAGGTGGGTGGATGACTTGGGGGGCGTTAAATCGTCAGTTGTCACATCACAGTGGGGGTAACGGTGGTGTGGAATGCTCTCAGTGAGGGGGGAAATTACAACTGGCAATGTCCATTTTACCAATAGGATCAAACAGAGTAATGGGGTTCCTTGATGCATAGCTTCCAGAATGTAATTTCCTACACACTTTCTTTACAGTATCTACCAGCATCAGCTGATACTGACTTCAAGGTAAAAGTACACAATGTCATTGTTGACACAGTAACAGGCAGTATCCAAATGGAGGTTTTCTGCAAATGCAAAACTTTGCTCAGATTTTGCCTGTTTAGACCCTAGAAACTTTGCTCATGTGAGGGAAAATGAACTACCCAGCTCAGCTCAGGAAGAAATAAGCAAATATCTGCTTAAGTTTGACGACAGGGCTACAGTTGGCACATTATGTGGTGAACTGTACAGCCTTGCATGTCAGTGGGACAGACTAAAGATGTCCCCTCTGGAGGGTTACATTGCCAGGACAGCTAGTGAAATCCCACAGAGAGGTGATGAGGATCCTTCCATGGAAGAGCAGGATGTCGAAGTAGAGATGTAGAGAGCAAAACGTGTTCCTCCTGTAAAAACGGTGTCATTTGTGTTCATTTCATTCTCTCTCAGTACAATCTTCTAACTTTCATTTACATTTCTTCATTTAGCAGACACTTTTATCCAAAGGTAACTTCCAAGAGAGAGCTTTACAAAAGTGCATAGGTCAATGATCATAAACAACGAGATAGCCTCAAAAACATTGCGGGTAATATAATTTACTGTTGCCTACCATGTGATTTGACTCACCTACAAGTTGTTAACTATCACCACTGTCCATCACACAAGTAACCTGTGAGAGAAGCTTCTCAACAGTGAAATTCATATAAAAACAGGCTCAGGAGGACTTTAACCCAGAAGAACCTTGAGGCAGTCATGCTCATGTGCACTGAGAAATAAATTCTCATGCTCATTCTCACAATGACACTGTGATAAACAAATTTGCTGAGAGCAGTACTCTGCTCAGGCGTTTATTAATGTTTTAGGGTTGTCCATGTTTCTTTGAAGCTACACTTATGCAGAGGAATTACAAAGTGCAATACATTTTATTTTCATCTTTATTTTTTATTTTGTTTTAAATATTTGTATTTTTGGATATATTTCAAGGTTTGGATATTTATGAACACTAATTCTTACAGAAAATAGATTCTGATACTCTTAAACATTACATTTTGTTGTAAGGAATACTGTCATTAACTGTTCTAATAAATCATCACTGTGATGCAAAACTTAGGCTACTCTATTTGCACTGAATTGGAAATGATGAGACTTTTGAAAAACACAATGAATTACAAGGCTGCACTATTGCAGACTTATATTCTGAGGTTTAAAATCACATTATTTTAATATACGTAGTATAAATAGTGGTGAACTAAAGTGAGCTGGTCTAAGGCATGAAACTCCAGGACTGAAAATGAGTCTCACTCCGGCCCTGGTGTCTAGTCACCATCCTTGACAGGAAACTCCCTACTGCAGACAATGTGATAATAATAAGACAAACAAGCAAGGTATTGCAATCCGTTGTGTCCCTGTTACAATAGGAATTCTGTTTGTTTTACAAACAATTCAGCTGTGTGCATGCCCCACACTCTCCCTCTATGACTCCCAAGAATCCATGTGTGGATTCAGTTTCTCAGAATTGAAAGATTATACTACTTTACGGTGTCTATGTGGGTGTGTGTCTCTTGTTTTGTGAACCCCTTGTGGACTTATAACCAATAGGCTCCCACAAAACCAATTTTTGAAAACTACACCTGAAACCATTTTTCAATTGTTTTTTTTTGTGTGTTTCCCCTCATGAGAGTTTAACGAACTGAGTTTCAGAGTTTGACGATTCTATCTTTGTGTCTTTAAGGAAAGATTTTCCCAAAACGTCCACCTACTGCCACTTGCCTCTGTAGTACCTCTTCTTGCACATGGGTGTCACTATTAGATTACAATAAATTCCATGAGGCCAGAATCTTCTTTTTTTTCTTTTTTTACACAGGCCCATCGTCTTGCTTTAAAGGTAAAATAATGCCATTAAGACAGAAGAACACTTTACAAATGGTATGCTTTACATCGATGAAAGCCTCTCAATATCACTGCACTTTCAGGAATTAGGTCACAAACAGCTAGATGACAAAAACCACAGAATATGAAAACTATTCGTACACTCAAATCTCAAAGATTCAAAATTATATTACAAAAGGAGAAAAAGGTGTAGCCTGCTTCCCTTCTAACAAAACAAAGGAACAACTAGTTGTAAAGTAGAATAGTATCATGTAAACAAAAGCCTTCAATGGTATATGTAAATAAGTGCACGCACACACACACACACACACACACATACAACCTGCCACAGCAATTACAGCACAACCTCTGTAACAATTTCACAGCACCTCACTGGCCACTCAGCAGATAGAGTTGCCATGGGAGCCGGCATGATTGAGAACAAGAAATTACAGGCTGCCACAGGGAAGAGGAGAAAGAGGGGGAGAGGGGGCGAGGGGGAGGGAGGAAAATAGGAAGAAGGAAATGGAGGGAAAGAAGGAGGACAGAGAGGGATGGGTACTACTGTAGGGGCAGAGAAAGGTAAGTCTGATGTAAGTAGGAGGAGAAGGAGAAGTAGGGAGATGGATGAATTAAATAGAGAAAGAAAGGCGGGACGGGGGTAGGCCCAAGGAGAGAGGAATGGAATTGTACAAAGCAGCAAATAGCAAGCGAGAAAGGAGCGGGGTGCTGATGGTGCATGTCTGTGTGAGGGTGGAAAAGAGAAGGAGTTGGTGAAAGAGAAAGGGTAAGTGCTCTCCCTCATCACCTGGCTCGTGCAGGCAGATTATGATAAGTGTAAGCAAGAATCGGTTCTCTCCCAGCCCCCGCCTTAGACACCCTTGCTGGGTGGAAGACTCAACTCTGTCACAGGGAGAAAGAGAGGGCGGATTTTGTTGAATGCCTCTGTGTGATGAATGACTGAGAAGTACAGTATACTTCCCATAGAAAAGATTAAGAGCATATTAAAACATACCCATGACAGCCGGTAACATGAAATGAGAAACAAAAACATGAACAGAACACACGGTTTAGCTTTTCATGTTAGGTCATCTTTAAAGAAAAAGACATGGCTCTGGCAGTGAAGGTTGAGAGCACAAGTTTCACTGTTGTTGAACTGATTAGCCCCCCCCTCCCCCAACAAAAAAAACACACCCCAAAAATGCTGCTATTTTCAATAATCGAGAAGAAATAAGCATATTGATAACAGCAGAAATTGAGCCGGCAATTACCCTCTTCCACAGCTCTACAGACTGGGCACTGACCACATAGACTGGGGCCCGACCACACAAAGTCACAGCAGAGAAACACACCGAGACAGTGAGCAGTCAAGAGCAGCAGCCTGAGAAGGAGCAGTGCAGTGCTGGGCGCCATGGTAACAGGGTCAGGGCCATTTAAAAACAATGCGGGAGGGAAATGACATAATGGCCGGTAATCAATGCACTGAGAGGTCGCGTCGCTCGCCGCTAACAACGCCAGCTGGTGCTCTCTGTCGGAACATCAGGAGAGGTGATCAAGAGAGAATGAGGGGTGGGGGTGGGGGCGGGGGGGCATAAGTGAGAGTAAATCCTCTTTTTGTTTTGGGTTGTGTATAGTATGCACACTACAGATGGGTGTGATTGGTAGAGGATGTTTTCGATCCTGTAGTATGTGAGTGTAAGCGTCCGTGTTTTCTGTGTGCGTTCGACAGTGCGTGTGTAAGTGAAAGAGTGTGTGTTTGTGTGTTCAGGTAAGCATATGTGTGTGTGTTTTGCAAAATGTGTGTGAGATAATCTCCAATCTCTTGGGTGTACACCCAAACAAAATGACCATATCAGCAACACTGAAAATAACAACTGGCATGTCAATTACACACACACATACAATTTGGTTCCAGTTCCGAGGCTGTGTTATGTTCCTTGTCAGGCAGCATGTAAACTCAAACTCATGTACTAGCCTTGTGAGATGTGGAACCCAACTTCATTGAAGGCCTCCTAAATCATACGCAACAGGAGCCCTAATATTGTTAGACATACATTTTTAACATCCATCTTATCAAACTTCACTAACAATTGACATGAACCATATATACATGACACATTCATTACACAGCGTCTGCATACATGCCATAACTGATCCATGAGTCATAAATGTGTCATTAATATGTGATGAGTAATGGTGTATCACATTCCTAACGTATGATGTGCCCCCCTGGCGCTGAACAGCTTAGCCTTTCAGGACTCCACCTCGCAGGCTGATAATTCTTGTGTTAGGCCGACTGACTAGTTTCTTGCCTCTACTAATGTATTCTGTTGCTGTATGCTTGATGATTACATCATACCCAAGATAGATTCATAATCAGTGAAGATGAGAAGCCTCTGAATCCTCTTTCAAGGCTGTGAGCAAACCTTACATACAGACATACAGACATGCCAAGCCATAGCAGCTATGTACTACTACTGTACATAAATACAATCGGCACTATTTGCATTTCAGCAATACGTAAAGATAACCTCTGATGCATAAGTGCTAATTGTATAATGTGCACAAAGTTGAAATGATTAAATGACTTGTAGTAGGGAGTTACAAGTAGGGAGTAACCCGAACTTTACTTCATCAGCATTTACTTCTATCTACAGTGACTTTCAGGAATAACTGAATTCCCTGTGCTTAACACTCTCCAAGGGTTGACATGGTAACGTTTGCCAATGCTAAGCTTGAGTGGTTCAAGAAGAGCACATCCAAGGACACATATGACTGGAGTTTGTGAAGCTGCCACAGGAATCTTCAGAGGAGACTGGAAAGATATAGCTTTGATTGTTCTCCTTGACAAGCAGAAAATACTTGTTTTGAGGAGCATTTTGTTTCCCTCAATCTACGTTAAGCCCTTGAGTTCTCTCTCCTTAACCCACATACCGTGGTCTATTTAGATATGGAGCACAGCAATTTTCTTCTGAGGGTATTCCTGACCAGGCACCTTTCGTTCTCCCCCCCTTCTCCCAGCCGTCTCTTCTGAGCCTTATCTCTGAGGACAGATTAAGACACACACACGTGCGTGCCCACACACACACACACACACACACAGTCCTTAACAACCCCTGACTATTTACAGGAAACTGACACTCTGAACAGTGCCAGGACACAGACAAGGGAGGGAGGAGCGGAACCGCGAAAGGAATGCAAGACGATGAAAGGACCGGGAATGGGAGGAGGTGGACTGAAAATGTGTGGCTGCAGATGAGATAGTGAAAGGTTGCCTCACATTAGAAAAGCAGGAGCCTGCTAGGAACAAGAGTGTTTATGGAAAGAACGGAAATGAACAATAACAAAATGGAGAAGTTCATCATGAGGACAGACAGAGAGAGGAAAGAAGGGGGATTGGACCACTTCTCCCCTGTGGTGTTCCAGCCCAGATAGAAGGCAGTCCTGTCAGTGTGGTCCAAGGGCGGATAAAACAGAAGCTATAATACAAGAGAGCATTTGAGTTGGCTGAGGAGTGGAGAGGCAAAGAATGCTGTTCCATTTGGTGACCACAAGAGGGGGTGCATCATCCAGGCAAGAGATTTAGGCCTGCCTATAACTTGTTCTCTCTCTCTGGTCCTCTCTTTGTCCTGCATCTCAATAGCCTTGGCTGGAACAGTAATTATCGATAATGGCTGTGATTATAAAAATGACACCGGCGGTGCATTTTCCCTCCGATTTACAAAGCTAATGTTCTCGTGTTATCTGTGTAGTTGTGTGTAGTGGGGGCCTTTGGTGGAGGGAAAGAAATCCACAATGCTCTTGAGAGCTATCTTTTCTCCTGTCTGAATGATGGATCGTGTCCCTATACTGTCTTTCTTTGGTTCAGCCACATCCTAAGACCATGACACAAAACACAGACTCTCCAGCCATTTAGGAGGGAATTTGAACACAGTTAAAGAGTTAAAGATCTTTTAGGTGTATTTGCTTTGTATGTAAGGCCTGTCATGCTCTTGTCTCAGATATGACTTTGAGCTACTTAACCCGCATCATGTGACAAAAGAATACAAGTTCATGCCAAGTGAGGAGAGTTATTTTATTTAAACAATTTAGATTAAAAAAAATATGAAGGAAATGAGATTAGAAATTGACAAACTGAGTAATAAAACAATTACAAATCATAATAACCACTTATCTAGTATCTATCTATATGTATTTATTAATTTTAATTTAAAACCTGATGCGCCCTGACATTTTCTCAGCAGTGAAGGGCATACTACAAATAAAATGCATAATTATAGTGATATATTATGAATTGCACATAATTATGTAGATGTAGAACATTTATGTTATACATTTTTATGAATAACATTGATCTTCACTCCACGGAAACTGTGATAGTCTGTTCATTTTAAGCAATTGTTCTGAGGAGCATGTAGATTAGGCGGGTGTTTCTTGAAATCCAGGTTGTCATCGAGGAAGATGCCTATAGGTTTATTGAGGATTGAGAGCTACCACAGAGATGCTGTCCCTGGTGATGGCAGGGATAAAGAATAACTTTTCCGTCGGGAATCGGGATTCAGTTTGAGGTGGTGGGAGGACATCCATAAGCAGATGTCAGTCAATCAGACATTCTTTCGTTGTCTCAGGAGACAAAGGGTGGGAAGGAGGACCAGCTGAGTGTCAGGGTGGCAGTGATAAGAAAAGCAACACTATCCGTCTCCTCTCTTTATTTTATTTGCTTCCTGGAAATGGGCCACAATAACTACTTTAAACTTCTTGGTGCACCTTATAGTCATTTGTCTGCTTGTCGCGTCGAGGAGCAAAACTCATCCATAGCTGCAGTTTATTAAGGTCTAGCCACTCCTATAAGGCTTGTTAATCTTTAACGAGCTGTCTATACACTGTGAATTAGCTGCCGATTAGCAGCTAATGCCTGCATATATAGATTGACAATTTGACTCGAATGTCGTCCATCATCAGTGCCGGTCCAACCTTAATGATAGGTCGTGTTTATTAGTCCTGTGATGCCCCCAGATGTTGGATTGATTTCATTTTACTGTCAAACTTTTGAATTATTGGTTGCCATCAGGATGTCAAGTTTATTTCAGCAAATATGAAAAAAAATCCTTCTCAACAGCATTACCTACCCTGCCTTTAGGATAGCACACTAAAGACAACCACTTTAGCAGTGAACACACTGAAAAAGATGAACCCTTGTACACTAGTCAACAATTCTGGATGATTTATCTGATCTTGCTACTTGCTCGCCAAGATAAGCTATTGTGCTAGCATTGCAAATATACAAGGACAAAGAAAAGGACCAGGTCAGTAAAATCCCTGACCCAACCGAGTTCACAGAGTTGAAGAAATGGAAGAGAAAGAGAATGGAGAAAAGAGATGAAAACCCAGAGGAGAGTGAAAATGAGAGGCATAAATTAGAAGTGTCTGCTACAGCTTCACCAAGGACAGTGCCACTTATGTTCTCTTGTGTCGTGTCAAAGAACTAGCTGTCGTTGCATGGTCACTGTAACAAATATGATTAAATACCCACAGCTTCTCTACTTGTATCAGCACATATGGTATCGTGGACTGCATTTATTCTGCATCAATTGCCTCCATAATTGCAATATCAACATACAGATTTAGAATGGATGGATTTGAATCCAATCAACTTTAAATACAAGTGTCTTATATGACAAGCAGCCCTATATTGATGTCTTAACTCGTTCGATTTTAAGCGGGTCCTTTTTAAACATGTTGTTCCTGCTAGGGAGAGACCATGTGTAAAGTAATGGATATGGATTGATTATGTTTGTAATATTGCTGCGTAGACACTGTCACTGTGATGGGAAAGAGACACATTCTGCAAAGTCTGATGACTGTGACATTTTGTCTTGCCATTGGAAACTAGGCGCTACACATACACTATACCAACCTCCAAAAATTGGTGTACACTCCGAACCAAACACACATTCACAATACGTACAGCACATGCACACGCACACAGACACACACACAGTAACATCCCCAGAGTCAGAGCCTTCCTGGCCCTCTCAGCACCAGGGGCAGTGGCCAAAGACCCCTCAAGGCCCGGTCGCGGGTGGCAACATTAACCTGTTTCCCGCTCCTCCTTAGCTAACGAGTCTCATTCACCAATCAACAACCCACTCACACCCACAAAAATGGAACTTGTGGTCAATCACAGAACTGGGTATTCCACGTTTATATTCAGTTTTACACTTCAAATCTTTTTGACCCCAATATACCTCCATACACAGCATTTCCATCCTGATGCACAGAGAGGCGCCCTAAATCCCCATATAAAATTATGCGCTGTCAGAATGATCAATGTAGTCATAATTTCTGTTGCCTGTACATTATCTGCTCTTCTCTATGTAGTTGCCGTCTTTGTTTCTGCCCTGTTGCTTCTAGATCCCTCACACGAACACAGCCTCTCATTTTTCCCCCCAGACTCACATGCATGAATATGTGCACACTCTACCTCCTACTAAGCCACGCATCACAACAACCATTATTGTCATTACCAGAAAACATACATGTACTGGGGTACTCAGGCCAGCAAGTGCAGGGGTACAAAACCACACCCATCCCTTCCTCCTTCACAAATTAGCCTCACTCCAGTGAGATACATCTCCGCTCAAGATCGTTACTTGGAAATTCTGATCCATGCATCCGTCACCTGATAGAGTGGGTTCATTTCCCCCTCCAACCCACTCGCACCACCCACATACCCATTCATTTTCTCCCCATTAGAATGATAGGCCTTCACCTGGGAAGTAGTTCTGTTTCCAAATCAGAAAACAGACCATTTTGATCTGCGCTTAGTCTGGCATCGCCAAACCAATTTGCAAATGCGTATTAGTCTGGAACCTCTCAGTTAATTCCAAGGGGCATTAACATCGGGTGCAGACCAAAATGCCAATTGATGAACGGCCATCTTGGTTGTCTACAAAAAGGCCATCTTCGAATACTTTCTTGAAAGTATAAATTTGAGTGGCAGGGGTACATACTATACTAGGGTTTTGGTTTACTGAACTGTTTCAGCAATCACTTTATAAATACAATAAATATTTTAACATCTATGTAAATTATTTGCTTGTCATCAAGAAGCTATAGAAGTACGTGTCTGTAATGTAATATGTCAGCAACCATAACATGAAATCATCAGTCAACAGTCACTCCTCTTCTTCTTCTTCAGTCCCCGATTCTGTCCATCCTGAACTTCATGGTACCCTTCCGTGTCACTTGTTTCTGTTTGTTTGGTAGTATCCACCTTGGGGAATGCCTTCCCAGGCCCCAGCACCTGTCTGACAGTCATATTCAACCTGGAAGTCTGGATGTACCTGGAGCACACTGCCCAGTCCTCAGCAGACACCTGCCTGACCAGTGGGCTTTTCCCCTGGGTACAAGGCTGGGTGAGTCCGTGGTCTGGGCCCAGGTCTAAGCCATCCAACTCTAGAGTGGGATTTAAAGGGTCTCCTTTAGGGGCTGGAACTATGCGTGGCACGGCATGGTAGAGGAGGCGGCTGTGTCCTGACATCACCATGACATCGCCGCTGTGCATGTACATGGCTGTGGGCAGGTCTTCCCTCTGGGTGCCTCCGAGGAGGAACACAGCTGATTGGCCAAAACTGTTTTCATGGGGAGATAGGATTTGCAAACATATTACTATTTTAAAGATAGTTGGATTATGTGAGAAAATCTTGGCAAGAACTTTATATACAAATAATATTCGTCTCACTTCTATTTTGGGGATAAACCACTAACCAAATGATTCACATAGCTTGACAAAACTGTTCCGGATTGTCCAGTTTGTCGCAAATCCTTTTCTCTCACCTGAATGACAGCAGCGGTGGCGTGTGGTCCAGCTCCGATTCGTCCACATGGATGCCCAGGGAAGAATCGGAATGGTAGTAGTTAAGGATTCCTGCCTCGGCTCTAAAGCTGGCAAAACCACAGGCCGCGGCGATGTGGCGGGACAACGAGTAAAGATCGTCAGGGAAAGGCGTATAGTGATCTGCAGAATACGTCTAGAGAAAGACAGAAAAAAAATATAGAAAAAGATAGAGGCTTCCTTATTCAGTTGCTAGATTGTCCACTATCTGAACTCAAATATGCAGAGAGAGAAAGAGAAATTACAAACAAGACACTTGGTCATTAGCATTCCAGCTAATCCCGAGTAGCGCAAATGAGTAACCTTGGTGTCCCAGTTGTAGTGGTAGCCGAGGGTCACCCAGCGAAGCTTCTCCAGCAGTGTCTTGGGTTCCCTTTTCCCTGAGTCCTTGCTCCTGTAAAAAGAGAAACACGTAAGACAGGCCATAGTTATTGAAGACAGGAAGATTTCAAGCAGTGACGACATATTCCTCTATAAATGGATAGATATTGGTATGTACAATTTTACAAATCAATATAAGATATACTGTGGTTCTTCAAATTGGCTCAGTATTTTGTTTTGTATATTTAAAATGTCATTGGTCAGTTAATTACCCACCCCTACAAACCTATCATCCTTTAGATTTGGAAGCCCAACATCTAACCCAAGAGGAATTCATTCGGAATTGAGGGAGGTTTTTGAGTTACATGCAGGGGTGATTGTCAAACAAGCACTTATGAAACACCGTCTACTGTTTGTGTTGTTAAATAACCCCCGATAGTGGAAATAAGTTGTAGTACTGGAGTAGGTGGGCACTCTTCCCCCATATATCCTCTGTCTCAGTGGGGGACATGTGCATGTCCAAGTTGCAAACGTTGGGCTTCTGAGGGTAGGTCTTCAGACACTGTCTGATCCAGTAGTGCTGTGAGCCATGCAGGAATGGGTTAGAGATGAAGATGAACCCTTAGACAAGGACAACAGGATTTAATATTAAAAGACAAAACTATGACTGTTGTATGTTGCATGTATGTTTGAAAGTCCATAGAGGACTTTACCTACTACTTTTGTAACTTTCCATTCAGGTATTTTACCTGGATATCCTTGAATGCCGAAGGCCTGCCAGTCCCTGATAGGTCGCAGTCCTTCCATCTTTGCCTCCCCATCACTGACTACAGTTGGGTCCAGTTTGGTGGGAAAGACCTGTCAATCATCATTCACATCATAACCACCCTAACCAACACCATTCATAATCAAATCTTGTTGAGTGGTTCACATGGATCGGCGGTAACTATGCAAGACGTTGCAGCAGTGATGACACGCACATAGCTGCAAGCAGTGAAAGCTTTGCCAGATGTACGAAAATGATTGTAGTTGTGACTACACCCTTCCACGCATATCACAACATCAGCAGTTTGGGGGGTAAACAATGTGGCAAAATGTGTAAGCTGTCAAAAAAGTTGATTGTCTCAAATAGGCTACGTGTTTTTAAGCATAGCCTACTCTTGGTTATGAGTCGCGTAAGACAATATTAAGCCTTGGTGCTTGAACGATTCCCATCTGCTGTAGCTAGCTCAAACAACCTCCTGAATGTATTTACACAATTGTACATGATGTACAATTTTTGCATATTTTATCTTGAGTAGCCACCACACAATACTGTTGTCAATAGAAGGGAACGAAATGTGAATATGCCGACAGTAATCTAAATGGTATCTATTCTATGCATACAACTAGTATAACGTTACTACAAGCAGGAACATCTAACAGTCTAGCGAACTCAATATAGCTATGATTTCAGTACCTTGTCACATTTAACAATCTTTGAAAAGTCAAGGACGTCACTGAAATCAGGTGGTGGACTTCTTCGCTTATAAAGTTTAAACAACTTTCTGAACGCATCTTCCCCATGCTCCATTATGGAAGCAGCCATCTTTGCTGTACTGACCTTTCAACTCAAATACACAAAAACGATTTTAAATAAAACACGGTGGTCCCTTATACCACTAAAATAACTACAATTTATAAACGTAATAATTTAACTGTGTTTTTTTAAATTGTAAGATATAAATTTGAATGTATAATACTTGTTTAAATTTCTATCTAACCCGTTGTCACGTGGTTTAGGGTCATAAGTTGAAAGCTTACCAAGGACGAAACATGGCAGCTACGTCAAAGAAGGTTTTCGAGGTGTTTGTTTCTAAAATACCATGGACCGTAGCAAGCAGTAAGCATTATTTCAGTGTAAAATATCATGTGTACACACAATGTTATACTGTGCCTTACCATATTAGCGCTTTGCACTACTGGTTTGTGTGGGGAAAAGGTAAAAGCTAAGCTAGGCTAGCTTCCTTGACATTGTCAGGCTATTTGCCTCTTTTGTGAGAATCTGTGTCATTGTGTAATTCTGTAGAATTCAAATAGCTTTCCAGCTTTGGGTGGTTGTGTTAAATGCACCCATTATCAATGTTAGAATAGTTTGTTAATACCTAATGCTGTTTACATCCCTTGACAGGGGAAATGAGGGAATACTTTGGACAGTTTGGACAAGTCAAGAGGTGCTTCCTACCTTTTGTAAGTTGGTCAAACGATGGAAATATAATGCCTACACAGTGTAACTTGTTCTTGCATTACTAATATATGGTGTTACACCTGAACAGGACAGACAGACAGGTTTCCACAAAGGTGTGTGTTGGGTGGGGTATGCATCAGAGGATGGTCAGCTCAATGCTCTGCAGAAAGAGCCTCATGTTCTGGAGGGATCCAAGGTAAGGCCCTTTTATCAGCTATAGGAGCTCATTTGCAACGTGGGAATCGGGGGAAATTCAATATTTGCCATAGAATGGCTTACTTGAATTTAGAAAATGATATGCTGGATAATACTTCATTCATAACTCCTACGAAGCCAAATGAAGACGGAGTACATGCAAACGTTCAGGTGCTTCTGTTGCTCTAATGTGTTTCTGGTTTCTTTCTCCAGCTTCAAGTCCAAATGAACAGAAAAGTCTTTGCTGTGCGCAAGCCATACACAGAGGCTGAAGATAGCTGAATTCGAAGGCGTCAATGTAAACTGTGAATGTACAATGGAACCAGCTGAATTCGAAGGTGTATACAGTCAATGTGAATGAACAATGGAACCATCTTAATATGTCAGCAGGCTTTGTTCTGCCATTTAGTTTTTACAAAAGAAGGGAGACGATCAAATCTCCATATTGTGTAACTGAAAATATTGCCCAAAATGGATAACTTGATTAAAACATGGCCATGTATTCTGACCTATTCAAATGTATGTTGCTGAAAGTTACTGTATGTTTTCTTTACAACCTCTCATCGTTGAAGTTACACAATATATGAAGAGGAGATAATGGATTCATCTGTTAAAAGGAGCACAGCCCAGCCCTTGCCCGTCTCTCACAATAAAGTGACAACGTGACCAAATGTCAGCCCTTGTTTTGAGTTGCTGTTCCCTGAATGTTGTGTAATTTGAGACTACACTTCAATGTGATCCGAGGATGACACTATCCAATGTTACAGTGTAGCTCTGGCAGTAGTGAGCATCTACAAACCATTTAGCTCTGGCAGTAGTGAGCATCTACAAACCATTTATCTCTTTACTGATAGAATGTAGAGGTACTGGTGTTTGATTCTAAGGCATGCTCCATTCTGTTCAAGTATACACTGAAGGGGAAACGCCGTGTATCCAGACTGAGGTCGCATGACACAAACCTGGAGATCAGTACCCACTTGTGGTTCATACATAATGGAGCAAAAGTTGAAGCTGAATACAAACATTTAGGCTATTTTTGACTTGATTTAGTTATTTATTATTAAAGGTTCAGGCATGACAGATCAACAATTATCTTTGAGAACACCATTGTGCTAAAATCCTTGGATGAACGTTTGTTAAAAAAAGTAGTGTATTTGTTTACTTTTGGCTTTCGTGGCTTTACTGTCTTTTTTCAACCGCCTGTCCTCTTCACTTTCATGTTTTTCCTCTTATCTTTGTTAGTTATTTGTTATTAAAGGTTAAGGCATGACAGATCAACAATACTCTTTGAGAACACCATTGGGCTAAAATCCAGGTATGAACTTTTGAAAAAAAGTCTTGAATTTGTTTACTTTTGTCTTTCGTGGCTTTACCATGTCTTCTTTCAACGGCCTGTCCTCTTCACTTTCGTGTTTTTCCTCCATCTTTTTTCCTCCCATCTCTATTTGGCTTTGTTCTTCCTCCCCTTGTCTATCAAATTCACTATCTGTTTCCTCCTCAGAGCTCAGCAGTAGCTCTGGATCTTTATCGAACATTGTACATCGAAGGGGATTCGGTTTCTTCATGACTGTACTGCTCTCCACCCCCCCTACTCCCGCCAACCTTCTCTTCTCAATCATGACGTCGAGTTTCGCTTGCTCCCTTTTCAGTAACCGTTCGAGCTGAGCCTTGTTTGGACATTTTAAGGCTTCCTCGCACTCTCTTCTTTCCCTGTTTGCCGTCTCCTCCTCTGCCTTAGTTTTCTTCCTGAAGGTCTCTTTCTGTTGCTGTGCTGGCAGTTTCCTCTCCTCCCTCGGTCTTTCAGCCTCACAAGTTTTCTTTAAGTCTTCTTCCTCTTTCTTCTTCCTTCTCACCTCATCAGCTTTCTTTCTCATGTCTTCTTTCTGTTGGTATTCAGACCTTTTCTTCTCCTCTCCCTCCTTTGCTTTTTTGGTCTCCAAGTCTTTCTTTTGCTCGTTTTCCTTTCTTTTCCTAATTTCTTCCTCAAAAGACAGCCGTTTGGCTTTTTCTTGTTCCCATTGCTGTAATAGCCTTTCCCCTTCCTCATTTGCCTTCTGCAGTTTGGCTTCAAACTCTTTCTTCCTTTTTTCCTCCTCCTTTCTCTTGGCCTCCACATGAAGCCTTTGTTCCTCCTCTTCATGCCTCTTCGCCAGTCGCTGCTCTTCCTCCCTCTGCTTGGCCTCTGATTCTTTCAGCAATTTCTCCTTGTGTTCTCTCTGCTTCACCTTGGCCTCTGACTCTTTTAGCAGTCTCTCTTCCTCCCTTATATTGGCCTCTGATTCTTTCAGCAATTTCTCCTTGTGCGCTCTCTGCTTCTCCTTGGCCTCTGACTCTTTTAGCAGTCTCTCTACCTCCCTCTTCTTGGCCTCTGATTCTTTCAGCAATTTCTCCTTGTGTTCTCTCTGCTTCACCTTGGCCTCTGACTCTTTTAGCAGTCTCTCTTCCTCCCTTATATTGGCCTCTGATTCTTTCAGCAATTTCTCCTTGTGCGCTCTCTGCTTCTCCTTGGCCTCTGACTCTTTTAGCAGTCTCTCTACCTCCCTCTTCTTGGCCTCTGATTCTTTCAGCAATTTCTCCTTGTCCTCTCTCTGCTTCACCTTGGCCTCTGACTCTTTTAGCAGTCTCTCTTCCTCCCTTATATTGGCCTCTGATTCTTTCAGCAATTTCTCCTTGTGCGCTCTCTGCTTCTCCTTGGCCTCTGACTCTTTTAGCAGTCTCTCTACCTCCCTCTTCTTGGCCTCTGATTCTTTCAGCAATTTCTCCTTGTCCTCTCTCTGCTTCACCTTGGCCTCTGACTCTTTTAGCAGTCTCTCTACCTCCCTCTTCTTGGCCACTGATTCTTTCAGCAATTTCTCCTTGTCCTCTCTCTGCTTCTCCTTGGCCTCTGACTCTTTTAGCAGTCTCTCTACCTCCCTCTTCTTGGCCTCTGATTCTTTCAGCAATTTCTCCTTGTCCTCTCTCTGCTTCTCCTTGGCCTCTGACTCTTTTAGCAGTCTCTCTTTCTCCCTCTGCTTGGCCTCTGATTCTTTCAGCAATTTCTCCTTCGGCGCTCTCTGCTTCTCCTTGGCCTCTGACTCTTTTAGCAGTCTCTCTTCCTCCCTTATCTTGGCCTCTGATTCTTTCAGCAATTTCTCCTTGGCCTCTGACTCATTCAGCAGTCTCTCTTTTTCCTCCTGCCTCTTCTTGACCTTCAACTCGATGCGTGATCTCTTTTCTTCCCACTGCCTCCTCAGTCCCTTCGGTTCATCCTTTGATTGACTTGCATTCTCCTCCATCCTATTTGTCATCTTCATATCGGTTTTCTCTCCTTTCCCTTCTCCTTCTTTCTGTGGCGCGTCATCACCAAAGCTCCCTGGTTCCTTGTTTCTCCTCATCTTCCTGTCCTTCCATCTTTCTCTTCCTACCCATCTGGTCTTTCCAAGCCTCTCTGTTCCACACTCCTCTTTCTGCCTCCTTCCTTCCCGGGGATGCATGTTTTCCTCACTTTGGTTTTTCCCCTCATCTGCTGTCTGTGTCTAGAGAGAAAGAGAGAGTTACAGCCAAACAACTACACTGAATCAGGCTCAGTGGCTGATTCAAAATATACTATTACAAAAATGATATACTATATATAATATACTATTCCTCAAATAAAATAGCGCACAAGGCTATGTGCTGTGTTAGACCACTCATTCTGAATGCTATTACAGACTATCTCATGAACTAGTTGTAATGTTATCAATTACCTTCACACTTTGTCCTTCCAGTAAAGTTTTTTGCTTTTTTGCTCTCTTAGATTGTGCTCTCAGTTCCAACACTTTTCTATTGACTTGATCCACTGTGCGGTCACATTCCTCTCGCTTGTCAGCAATCTCTTTCGCCTTTCTTTGCAAATCCCTTTCTCTCTTTTTTGCCTCCTCCACCTGTGCCCTTGTCTCCATCACTATTTTGTTGACCTTATTTATCTTGCGGTCACATTCTTCTCGTTTGTTGTCTATCACTCTCTCCTGGGCTTGTAACACTTTCTCTCTCATTCCTGTGATCCTTTTTTCTTCCTCCATCAGCCTTTGTTCGTTCTCCAGCTGTTCCCTCTCTCTCTTTTTCACTTCTTCTTCTCTTTTCTTGTCCTCCTTCTGCCGTTGTCTTTGAAGGTTCACTCTCTCTCGTCTCTCCTCTTGTGCTTGGATATTCTGCCGCTCCACCGCCCTCCACCAAAACATCTCCTCCTCCATCCTTATCGTTTGGCATCTGTTTCGTTTCTTGCCACCCCCATTGCCTTGACGACTGCAGCCACAGGACACTTTCATCGTCTTACCACCTTCTACTCTGCTGGCTTCTTCGCTCCTCTCGGACTTCTCATCTCTACTGTCGCCATTCTGTTTCAAGGCCTCGATCCCTTCAGTGGTCCCTTTCCTTTTTAGGATCTTCTCATCCCAGATTCGGTCAAAGTCTCTCAGGGTGTCAAGGATCCCCTTTCTGTCAGGAATGTCCGTTTGAAGCATCTCATCGACCTTTATTACAGTAGATAAACAATAAGTTGGTAAAAATGGTAATAGACACTTAAAAGAAAGTGAAACTAAAAGAAATGTCTTAAGGTAAAAGCCAGTGTTCATATGTAAAGACCTTGTTTCTCAGAACTTTGTTGTTCATCCTCCACTCTGTTTGGAGATCTGTCATCTGGCTCTCCAGCTCGGTCAAGAGGTCACGTTTCAAGCTAGACATCTTTTTTGACATCCATTTCCTGTCCTCCAGGGCCTTCTCACGAAGGCAATCATCATTGCACTCCCTCCATGCCTCCATTTGAGTTGTGACACTCATTCTCCTTCACTGTGAAGTGAATGGGAGAGAAGTTAGAGATTGTGAGAGGCAACAAAAAACTAGAGACTAGAGACTTAGAATGAAAGTTGATCTGGAGGTAGCCTACTCTCTACTTAATACAAACATTAATACTCCTAAAAAACATGACATGACCCCTATGATGCTAATATTGTTGTCAACATACACTGGTAATGGAGTATCTTAAATCACAAACAGTATGTCATCATTTTGAACCTCAGTCACATTTTGTTTGACTCTTTCCCTTCCTTGTAACTCATTCTCTCATTCCTGTGATCCTTTTTTATACCTTAATCTCCCAATTTTCTCTTTCTATTCTTGAGCTATGATACTCATACACACAGCACTTTTGCTCCGTCGAAAAACGTGTATTATCAATCTCTCAAATATCTCTTAAAAGTATCAACATTTATATTTGGATTACTCTCTCTCACCTTTGTTGTGGCATGCGCCATCATATACAATGTATTAACAGCTCAACATCAGCCAAACAATCACCTCTAAACATAGTTGTAACCACTCAACCACCGTGATACAGCCAGCATTGCTTTTCAAATACATGATAGGCCTTATTCTGACATCACAGAGACACTATGTCATCAGTGTTCTTCTCCATGACAACAAGTGAACATTCTTGTATGTCCCTAAAAGTTGCCAACTTCCACATTGTTGAAATTTGAAGCTCTCAGAATTTTATAGCAGGAATGGATTATGTTTAAGACACGTTAAAGACATTTAGCCTAACATATCGTTAATTTAAAACAGATTGCACTTAGTAAGTGGTAAAAAGTCTACCTTTTTGACCTTGAACTAACAGAAAATGTATCTCTCTTCAACAAATTTAGACAATAAGTCAGACAACAATGTCTCTTTTGCACTCTTACAAAACAAAAGGCTACATCTGAACATGATGCACAAGCCATGAATGTATACAAAACACTAAAGTATAAGTATAACTATAATATAAGTATAACTGATAAAAACGCAATGATATATAAAAGATCAAAGACGTAAGTGCAAGTGAACTACAGGGGGATATAAAGAAATAAAATACAAAAGAAACCAAATTATATAAATTTTTCAGTACAACAAGGGTTGAGGCATACTGTAGATGTACCAAATCACCCAGTCTGCAAACAAAAAAACACACAATGTCAACCTTTAGGCTACAACATATTTTGTTCCATGGTCCATGTCTTTATGTAGGCCTCCACCCTCACCAACAAGGTCTGAGGCCCTTGTCAGGCTAACACTGCAGCCCCCCTCGCAAGCAGGTAAAAGGTATCTAGGCCTACTCACAAAGACCCCAGGCTAAAGGTTTCATGATTACACCACCTCATTTTTGCACAGACCTGGGTACCTTACTATTGCAAATACTTTCAAATACTTCTTGCGGTGCTCAAAGGATCAATTTATTTTATAAATATAATTTTGCTACCTAATCTCTATCTATTCATCAGCAACCTTAAAACCTGACAACACTTTTGTGACTGAAGTGCCAAGTGGACAAACAGTGCCCCTAAAACTTTTATTTATAAAGACTACTTTTGTAGTAAAACAGATTTACTGAAAAGTTCCTTACCTGGAATTCATTCATAATCGTATTTCAGTCATTTGTTTGCTTTTGGTTAAACCATAAACGGATTGAGTCTTAGCAATACAAAACACACTTTGCCAGATGTAAATGTTAGAATGTTGTTCTTCTCATCATCAAGCATTACTATGGCAACCAGCATTATGATGTCATTACTACACACTCATGTTCAGGGATATCATAGTTCTTGCCTCCAGACTTATATATATATATATATATATATATATATATATATATATATATAAGTCATAGATATATATATATATATGCTTGCCTCTACCTAGCTCAAAATATCCTGTATTGTATTGATCCTACAATACTTGAATATCAGTGTATTATACATACTACTTGGTCCTTTTCTAATATGTATACAAACCAAGTGCATTGTTTTGTAATATAATGCTTCATCCGCAACAAATATACAGGTACCAGTAGTTTGTCCAGCCTTGGGTGCCAAGTGTTTGTTGAACATTGCACACAATTCAAGTGGGAGCCGGAAATGGTAGTGTTAAAAACATTAACAGGGTCATTGTGGAGATATTATACACTCTCTGAACTTGTCATTTCACATCCCATCACTCCCTCACGTCATGGTCTATCTGCTAGATGAAAGGGGAAGATTATTGTGTGTGTGTGTGTGTATGAGAGAGAGAGAGAGAGAGAATCATTCTGAAATCACAGAATAATTAAGAAAGAAGTAAAAACTCATCACTTGTACTACAGCCAATCTTTGCAAGGAAGAGCTTTTAACTGTAGGCTAATAGTAATCTGAGAGTATCCATGCAATGTAGCCTAGTGTGTTACCGCCTGCTGAGGAGACTGCCTGAATCAAGATGCTGCTCCGCAAAACCTTCATTCACAATCCAACTCAATTCCCTAAAGCAATTAGGATAAATGCTATAATGATTCTGATGCATATTTGATTTGTGTTTAGGTGGGTGGTGGGTTGGGTGGTAAGACATGTAACGCTTAGCCTACAGCATAATGGTACTGCTGATGATTCAGAAGGTTTGGGAAAGGTAATCACGAAAAGAGATTGAAAGTTGAAAGCGAGAGACTCAGCGGAGGAGGGACATTTGGTATTTGTCTACCTGAAGGAGGAGAAGGAGTGAGGCTCCCTCTCTGAAGATGCATAGCCTACATGGGTTTCAGTCAGCAAAAATTATCGCTTTGTTTTCCCCCACAGAGACAGAGAAAGCATTCAGTGGAATAAAACGTAGATGAGTAGAGTTACAATTCATCAAATACAGACTGCAATTGTTCATAGCCTACTTGTCCCAACATCAGTTTCTTTTTGCTTATGCATAAAAGTTAGAGTACATTTTAGGCTACTCAAATTGAATAGAAATGTACTCTAAGAAGTTAACTTGTTAGTGTTGTTTTTATTCCATTCTGCCCCTTTATAGATTTTCTGCCCACCTGATAATCATAGCTTACATTCCCCTCCCTCACTTCCATCTCAATCACAGGGGCAAACATTGCGTTATTTCAAGGGTAAAGTCAACTCATAACTTGCACTGACAGAATTGATTAGGCAAATCTTTCACTGATTTGTACACACTGAGCAAACATAAGTTGTTACAAATGGGTAATATAATGACAGTGCATTCAGGTTATTCAAACGTACTTATTAAATAGTAAATCACAGTACACATTGAGTTACATGGGTTTACTCAATTTAAGGATGAGTTACATACATTTAGGTAGGTTAATGTAAACAACCCATGTTGCATTCCTACTTGGTGAGGAGTTGGTGATCCAAAATTATTTTAGTTTTCTAACTTTTACAGTGAGGCTATTAATTGAACACCTTTGCTCATCCTTTTTTCTAACAAGTAAGCCTACATTTTGGAAATACCATGTTCCCTTTGATTAATTATCGTCACCAATGATAGACATATTTTTGTATTCACTAAATAAATCCACTGCAAGAAAAAGTCCTTCGAATAATTAACGAATTATTGGACGGATCTTTTTAGTGAACTGAACCAGAAGATTTGTGTCCCTTTTAATGAATCAACCCCTTACAGTCAATGATCAAACCGCCCATCAATTCGACTCATACATATGACGTTTTATAAGTGCCACAATTGGCTAGTTCTTTCACAGTATTTTAACAATGCTGACTCAAAATATGTTAACCATATTTGTATTATGCGTTTAGGATTAGGTACGAATTCAACCAAAAATTCGTTTGATATGTCAATTTTTGCAATAAAGCGTATCCGAGTCTGTGATTATTTTAGTTCTTGTGGCTCAAAGACTACTATACCCAGAATGCCAAGCGCAGTAATGTTTCGAAAACAAAAGGACACGAGTTGAGAGGTCGAAAAGAGAAGCCGGTGAGTAAATGACAGCGTGTGGACTTACACACATAATAAAGGTAATTTTCATAATGTCATTACTCACAAACAATGGATTTTTAGCTTATGTTTTTCACTGACTATGTATCATGCTCAGGAGATATTTAATCGGATGTATCTGATCGTCGCAGTGTTGTTCTTGCCAGCTACCAAACTAAATAGTTCTAGCCAACCACTCTAGCTAGCTCTAGCCAACCACCGTTCTTAATGTTACAAAACGTATTACATAATATTGGCAATTCATGACACCTCACCAACAGTTACCAAACAGTATGCATGGCATACAACTGCTTTTGTAGACCATTCAAATGGATACATGGTCAGTGTTATCCGAACGTAGTTATTTACTATACTAGCTACATTAATTTGATTCTTCCTGTATTGGTCACATGACCAAAATATGTAGGGTCACGTCAAGTACATGACAGCATTTACCAGTTTTAGTATTATCACTGTTCACTGTGAATACATGGAAATCGAGTTGAACGTTGTTGGGTAATGAGGAGTGATTTAGCTGAACACGAATAACAAGGCTTTCATTATAAAATTGTACTAAGGTGTAAATCAGCTTTGGCGTAAACTGGGTTTGTGCTTGTGCGTGTGTGGAGAGATGGAGAGATGGTGGGAACTGGGGCTGGGCAGAATAAGGAGTATGGAAGACTTAGGGTTTGTATGATGTGAATGTGTATTTTGTGTAGATGCTACTATAGTTTAGTTTGTGGCTCTTGGGTTATACCTGACCGAAGCAATGGTATTAAACGTGTGTGGGTTTCCTCACCCTCTAGTGCCTCCCATGGCTGGAAGGCTGCTGAGATTGTCGACTGTTGGTACGGCACTGTTCACCTCCTCAGGATTCTACCTTTACAACAGACCAGTGGACATCAATGACATCAGCCTTGTCCGCTTCGGGAGGGCTGCGGCCACTGTGAGTGTACTTGATCTCCTGTGACAAATCAATCCCAAAAAAGTGGTTTCCGTACCAAGCACACTAGTCCTTGTGCTCTATAGTGATATGCTTAGCTTAGGCCTGGTTTACACCTAGGTTTACGCTACCCTAAAGTCCTAGGTCTAGCCTTTATCAGTGACGTTCATCCCCTACCATAGTTTTGGAAAAGAGAAATATGTTACAACACATGGTAGTAGACACTGGATACAAATACATGAATACATGTACCGCTTGTGATTTTGATCAATGCTCATTTTGTCTCTTTTGTAGACGGCGATCATCAGCTATGACTACCTCACGTCTCTGAGGCATGTGGAGCACGGCACAGAGGAATACTGGGCGCTCAAGTCCAAGGTAAGAAGGTGGGGTGGGGTGGGGGGAGGGTGGCTTCAAACAGAGTTAAGCTCTGGTGTTTTTGTGTCGGAAGAAAACAGACCTAAAAACCGGTGTACATCGTTCTCCCTCCCCCCGGAAAGACACGGAGCTCACTACCGCAGCTTCGCCACATTGATCCACTTTCTAAAGCTCTTTCTAAAGATGAGCTGCGGCTGGCTCTGGTTTTGATAAGTTGAAATTACCCTGGCTCGAGCATGAAAGGGTTTCTTTCTGTTGAAAGGAAGGAGTGTGTGTCAATGTCTGAGGCGAATTGAACGCTCGCGTGTCGGAGGGGAGCGATGACGACGAGCCCTTAAGAGGGGGGAGGAGAAAGTGCCGGTGTAAATAAGTTAGTTCTGCCATTCCAGATACCCTCACCCCCGCTAGACAACACTAGGCAGAGTTCTATGCTTGCGTTCTCTCCCGACACTTCACTTTCCTCTCTGTCTCGCTTTCTCTGTTTTTCGAAAAAATGTCTTGCTCTTTTTTTCTAACTGCTTTTTGTTTCTCCTACAATAAGGTATTTGACTCGCCGCATGGCAGGCTTTTTTTGCACACTGGTATACACACTGCTGATTGCAGTGTGTATACCAAACATGTCTACATGCACACAGACAGCCAGTCAAATGTAATTTGTCTTCAATGTAGTGCATTAGCTGCACTGCAACAAGTGATTTTGGGGTGGAAACAGCACTGTAAATGCCATCTTAACATCCACATTTTAGCTCCTGTTTTTTTAATTTATTTTAAAGGCCAACCACCAGCCCTATCAGGTGCACTCTGAAGTCCTGCACTCGTAAAGGTCAAAGTCTTTCACCTGCTCTGATAAAAATGCTACGCTGAGGTGGGGATCAAAGGGGGTGCACAGAAGGATGGAGGGGGCGGGGGCGGGGGGGCGGGGCGGGGGTGCTTGCTAGAGAGGGGCGATGAACCCTGAAGAGCGTGGTTCAACATGGCTACCCAAGCTGGAGCGTGTGTGTGCACACGCACAAGCACGCACGTGACCCCTTGGGACTCTCTGGTCAAGCCTGACTACACACTCTGATTAGAATGAATGCATGTCTGGGATTTAATACAGAGAGGAGGTGCACCACTTAATTATTAGGAAGTCACAGAGGTGAGACAGAGACCTCCAGGCTCTGGGCTTGTTTGATATCATTACTTCATCAGTTTCTCTGCCTAGTCACTTAAACTTCCTTACTCTGAACTCAGTAGATAGAGGTAGACACAGGAGGACAGATTCTCCTTGTGTAAATTGTCATCCGAGGGCATTCTCAATTTTGGTTTCGATGGAACAAAATCCTTTCTAGTTTAGTTTTTGTTGTGTATTTGTTGATCAGATGGAACATCTGTCAACAAACCGTTTTGTCCTGAATTGGTCTGCCTTTGCAGTGGATTTGACTTACGGAGGTGGTACCATGGTAACCTTTTAGGGCTTTTTTGGATGTTTTTGTTTTGAATTTGCAGTTCTTTGGTCCCATAAAGCTCTGTTATTGCAGTATCAACTCCATTCCTCATCACACTGCTCCAATCAGCTGTTGGTCTGTCTCCCATTGAAACCACACCTATATATTCCTCTTGAGAGTCAAACTGATTCTGTTTGTGCTGTTCGTTCGAGTGAACTTGGTTCTTTGTGTATTTTTTTGTTGTTGCTGTCGGCTAATTTGGTGAAATATTAAATAAAAATCATTTTTGCATCGAAACCTTGTTTCATTCGTTGTTGTGCTGCGGCGGGCACACCCTTTCACCCCCCAAACACGCTACTAACACATCTTATTTGTTTGGCCCTTCTCTCTCCATAAGAGACAGACTCGTTAGACAGAGGCAACCCAAAGAGGGGGTTGTAACAGTAGAATCCAGCACGTAAAAAGCTGTGATATGAGTTGAGTTTTGAAGGAAGAGAAGCTGTTGGGAGTATAGTGGCGTTGTGCTAAGGAGCCTCAGGGTTTTGAAGCTCCGTCACTGAAATCTCTCCCACCCATGGAGTACAGAGATCCACGTGAGGTACGGCCAGTACTCCGCTGTCTGAGGGCCTGGTTGTCCGAGAGGGAGTGTAAGAGTGAAGAAGTAGCAGCTAAGAGGGAGCACAACCGTGGACTTCTATCTCCAGTTGCCATCTTGTTGCTAATTCCTCGATACTTCTGGGCTAGGGTTTATCAGCAGTGGTATCGACCTGGCTTTCCCTCCTCCTCCTTTGTCTTTTTCTGTTTTCTCGATGTCAATCTTGGTTTTGTCTCCAAGGTTGTAAAGGCTGACTTGCCAAGCTCTGTTCCAGTCTCTGTAGCTTGGAGAACAAGTCCGCTGGCCTTGCGCAATGTTGTGAGCAAGGACTTGAGTGTTCTAGGCCCTTTCTTTCTGAAACCTTCTTCATGCCACGTGTTGTTATTTACTCCTGGTATTTCTAAGTCTGTTGTGTGTGTGTGTGTGTGTCTGTTGATGCTGATCCATGCGGCGGGACAGGTAATGGCCCTCGCTTGCTACCGGGTGTTAGTTTACTCTTCCAGGTGCTGTCGCATGGCTGCAGTGAGCTCCCCTGGGTTGCTCTCCTCAGATGTGGGCTGTAGCGTAGCAACATTAGCATCTCCCCCCGTCTCTCAGGTGTGTGGGTGTGTGTCTCATCCTGGATGATCCGTGTGACTGCTCCGTTAATGACCTCCCTGTTCCAGATAGTTAGCCTCCTCTTTCTCTCTCTCTCTCTTTCCTTCTGGCTCTGTTTCTTTCTTTCTCTCCCTCTCTTCCTTTTTGTCCATCTCGTTCCCTCGCTCTCGTCTCGCTCCTCGTCCCCGCCCCACATCCCTCTCTTCTGGGATGAGGCCAGCTGCGTGGTGCCTCTCTGAAGAGGTGTGCTCAAAAGCCACTTAGGCGGGGAGCTCTCGGCCACCGGGCTCATCAAAGGTTACCCCGGGCGAACCTGGGGCTCATTCGCTGCCAATTAGAGGTTGACATCTTGCAATCTGGGGAACGTTTTTTTGATTTTGTGTGTGAGCTTGATGAGGAAGGGGAATATCAGCGGTGGAGCTCACGGAGACCGTCTGTAAGACTTTGAATGGCGCTTTATAATCCCGGGTTATTTACTGATATCAAAGGCTGTCCTTGAACAGGACGTAAGTTCTACGAGGTGCTCATTAGACCCTGAATTTGGCGAGCCTTTCCAGTACGGGTCTGTCTGTTCAGCAGGGGTGTCCACGAGATGTATTCACATAATGGCTCCTTGTACTTTCCAGACAGCACTGGTTGTCATTCGATACACTCTTTGGTCAGGTTTGTATTTTCCCCGGGTACAGCAAAATGTAGCTTTGTAGGGAAGGCCAATTTACAATAGTAATTTTCTACTATCCATGTTGAGGATAGTGGTCGGCTTGTTGTGATCCTGTAATGTCATGTCCCATCATTCCAACTTGCCCACTCAAGTCAAAACAACAGTGTACGAGGCTCTTTTAAGGAAATCAATTCCACAGCGTAACTGCTGTCCTAAATGCAGGAGGGCCATTGTGAAAGTGACCTTTTGCGTTGTACCCTCCCTCGGGTCCGGCCTCCTCCCGGCTCAGGAGGCATTATCCGGTGGTTTGCGTATGTGTGTTGTCTAAATGGCTATCCTTCACAGGTTCCCGGGGAGTGGAGGGAGAGATGGGAGATTGAGGGGAGACGGGGAGAAGGAGAGATGGAAGGATAAGGGGAGGGACAGTGTCTGAGGTGCAATCAAAAGAACAGCTGATGTAGACTGAAAACGAAGAGGGGGGGTGGGGGGCGGGGGGGGTGGTGCACAAAAAAAATCAAGGAAACTATTTCTCTGCACAGCCGGGGATCCATTGAGCCCCACTGAAGACGGCCTTTAACCCAGCCCTGATGGCTCCTGATGGGGCATCCATTGATCGTACGACGGCCCCCGGGTGTGAAGGCACCGGGCACGAGCGGGGAAAACCAGTTTTGTTGCCTCGCCACCTCCAGGAAAAGGCACTCTGGGATGAAAGGAGCAGCGCTGTCAGCATTTCAAGGATGGAAGACAATAGGGGGTCGGGCGAGGTCGGAGCTGAAGACCCCTTTTTCAAAATTGTCACCAGATAATTACAGTGACACACATAACCCTAACCCTGCCCTGCATTTACTTTGTATTCAGTGTGGTGCAAGGGACATATATATATATATATATATATATATCTCATCAGGGGTCCATACAGGACAGCACATGAAACACTTTTATAATCCAGAGATTTGGTAGGATGAAATACTTCAACTGTCCTCAGTTGGGATAAGAGAGCACATTATTTCTCAAGAAAAGAACTCTTCATCTGTGACGTACAGATGACAGTTACAGATGTCCCTTGCACCACACTGAATACAAAGTAAATGCAGGGCGTATGTATTCCTTTATAGTTGAATAAACAAGATGTGAGGTGAATAAATCCCTGAGTCAGGTAACGTATGTTGACTGTGTATCTGAAGAAGCAAAGAATGTGAACAATTTGTGAATTTGAGTAAATTAATTAAAAATTATTCCTTTATTAGTTATTTTAAACAATTGTTCAGGTGAGTAAATAATGAGTCATGTGTCCAGAAGACTTGAATCCAATCTATGATTTGATGGAGTGTATGTTCTGGAGAAGTAATACTTACGCCTTGGCGTTGTAGCGGTAATGACCCCGGTCATTCCCACCTGTGTAGAAATCATATAGAGTATGAAATGATATGTAACAGGACTATATCATTTGAATTTCCTTATTTAAAAACAACAGTCTGTGAGTTAATAGAATACTTATCTGTCATGCTTGCAGATATATCAAAGAATGTATATACAGTGTATATAATAGATTGACAATTGGTCAGTTCAGTGTTGTCTGTTGACCCAACCCTAATACGTTTCCTATAGGTTTTAGTGTATTTGTTATTATATTAGCATTAGGTAGGTGGCACCGTGTACACCAGCTTTGAGCCCTCTCTCCTCCTTGCTGCTTTGCCCTCAGTGGGAGATAACACCAGTCTGCACGCACATCCCTCTTAGGTGTGAGTGAGTAGTGGGTAGTCGTGACTACTGCTGGCCTGAGTCTTTTTAACCCCACACTAAAAGGGTTACTGTTCTAGCAGGAGCCCAACTGGCTATTAACCTCTCTACTTTAGTGGTAAGCCCCACCTTACACACACACACACACACACACACACACCTTGTCTAGACTTGGTGTGTGTGCTCGTCGTTGGGTTTCATGTGACTGTGTGTTTAAGGCATGGAAGTCATTCGTTTTGTTTGGAGACGTTCAGCTCCTCGGTGAACACGGGGGGGTGAGGAGAAGAGCCGTTGGGTTTTGTCCAGGATCTCTCAATTCTTTCCGTCACCCCGTGGGTATCGTGTCGAATCTGGTGTCCCCAACACTTTGACTCCTTCAGGAGAAATGAGCTATGACTCCCAATTGTTAGGTATACTCCAAACAGTGGAGGTTCTGGATGATCACATTTAGATACATTACTGTTATTATTAACGATTGTTAAATTGTGCAACTATACCAGTTTTGACCACCTTGCCAAATACAATCTTGGATGTTGGCGTGACTTAAATGAAGCCCCAAAGAGACCAACACTCGCTTGGAACGACAGTCAATTACAGTAGGCGCTGTCCATGGTTCTGAAGTCACACACTGGCTCATCGCTCCTCTTGAATCGCTGCTCGAGTGATTTAAGTGCAACACACAACCTCTCCGTAGCCAGACACAGACACAACTGTCCTGCCCACTCCATAAGGTTGATCTAGGGTGTGACATTAGCTCACTCCCCATGGCTTCGATGAGTCATGGGGACATCTTTTATGACGTCACTATAAAATGTTCCCCCTCGCTAAATGTTCACCTTTGTCATTCACTGGAGTTGATGCCAGCAGTCCTCCTAAACAGAGACCAAGGTCAGACAGGAGGTCCCTCGAGCACTCGGGATCGTCGTGAGTGGGCGAGGCCCAGCCCTGAAGCCTCCCATTTATCACCCCGAGATATCCGATTTGTTTGTTTTTTATCAGTATAGGTGAGGCTGGATGGAAACGGACTGTAGTGGGCGGGGACGGTTTGAGATGACGGTCCTCTCTGTGCTTGTCACACACGCACGTTGGCAGGAAGGCAGACGCACACACACACACACACACACACACGAATATGGAGGCATTGTTTGTCCGTCTCGACACTGTCTAATAAACTGATGAAGAAAGCGTTTCATCCGCCTCTTCACTAACGGAGTGACTACATTCGGTTGAGTCCTGGATTTTGAAGTATTATTAATCTGCAGATTGGGAGAGAACCAGACCTCTGACAATGAATGACAACACAACACCAGGCTTTGGTCTCAATCATGTCTCTCTTGGGTCTGAAGGGCGGAAGGACAGTGTTTATGAATAGAGAAAACATACAGCCAATAGGTGTTTGTTATTATAGGCTGGCAGATACGACATCATAGACCTGTGACTGTGACTAAACCTGTGATTAACAGAAGCACATAGGGAATCCCATTTCTTCCACATAAACCAACGGATAGTTCAGCTCTTTTTTTCCCCCCTCTTCCTCCTTCTCTCCATCCCTCTCGTATAATTAGTCTCCCTCTCTCTACCTCCCTCTCTGGCCCCCGCCTACCCCCCCACCCCACCCGACCCCACCAATCACGGCTTATTGAAGACGTATGAATTCATTTTCCACATCCAGGACACTGCCCCCCCCTGCCCCCCCCCCCCCCCCCCCCCCCCCCAGGTGGCAGCCCTCTCTCCGCACACACAGAACTGATACCATCTCTCTGCACCCAGGCTATTTTTCACCACGCCTGGCAATTTTCCACGGCGGACACAACTCCAGCTGTGAGGTTTGCCAGCTACCACCCTCCTTCGTGTGTGTGTTTGTGTGCGTGTGTGTGAGTGTGCGTGTGTGTTCCCAGAGTGCTGAGATGCATGTAACCACCCCCCCCTCTCCATAGTCTGTGATCTATGCGGGTCTTTATCTTCTTGAACACACCGAAGGTAGAGACATGAAGGGGGCCATGTATACCTGTAACAGCCCCTAAGCAGATCAATGGTGATATCAATCACATGACTGGGCATCTAAACACTGTACAGGCTAGAGGCTGGCCTTCCCATGGGGCTCATATCCAATTATGATGTGAGTGTGTGTTTGTGCTCGTGTGTGTGTGTGTGTACGCTCGAGCGCAAACAACGCCATATTCAGATAAGGTCAATCTAAGGTAATTAATCTATACTGTCGAAAAGTGCTAGCACTAGCAAAGGCATTGTTCAGTGCAGAAATTTGTTAAATGCTTTCTGTTTTTTGTTTTTTTTAAGCTGGCGGGATCATAGTTCATGATAGGAGGACTCCCTGGGAGTGCTTCTCTTTCTGTTTTGATTGGTTGTCTAGCCAAGTTGATGTTGAGGTGTGTATTTGCTGTGTGTGTGCTGTACACGTAGGAGTGGGAGTCAGTGATTTAGGAGCTGGGTCATTTTTTTACAATATTATTTAGGCCTGGGCTGCTATTTATTTGATACGCATTTTATATTACACAAAGCCTAATCAACCCAGCATTTCAATTGAATCCGACAGGTCACAGGATACTGTTGATGCTGGTAAATGTGCCAGCAAGCTGCGTGCATGCGTGTGTGTGCGTGCATGCATGCGTGTGTAATGGGTGGGCAGGTGGCAGGATTGTTTTGTATACACAAAGGAGATGCCATGGCGACAGCGCACCTTGAGACATCTTCACCTTCCTAGACTGCCACTCTAATCTGATGATTGTTCACATTACCATTGCAGCTCATGATATCCGGACCTATGGCTGTAGCAGTCGTAGGTTCTGGGACGATGTCTGTATTCTTGCGCACACACTCGGTAATCGACCTCCCTGTGACCAAACTGTTGCAAATACGTGGTAACCCGAGTCTTAGTTTGCCGTATGAAGACGTTATTTATGTCCAAGGAATTTGATCGAATCCTTGGTCTTCCTGACAAGCATTTGGATTCATGAGCGGGGAAACCGTTACGCCACAGAGAATGCAGCTTTAAACCAAAGCTTTAAGGCAAAAGCACACACACACACTCACACACTCACGCACACACTCTTACTTTCTTCCCGACACTTGCTTGGCTTGTTCTCAGACCCCCTGCTGACTTGGCTGTTAAGAAGACACAGGGAGAATATAGCCCATACATCAACAACACCAGCACCCCCCCCCCCCCCCACAAAGAAAGACAAGAAGGAAGCGAGCACAACAACACTGAGAGCTGCCTGATGCAGATAGAGGCCAGTGTTCTTATCTAGGAGTAGAAGGGTGCTGATTATGCAATTCTACCCCCCCCCCCCCTGCCCACCCTTCCCCCCTCTCCAAGGGCCCCTGGCTCAGGGAATTCACACTCTTCAGCTATTAGCATCTCATTAAAGGGCCGACGCCAACCGTTGATTGGGAAATTAAATGTAGCTTACTTAGCCGTAATGAATAATGCATGACCCCCACTGTAGCCAGCGCCCAAGAAAACTGGAGGCAGTGTGTACATGGGCGCGATTGTTACTTGAAGGTTATTTTGTTTGTTTTTGGTTGCCGTGTGTATATAAAGTGTGTGGAGGTCAAAAGTTAAACTCGAGGTGCTTTCAAGGTACACTGTACGGCCAAAAGTATGTGGACCCCCCCCCACAAACGATTGAGGTGTTTCAGGTACACCCATTGCTCGGCAGGTGCATACGAATCTGTAGACAAATAATGGTTGTACTGATGAGCTTCAGGGACTTTAAAAGTGGCATTGTAATGGCATAAGATGTCAACTTTGCCACCAGACATTTTGTGAGATGTCTTCCCTGCGACGAGTGCTGTCATTGTGGAGTGGAAGCGTCTTGGAGAGACTCCAGCCTGGCCCACCCAGTGGTCGACCGCGCAAAACTCCCAGAGAGGGACTTGCCGAGTGCTGAAGCGTGTAGCACATAGAAATTGCCTATCATCCTCCCAGAGCTTCCAAAACTGCCTTCCGGAAGCACGATCAGCACAAGAACTGTGCGCTGGGAGCTTCGCAAACCGGGTCCCCATGGCCGAGCAGCTGGACGCAAGCCTCACAGCCACATGCGCAGGGCGAAGCATCAGCTGGAGGGGTTGGAAAGGATGCCGCCCCACTGGACAGCTGGGGAAACGTGTCTCTGGAGGGACCAATCACGCTCCCCTGTCTGGCAACCTGATGGACAAACCTGGGCGTGGCAGATGCCAGGAGAACCTTCTGGACATGCCCAGTAGGTCACTCGCACGGAACGTTATTCTGATCACTTGAACTATATTCCAACCCCAGTGCTTGCAGTTTAAACTGTTCTCGGAGAAAGTGTGATGTCATCCCAGCCTATAGAAGAGAGGCAGCTTTTGATGACCTGGAAGAGAGATGCACACTGAGCACCAGAAAAGACGAGTCTGCCAGAAGTCACACAGATGTTGCATTGTTATGCTTGTCCTCACAAAATTCATAATATTTTTCTCCGAAGGCTTGACGAGCGAGCGAGGGAGGGGCACAACGATGAAACGAAGTCATGGAGAGCGAGGACAAACAGGGCTGATTCCTGTGTTCTGTCAGCTGCACAGGAAAAAGCAGCAGCATAAGCGGGGTTGATTTTGAGGCGGCCATTTTGAAGGTGGCTTCTTTCATGAAAAAAAAAGAGCCGATTCACTCTGCACATCTGCACCATGTATCATGCAAATTCACTCGCAACACCCCCCTCAGGGGGCAGAGATGAGAGATATTTCCCATAACCTCTTACACTGATGAAAAGTGTACCCCTATTAAAACAAACATGTCCCCAGAAAGATATAGCTTGTGTGAGAGAAGAAAAAACGAAAAACATGTTTATGCAGATGATATTTCCCCCCCCCCCCTCTATTGAGAAGGTACTCGTGTAGACTGGATGTATGTGTCTCTCTCAGGAGGCTATGCTAATATAAGGACTCGTTGGGGCTCGACACCAGTTTCTCACGCTGAAAAGAATCAAAGGGAGCCACATTGCTTATTGAGTTGGTTCCTCCACTGAGAAATTAGTACACAGCATTTTGCCACGGTTTTTAGATTCTGTAATGAGTACTTATTGAAGTTGTTGCTTTATTGACTTTTCCAATGGCCATATACATGCTTGCACCTGTAGATTCAATGTGATACTACATTTGAAGAAGCCCATAAAAACCACAACATTGTTAACTACTGCAAATATGGCGTAAACCTACCGAATATTGAGGTTGTCAGTCTCCAATGTGGACATGCCCTACGTGACCAGCCAAACATGGCGCACCATCAAATGACCCACTTTCTCAAGGTGACATCAAGTGCACACTTTGGGAGTCGTATTACTTTTGCCAACATTTCTTTCAGCCATGTACACATGCTCAAATGTGCGTTATGCGGCATGAGCAATGTTCTCCCTCTAGGCTAGTTAAATAAAAGTGAACCCATTGACTTTGCGTTCTGGGGAGGTGGACGATTGGGTGACTGCATTCCTAATTGATTGACTTCACCCACCACGTTGGAGAGTCTTTTATTTGCCCTATTGGCTTCTTCTCTGCAGTTATTAATGAGAAACATTAGATGGGGGAGCTGCCTTAGAGGGGAAATGTAATTGTCATTTACCCTGCAATGGCAGTCTCTAGAATGTGTGTGTGTGTGTGTGTGCACGTAAATGTGCGGCGGCTTGGTGGCTGAAGAAGTAGTTTTGACGTTCATCAGTTCGTTATGGGAGTGAACCTAAGATAATATTACAATATGTCAAGGCAATGCCTTTTCCCTCAGTGATTTTTGGAGTAGTTTGAAGCAGTTCAATTCTCTTTACTGAGACACCCATGTGATACTCCTGCTTTATTGGAAAACACTGGTTATCTCCCACTGGGTATGACGTTACGCCACTTGAAACCCTTTGTCACTAGATGGCAGCACTGACCACTGTCCTCTGACAGACCTACGGCTTGCAATGGAAGAGAGAGGACTGTGGCAGGGACAGGAAGGGTTGCTTAGCGATGACAAGCGTCCGTGGCTGACGCTGTTACAGCTCACCCTGCTCAAAAGGACACATGCAAGCCGGGCGAGGAGCAAGGCTGTACACAACTCTCCACCTTGGCCCATTCTCGACCGTGCGTCCGAAACAAGAAATACAGGCTGGGGGTGGAGGAAGTGACAGAGGGGGGAAATGTTGACATCCTGCCCCCACGCCCTCCTGGCCTGTTCAGATTTACGCCGACAACCTGGAATCCTGCAACATACAATATCACTTTTCGGAATATTTTCGGTCATTTTATTCGTTTTAATTTATTTTATTATCATTTTTTTCCCCAGTCTCACAGACCTTCACAGGCATTGCCAGTCCAAACACTCTGTGTTCTTGGCCCAGGATATGGATGTTCCTGCTCCTGCTAAAAAGAACATTGCTCATGTCAAACTATTCTGGTGACGTCATTCACTTCATAATCAATATCTAATTGATTTTTATTACCAAGCTAAATGCAATTAATAGGCTTTTGACAAGCTAATTGAAATGCTCTTAGCACTCATAAAGTGCATAGTACTTTGGTTATTTCCAAAATAAAGCCAATGTTCAGAGTCACCAGCACTCGTGGCCAACTGCTTTAAATGTCCATTATCACAAATTGCCTAATAAAACGTCTTTGATTGTCGTCGGTGGAGGATTAACTGCTCTTGGGAGAACTCCAGGTCCTTAATATGCTGTTATGTTTTCTGGGAATGATTTGAGGGCTGGTGGTTTCAAGGAACTTTTACTGTGTTCTTCACATAAAAAGATCAGTGAAAATCATGTATGTTTTACCAGAGGAACGAGGCTTTCACCTCTGGATAGATCATACATGTATGGTCAAAGTAGGCTTCTGAGAGAGTCGCATGCATCTATGTACTCATCACTGAGTTTTTATGACACACACACACCACACACACACATCAAAAGGCTCAGACGGGGACTAGCCATGCGTGAAACTGGGAGGGGTGGTGTGTCTGTGGAGGGGATGACCGTGGGTGTAACCCCTCCTAGAAGTCCTCTGGAGACTGAGGCTCTCTCGGAGCCCTGGTCCCCCACGGAGGTGACCTTGTCCCCAGCGGAGGTGACCTTGTCCCCAGCGGAGGTGACCTTGTCCTGGCCTGATCCTTCATAGCGGAACCCCCGCTGACTGAGGGCAGCCCTTTCAAACCAGTCTTCCATACTTCTTGTGACTATGATATTTGACTGCGATATCCGGATCGGCCTAGACTTTGTCAACTTGGTTGTCACAACATTTAATTGTCAACATTCCACAACACTAGTACATGTTTTTTCTATATACTCTCAGTTCTTTTATGCTATACATCTGCCAGGCCCTCTGGCTAGCTAACTAGTCGCTCCATGCATTTGTAGTTACTGATGCAGATAATTTTTTTATGTATAGGAGATATTACATGTACTTGGCCCCTACAGAAGGAGAACCAGTGCATTATAATGGGCACTGAAAGGATTGAAATGACAGAAAACAAGCCACCTCAAGCGGATAAACAGTTGACTTAAATCTCATTTGAATGGATTAAATGAAAGCTTAATAAACTTTCATTACATTTATCTTTTTCACTGTACTTACAGTCAACTTTAAAATATGTCAGTATGTTTGTTCTTGGAGTTTGTACAGGGGGTCAGATGGCTGAGCGGTTAGGGAATCGGGCTATTAATCAGAAGTCGCTCTGGATAAGAGCGTCTGCTAAATGACTAAATGTAAATGTACTTATAGTGTACAAACATGTGTGGAGTGGATCGAGAGGTGTTAAAAGGGAGAATAATTCCCGTTTCTCTGGCATATTTTCGTACAAAACGGAAAGGTTTGCTAGATGAATATTCCAAACGTTTGTGACTAAACGAGCCGCTGGCATTTTTTGCAAATTCTGAGGGTTGCGGAATCACACCAATTTACATTTGTAAACGCTTTTTAAATAGAACTAGGCCAGTCGAGAGGAAATAAATAAATAAATGAAAAAGGAAAATGGAGAAACCCCAGTGCATCTTAAATCATATCCTTTTACTTAGCGTCAGACTGCCTTTTGTTCCCATCTTGGCATTCAAAGGAGGAGTGTTCGCTCCTGGAGCGAGACTGCATAATGCTCATCCCTGCTTCATTGGCCCAGCCCTTGAGGTCCGAGATGACTGTGACATCTGTTTGATAACACATTGCAATTGGAACGTTTTAATTACTCCGTCAAACAAAAGGACGTGGCTGATTTGACCCATCCCTTTCTACCCTCCGGAACCATTGTGTGTTCGATCCGCGAGGAGGGGTTTTTACGGAGGGGTGGGTAGATAGTCCCCGTGTGTTTACGGAATGTATTTGTGCTTTAGGCCGGCGCGCCACATTGAGTGAGAGAGGAGGGCTTGGCAGGGACTGTCTCTTCCCCCTCGGGGTGAGCCTTATTTGCATAATGAGCCTTGTTGTCGCCGTTTACCCAGCGGACGTTTGCGGCCATATCTCCTGGGGGATGTGTGCAGACCTGACATTCGACTGATACACACACACATTTAGAGACGGCTGCACAAACGTACACGTTCCCAATTGTAATCTAACTAAGACAGACCTACTTGACCGAGAGTGTGTTTTTAAGCTTTCTTCATCCGTATACCAATCGGAAAATGTCTTGCTCTACGTCTTGCTCCATAGGAAGAACCTACAGTAGGAAAGCCAGAAACTTGAAAGGCTAGATTTAAAGAAACATGGGTTTATAGGACACAATAATGCTTTACAAGTATAGATTGACTTCAGGACTGAATATGCTTGTGTATTTCTACTTCTCCACTGCCTCCTATACGCGGGAAGAGGACAATGGTGATAGATGGTTGAATGACATGGTGAAATGTCCTAAATGTTGATGATGATTGCGTCCCTGCCATATTAACATCATTCACAATCACAGTGAAGGTTTTAGTACCAAGGCCCCTTGAGAGGGTTTAAGAGCCACCTGCGACACAAGAAGAGAGACAAATGGATACCGAAACCCTTCAGTCATTCTCTCTCTCTCTCTCTAGTGAATGCAGGTGCAGTGCTCGTTGTTGGCTAATTTAGTTGGTGGTATTTATGTCCTGAATAATACACTTACCTAGTAAAGTGTCCCGTTTATAAGATAATCAAGACACACACACACACACAAATATTTGCCTTTATAGTTAAATGACCTCATCTCCCTTGGTTTCCAACTATGCTTTCTAAAGCCTGGTTTATGCTTCAATGTCAAACGCGTCTGCGTAGGGTCCGCGAAAGCAAGGTCCGCGAAAGCAAGGCCCGCACAGCAAGGCCGGCACAGCAAGGCCCGCACAGCAAGGCCGGCACAGCAAGGCTCGCACAGCAAGGCCCGCACAGCAAGGCCGGCACAGCAAGGCTCGCACAGCAAGGCCCGCACAGCAAGGCCCGCACAGCAAGGCCGGCACATCTTCCCCTCATACAATTTCACTGGTTCTCTCCAACGCGTCATACCAGACGGTTTATTTGCGTCTTTCCTCATATAGCTAGGGAGCTAGCTATAGATAGTAAACAGATAGCTCCCTAGCTATAACGGGGAAGATGCAAAAAATATTGTTTTGTTTACCAAAACACAGTAACTTCTTCCGTGAGGTTATCCTGCGCTACAAGTGAACAAACGTCCATTTGCGCCATTGCGCCACCTAGTGCCCCACCAACAATGCAATGGCTATCGACACAACAACGCCGCACAACTTTAAATGCCGAGCACGTCTCTGCACTCCCGCACATGACATTAAGAGCGCAGACCAGAAGCATAAACCAGGCTTTAGTCTCACCGTATAGTCACATTGGACGGGTGTGTGTGTGTGAGTGTTTCAGTGTTACAGTGTTATAACTGTAGCTGGTAGCACCCAACAGCCTTTCCCAGCGCGCATGTGGTGTAAGGGCTGGAGGTACTGACGCGTGACAATAAAATGCAGAGCATGAAATTAGCTGTAGCTTGCAGCAAAATCACTACTGTTCCCCACCCCCAATCCCCTTGTTTTTCACATTTGACATTTGGCTACGTATTCACAAATACATTTTTTGGGGGTTGGAAAAAATGAATTACATTTATTTAATTTGTCAAAACTTCAGCGTCTTCTCTGTAGCCCAGCCAGCATGATTGGACAAAATACCAACCTCAAGCACCCAGAGAAAATGTTACAGAACTTGAATATTCCCGCAAAAGCTAGAAGCAGGATGGTGAAGCGAGATAGAAAGCAACCAAGGCCTACTTTAAGGGAATCTGGTCGACTACAGTCCTACTTGCAGTGCCTGTTAAGCATCTGTTTATTTCTATGTCAACATAATTCAATATGTTCCTGGCCACTGTGATTTTCTTTCGCAAGCGTCACACATTCTTTTGTTCTCTACCGCACACACACACACACACACACGCACAAACAGATAAACGCACACAGATGTGCACACAGATAAACACATCCAGGTACGCTAACGCACAAGTCCACACTCACACTAATGTACACGCGTGCACACCCCCACACACACACACACACACACACACCCCTAGTGACAAGGAGCTAGATGAGCTCCTGTGAGCTGAATAACGAGCTAATCACGAGCATCCCAATAATAAATAGGGCTTGTTCATACTCCACTAATCCCAGTCATTTAGCTGGCGTGGAAGCCGGAATCAATTACCACCACAGTCTCCAGCCCAGCCCTTAGTTTGCTCTCTCCTGAATGGCGGGGTGAGCCCCACCCTCCCAGCTCGTGTGTTACGGAGAGGATGTTGTCGGGATTGCGTGTGCGTGTGTGTTGGCGTGGTAATCAAGACGGGTGTCTTCATAGCGGGGGTGTAGTTGTGTGTGCGTGCACGAGAGCCGGTCCACATCCTCTACCCACACGCCATCAAGCCTCATGATATAGCCTTGCGGTGCAAATGTTAGCGCTTAATAACTACCAATTGATTTTGCCATCCCATGAAATTTCTGCTTGTAATGTCATACCAATCAAAATCCCCATCTAGTCCCATGCATGCACTGAAAGAGCACAAAGGGACTGAAGAATTCCTGGAAAACAATTTACCATCTGGACTTAATAGCATCTGAAGGCTGGGGCTGGGCGATCGACCGGCGCCACGGCGAATCAGCCCCAGAGCCAACGCTTTAATTACAGCCCTCCGTTCACAATGCCTGATAGGGGGAGGGAAGGGAGAAGAGAGGGGGGGGGAGAGAGAGAGAAACAACTATAGCAGGTGGCCCCTAGAGACAAATAAACATGGACAGAGTGAGGTATACTCACACAGGCACACACGCACTCGGTGAAGAACTCTCGCTGAACAAATCCGAGTGGACAGGTAGTCAGGTGCTGCACCTGCATAGACTCGGCTACCCTCTGTTTGTCTCCCGCATATTCCTAAAACCTTCCAGAACATAGCATTGAATCCTTTTGTAGCTAGGCTAACAAACAAAAAAACACATCAGGAAGCCTACTTACTGAACACAACATCAGCAGGGAAGAGAGTCGAACCTAAAATGGCCACACGCTCCAATAAATGGACTTCCTTTACAGGGAAATGTGGTCCTGCACAAGGCTCGGACACCCTGTCCTGTGACCACAGCCGTAGTCATTCAGTTTTGTAATTGCCATTGTCCATATTGGCTGTCTGCTAATGTATGTTTTGTCTTGATCCAAGAGTAAGGTTTATTTGCAATTATACTGATGCAGCTCACTCAAACTTGTTCACAATTGAGGAAAACGATGTGATTGTGTGTACGCAACAGCACGTAGCTTTGGATGTGTCTGATACACTTTATGTCCAAAAATGGGCATGGACTCACGATGTTCACGTGCGTGTGCATGATTTTGTGTTTGTTTTGCGCCTGTTAAGCCAATGAAACCCTTGAAGCCTGCTGTTAGCGCTGTCCATTGGATGACACCTCTGACCTCTCCTCATCCTCTTAATCTGATCAAGGCTTGCATCTGTCCGTACACACACACACACTCAGACACTCGCACACACACACAAACACGCTGGTGCTGACTGTTGAATTGCAACCACCACATTGCCGAAAGGACATGAGCAAGGTGGGGTTTGCTAATGAATGCAAGAGAGATGCGCTGAGACTTTCAAGAACTGTCGAACAAGCTTACTCCTTTTTGGAGCTCTTCGCATAGCCTTGGATTACTACTTTTGGAAGTGGCCGGTAAGATAATTGGTTATAGAGTCAAGTTGAGCAATTTAGAGCTGTAAATTAAACATTACATGGTGATAGTTACGTGCGGTGAGGTGTGTTGTTTTGTGTTGCCTGTGATTTTGTGACACAGACACAGAACAGGTAAACATCTTTCAGAACAGGTCCCATCTGCACCTCCTCGGAGCCCTCGAGGTCCAGATGCAGAACTCGAGCTTTGAGACCGGCGAGAGCACTTCCTGTTTGATCTAGGCTACTTGTTCTTAGGAGAATTGGGCTACACGTTTTGTGTAGGCCCTGTGGTGGAGCTCCACTAATAGGTGACCCACACCTCCACCAGAGGCCTCACACAAGTGTAATTTCATAGAGCGCACTATCGGCAAAAATCTTCATCGATCTCATGACTTGGTGATGTCGATTTCCAGGTGTTCCTTCCCTTAGGTTTTCCTTCTGGCTCCGCTGCCTCAATAAACAGAGGAAAACAAAGAGGGTTGGAAACGGTGAACATGAACGTAATTTAGGCGACATACTTCATCATTTGGATTTGTAGTCAGATTAGCCAACATAGTGGCAACGAAAGGTTGTTATCCTGTTTTTTATTTAATGTATAGCCTCCAATAATGATTTCTGGGAGCAGATCCCATAGGCAGCCGTTTAGCATCCTGAATGTGGGGGGGATTTTACCCAGTCTTTCTTTAAGCCCCACAAGTCGAGGAGCTGGAAGCTAGGAGATTGTCTTTGGAAATGTTGTACATGTTCTGTGTACGTTTGGCCATTTTGAAACGTGTTCTGAGAAGCATTTTTCCTCTGAATCCAATTTCCCCTCCCACCAACTGTTTTCTTTGTATTATAGTCACTTTGTGTACACGTCCACCATTATGAGCGCCCAAACCTGTACACTCCAAAACGGATTTTGTCCTTTAAATCACTGTCAACCATTCCCTGTCCCTTTCTCTCTTTCTCTCTGTAATACCTTGGTTTTATCGATCGCCAAAGCTCATTCATTTGCAATCTCTCCTGTTTACCTTATTAGGACTGGATTAGAAGCTCATTCGATTCGTCTTTTGACCTCCTGGGGGCCACTGAGAACACGCACAGGTTGATTCAGCTGTCAGTTGACATGAGGGCGGGCTTGTGTCCTAACAGACTAACAACCAAGCAGGGGCTCAATCTTCCAGAGGTCTTCAATGCAGCATGTAACATTTTTCTTGACATCCGCATAGATTATTGATGTATTTTTTACTCTTTGGTGTTTGCCCAAATATATTATGAAGTATATTTAAGGTTTTCTTTAATGTAGCCTATTTAAGTCCACCAACTTTATGCACAGAAGTAGACCCTGGTTTTGCTTTTCCTAAATCAGTAATCCAGCCGCACTAACTAACTAACACAACCATATATCAACACTAAAACATGTCCGATCAAGTCCTATTGTCTAGGTACTTCCTCTCTGCTTGGTCTTGTGTTTGCTGTGGAAGGTTTCCTCTGTGTGTGACACAACACCATAACCAGGGACAGTTTATGCAAATGCCCTTTCCCAAAGGCTCTTGATTCGCTGCAGTGTGTTCAGATGAGAGCCTATCCCGGAGCTGTGTTCCTTTCACACCGCTTAAGAGCCCCCACCCCACCCCCACCCTTATTCTCAATGGTTCAGTCCCCAGTGGAACTGCAACATAAAAAAGACATCCAGATCCTTCTCTGCTTTTCCACCTCCCTCACAGTGAGTCTTCCCCATATCCGGCTGTCTTCCCTCGTCCTCCTCTCTCCGCCCACGTGTCTCCTCCTCCCCACCTCCCTTCTTCCCCACTTCTCCTCCTCGTGTCGGTTCAGCCACACCAGTGTGTTTAGTGTTCGGGGGTGTAGAGGGCTTGTGTGGGATCCACAGAAAATAACTTCTTAAGGCCTGTACAAATATCCCTAAGCTGCCACATCCGATTGGTGTGTGTGTGTGTGTGTTTGTGCGTGTCTAGAAGGGCTCTGGTCCAGTGAATGTCTGCGGGACACACACACACACACAAGCATACACACCCAAAGACGCACACACTCGCACACACATTCCGCTTTAGCCAATGGTGCTTGCTAACAGCTGTGCAGCTACTGTACATATGATGTGTACTTGGAGTCATGGATATTATGGGCTGTGTGTGGGTCTGTTTGTGTGTGTTTGTGTATTTTTGTGTGTGTCTGTGTGTGTGTGTGTATTTGGCAGTGGGGTTACAGAGGTTAAGGGGAGCTCATTTCACGCCCTTTTATTTGAGCTGGTCCCATGAGAGAGGTACTCTATAAGCATTATCAACTCCACCAGCTGGCTTAAAGGGGCCAGTCGCTACAATGACATAAACACACACATACACACTCACACACACACACACACACACATACACACTCACACACACACACACACACACACATACACACTCACACACACACACCATTATTGTTAGTGTCCCTCAAGATACTACAATGTGCTTGAGATGCTGTGTTTTCATGTCTGTTTGGTCATCATTGTCCTTGTCTGTGGGCTACATATCAGTATTACTATACCAAACTAAACATGACAAGCGATGTTGCATAGATCTTTCTGCGACAACAATGATGTTACACAAACCTATAGCTACAAAAGGGTCTGTCAATATTCACTCTCTTTCCCTCTCTCTCTCTGTCTCTCTCTCTGTCTCTCTCTCTTTCTCTTTGTTTCTCTCTCTGTCTCTGTCTCTCTTTGTCTCTGTCTCTGTCTCTCTCTCTCTTTGTCTCTGTCTCTCTCTCTGTCTGTCTCTCTCTCTGTCTCTGTCTCTGTCTCTCTTTGTCTCTGTCTCTCTTTGTCTCTGTCTCTCTCTCTGTCTGTCTCTCTCTGTCTCTGTCTCTCTCTCTCTTTGTCTCTGTCTCTCTCTCTGTCTCTGTCTCTCTCTCTGTCTCTCTCTCGTCTGGCACCTCTCCCCGCTCCAGCTTCACCGCAGGTCGGCGGAGCGCCTGCGGGACCTGTGCTGCGCCAACCGGGGCACCTTCATCAAGGTGGGCCAGCACCTGGGCGCCCTGGACTACCTGCTGCCGGAGGAGTACACGTCCACGCTGCGCGTGCTGCACAGCCGAGCGCCCCAGAGCTCCCTGGAGGAGATCCGCCAAGTGCTCCGGGAAGACCTGGGCAAGGAGGTGAGGGGTTCAGGGAGTGCATCAAGGGTGCGTCGGGTCGGGATTCATCCGGAATCGCAAAGCCCTAGTGTGTGTTGGTGGTGTGTGTCGGCGTGTGTGTCGGGTGTGTGCTGTATATCGTGTGTCGAGCTGTTGATGGCTCAAGGAGGTGTGTGTCTGTGATACTGACCTCATCTTGGGGGAAAGCCCATAATGAGGCCGACGGAAAGGGGGTGGGAAATAAACAAGGGGAAGGTCCCTGTCTGGTTCCTCCTGTGCAGCCCCCTTCAGCTTCACGCCGGATTGGTCCTTTCCTCTGAACACTCAGACAGTACTCTAAGAGTTCCCTGCCTCTGTGAGTGTGCTAAAAGCCAAGCTGTTATGACAGGCTTTTAGACTCAGAGACGGGGGTAATTGTTCTGTTATTTTGGTACACCTTTGTCTGGTCGTCTATTACACCATGGGTGTGTTAGTGTGTAGGTCGCAAAGTTTGTATAGTCTGTGTAGTTTTGGAAGTGTGTGTGTGTGTGTGTGTGTGCGGGGGGGGGGGGGGGGAGGGGGGGGGTTGTGTGTGAAGTGGAGACAGTGTATACTTTGTGAAGTTTGTGTGTGTGTGTGAAGTGGAGACGGTGTGTAGTTTGTGAAGTTTGTGTGTGTGTGAAGTGGAGCCGGTGTGTAGTTTGTGAAGTTTGTGTGTGTGTGTGAAGTGGAGACGGTGTGTAGTTTGTAAAGTGTGTGTGTGTGTAGTGGAGACGGTGTGTAGTTTGTACAGTGTGTGTAGTTTGTAAAGTGTGTGTGTGTGTAGTGGAGCTGGTGTGTAGTTAGTAAAGTGTGTGTGTGTGTAGTGGAGCTGGTGTGTAGTTTGTAAAGTGTGTGTGTGTAGTGGAGCTGGTGTGTAGTTAGTAAAGTGTGTGTGTGTGTAGTGGAGCCGGTGTGTAGTTTGTAAAGTGTGTGTGTGTAGTGGAGCTGGTGATGGCACTGTCACGGTTAGTTGGCTTTAGTGCCGCAGAAGAATGATCTCCTATTCTGCTCCCAGAATCTCAGGAACATTATTAGTCCTCTTCCTTTTCATTCACTCATTCACTCACTCACTCACTCACTCTTATATCTCTATCATTTTCTTCATCATTTGTTTCCTTTTTATCTCCTGGTTTCACACTCTCACTCTCTCTTTCACTCACTCACACACAAGCGCACACACACACACACACACTTCAGGGCTGTGTGTGTCTGAGTAGAACAGCGATACAGAAGCCTAAGCAGGCCTAGATCCTCCAGCAGTGTCCTCTGGCTCTATTTAGATAAGGAAGTATTGATATCAGGGAGGTGCAGTGAGGTAGCGAGACAGTCCCTCCACACCTCCAGAAACGAATTCAAGACATGGACCTATTGCTACATGGGCCAGCTCCAGATACAAATGCAAGGCGTGATGTCTGAGAAAAGCACGATTTGTGTGCAGGCAGAGGTGCCTGTATTGAATACCTAAACAGACCCGTTTTTGTGTTGGATGTGCATGCTTATAGATCTGGGGCGTTGGAACAGTAGTGCATAAACGTTGGGATTTGGAGCGATCAAAGTGACAGAAGCAGCCCGGAAACGTTTGTAGTTTGTCCATAAACACACGGATAAGACTGACTTCAACAGCGAGCCTTGAAATGTCTGTTTCCCCTGAGTTATGAGCAGTTCAAGTCTCTACCTAGGGTTTTGTTGTCAATAAATGTCAGCCAGCGGTTCCGTAGGTAAATTAAAAGCAAGATGACACCATTCCGTATTAGGATTTAGGTTCTTTTTTACCTAGTACATAATACAAGTTTTACGTAATAAATATCCCCGCAAGGTTTTTATTGTCTTTCTCTCCCTTGTTCAACATTCTTTCATCGCAGTTGTGGAGTAGCAACTTTTATTTATAAATCTCGAGATTTCGCTTTCCCTGCGACGCGCTTATTTCGCGGTGAAGCCTGCTGCAACTGATATTACTTTGTCTCACTTTCCCAGGCCCACATTAGTAATCAGTTTTGTTTTGGATTTCTTTTTGAGAGGCATTCAATGCTTAAGTTATGATGTACCAGGCTTTCCTCACGTAATCCGCACCACTGAGGAGAGAAAAAATGACAATGACAATGTTTGACATCGGCGCACCCCCCCCCCCCCATCCCCCCCCCCCCCCCCCTCCCTTCCAAGAGCATGTTTGACTTTCTGAATGCTCTGTATGGGGGAATAGCATACTGTATGCTTCTCTTGATAAAGGAGCACCATATGGCCATCTCCAATGGGTCTCGTTTAGAAGAGGTAAACTGAACGTGACACCGTCGAAGGTATTTGAAGAGTTGCACGACGGAGGATGAGTCATGTTTTGGCCCTGCGTGCCCATTCAAACAGCCCTGGTTTGAGCTTCGTATAGACAGTCGTCGGGCACTTGCCAGGCCAGGCCATGCTCTGTCTCTTTATCACTCCTGCACTGCTGCTCTGTGTTAAAAGCCATATTATAGCCCTCTTCCCTTTGTTGCTCCCATTTGCTGTGTCCTTGAGAGAGTGAGACAGTGCTTCAATAAAAAGACTTTTTCTTATGAGGCCTGTAAAAGTATCGAATGAGGTGAAATGGAGAGGTGCTTGGTCGACGGCTCCCTCTGCGTGTGAGCGTGTGTTTGTTCGCTCGAAGACACATGGTACGCACGCGCACACACACACACACACTGTCAACGACAGATGGCAGAGGAGTCCATAGATGGCAGGCCAGTGATTCTAGCCTCTTCACAGCAATAACATAAGAAAGAGTGATGGTCAGGAGGAAAGGGGAGGGAGGGGAGGAGGTTGAGAAAGGGTTAAGAGAGAACGGAAATCGTCTGCTTGTGTTGAAAGAGAGGACACTTGGGTTTGGGAGGTTTGGGATGCGTCTGGGCGGGGGGGGGGTAGGGTGGACGGGCGGGTCGAGCGTGTGTTTGGAGAGCGGCGGAGGGTGTCGCAACACCGAGTGTGCGTTGCAACGCCGGACTTACTGGGTTCGAAGAGGGAATGATCAGGTCAATGAATGCCTGATGGGGAGTTAAGGGAAATGGAAAAGAGAAGGACCGTGCCGCCAGCTGAGCATGGATACTTGCATCCTCTCCCTAACGTGGGTGTCTGTGAGCACACTTCGGATGCGTTTCGGATCATCTGCCGGCTGGACAAAAGCAACGCGCTGAATGTGAAGTCGGCAGCAAATTCATCCGTTTTCTTCCCGACGCCCTTCCTCCCCCCTGCCCCCCCTCGCCTCAGTCTCCTGTACATGGAGCAGCTGAAGGGAGCGTCCACAATCTCTCTCCCTCTGTGTGGGTGGGGACCCAGTAACACGCTACTCCGCGTGTGCTCTCCAGAGGAAGCGGCTGTTTTTCAGCTTGTCCGTCTTTCCGACAGCCACTGTACTTACTTAGCTCCCGGGAAGAAACACACGCACAAAAGTAAACCCACAGCCGAAAGACGGAACGGGCACGTGGTTTCCTTGTCAACAAGGTGCGTCTGATGAGAAGGGGATTCGTCAAATCGGCCATAGTCATCAGCTGGTTCGACAGCATTTGAGAGCTCGGAGTGTCTTCAATAGGAAACTGGGCCCTTTTCAGACGCGCACACACACACACACACACACACACACCAAGCCTTAACCCCTTCAGTCGTACCGACTTAGTCGTTCAGCCCTCACATATAACCACGATACACACAAACGGTTTGCCCTCCCCACCCCCCTGCAGAGAGCAGGCTTGCCCCGGTCTTCCTGCCTCTCTGTATGGCTTCTTCCTCACCATGACTCATCATCCTCTCACTGGCTGCCAGACTCTCTGTGTTACTATCTGTCCCGCCCACCCCGCCCCCTTTGAGCCCGGCCAACCCCTCCAGGAGGAGGCAGTATGCTATGTTTAACATATGGATTGACATATTGTCACGGCGAATCAGCATCATTTCCCCCCACAAGTTCAGCTTCAGGTAGTTGTCGGATTTTGAAAATGATAATTTTCTGCATTCTATTTGTTGGTTTGGGATCAAAATGGCACACGGTTAACCTGGCCACATCTGAGAGGAACTGAGGTGGAACTTTTCGATCCAGGGCAAACATGAGCTGGACTGTTTTGCTGCACACACAAGCCTAGAGGTCCGACTCAGATCTTTTCAGTTCATCCAGCTCTTCAGACTGTCCCTGTGGTCCTGGTTGGATCAAGGATGTACAGCATGCCATTGTTACATGTATTGCGATTCAAATTGAAAACTCGAGATGGCTTATTGATCCCTCTGCACTGCATGAGTGTGTACTTTGCAAGCCTATCCCTCTCAATTGACGATCCACAGCTTTTGATTTTGTAGGCACAGCTTGAGAAGAAGCAGTGCTGATGAGCGAAGCACATATGCCCTCCAAGAGAACGGAGTTTCCTATGTTTGCTATTTCCGTTTGCATTTGTGTGCGAGCGTGTGTGTGTGTGTGTGCGCGTGCAACATTTGTGGTGACATATGCAGTCCCACTGTGCGAATCTGGAGTGTGTGCCTTAGCTTTGGCACTGCAAGCTGTCAGTTTGACTGTGCAGCTGAAAGGGCTGAAAAGCAAGGCCCTGCAATATGCTATTTTACCAGCTAAAATATGTTCCAAATGATATCGCATCCAAGCCAAGGACGAGCCAAAACAACAACCTCCTGCTGTAAGTCTTTTGGTATTTCGGGATAGCTATAGCTAGGCTAACTGTTGCCTGTCTTGGTCAATTGGACATTATTTGGCGGGCAAGACGTGGTTTGTTGTGGCTGTAATGTCGGCTTGTGAATATTTGGTGAATAATTCAGTTTCTGACAATTTTTTGGTCAGAAGATTTTTTTCTTCTTTTTTTTTCTTTCTTTTCATACACTTTTTCCTCTTTACTTCTAAATACGAAGCTGTACTCAGTTCTGTGTGCTTTTGTCATTAGCGGTGAGAACCAAGCTGTAGCTACGAGGCAAACAATCTGAGAAGCAGCGATGCTCTTTTCATCTATCAGCCAGTTCTATTTTTGTCGCCAACAGCCATGCTGGCCACTTTGCCATTCCGATACCAACACCGTCACCCCTCCTCCTGAATGGGTTTCCATGGGGACCGGTTTTGTTTGTGTCATAACTCATTTTTAGCTAAGTCGGACTCTCCCCGCAGGTGCCGCCCACAAGGGCTGGGAGCCCGCATGCATACATTTGCATTTTGATGCCCGCCAAATTAGCATACACGTTCTGACCGGTTAGCTTGAGGATACCTTAACCCGAAACACACAAGCAAAGTGATTTCCCCACCCTGTGATTGCACATTACACCCAGCCAGCTTCCTCCACTGAAGTGAAATTTCACACACGGAATGTAGGAAGGTGTCTTAAACCATTCCGCATGTTGCTCCAGTAATGCTCATACACCCTGGTGTGTACTTGTGAGGATCCCCGTGATCATGTCATTACACAGACATGACATTATTCATTAGCACGTGGTTTCGTCAATGTTCAAACCTGGCCCCCCCTACTCTCCAACACACTGTCCTTATTAGCCTCTTTCCAACCCCAGTGGGGCATTGATTCAACATTAGGGAACATTCATGAAACATGTATACATATTTGTACCACATACATTTCTGTCAAACAACTGTAGTTAAAACAACATTCCACGTTTGTTTTGACCTGGATGTAAATGATTAGAGTTCAACTCGACAAGGCCTTTCCTTATGTGGGGGTAGATCGAGGTAGTGTCTGTATTCAAACATGGAAGATCACTGCAGGTTTTTCATGGTAGAAATGTGAATTCAGCCAATGACATCTACACACGGGTTGTCTGCTACAATAGGCTCCAAAATGCTTTTGAATCTCTAATGTGACATGATGGCAGCTTAAGGATTTCCAAATATTACAAAGAAAGTTGCAGAATGCACTGGTAACAGCGTCGGTATATGAGTGTGTTAGCAAGTGGCAGAATAAGCTCATTAAAAAAATCTGTTGTGAGAAGATGACTGCCTCGACACGTGTGGTTAGAGCATCTCGAAGCTGGGGGAGAGGGACGAGCGGGAGAGAGAGAGAGGCGAGAGGGACGAGCGGGAGAGAGAGAGGGGCGAGAGGGACGAGCGGGAGAGAGAGAGGGGCGAGAGGGAGAGAGAGAGGGACGAGCAGGAGAGAGAGAGGGGCGAGCAGGAGAGGGACGAGCGGGAGAGAGAGAGGGGCGAGAGGGAGAGGGACGAGCAGGAGAGAGAGAGGGGCGAGCAGGAGAGGGACGAGCAGGAGAGGGGCGAGTGGGAGAGGAAGAGGGGCGAGAGGGAGAGGGACCAGCGGGAGAGAGAGAGGGGCGAGCAGGAGAGGGACGAGCAGGAGAGGGAGAGGGGCGAGTGGGAAAGGAAGAGGGGCGAGCAGGAGAGGGGCAAGCGGGAGAGGGGTGAGAGGGAGAGGGGCGAGCAGGAGAGGGAGAGGGGCGAGCAGGAGAGGGGTGAGCAGGAGAGGGGCAAGCGGGAGAGGAAGAGGGGCGAGCAGGAGAGGGAGAGAGAGAGTGCCTCCCGGGTCTCCTCCACTCCATGGAGAAGAGATTAAGATATTACCATAAATGCACATCGTACAATCGCTCTCGTAGCGCCTCTCTTCATCCCTTTCTTTCCCTCTTTATTATTTTTTCTCTCTCACATGCTCTTTCTCTATCTTTGTCTCATCCTCTCTTTCTCACTTTTTCTCTTCTCTCACACTTTCTCTCTCTCTCTCTCTCTCTCTCTCTCTCTCTCTCTCTCTCTCTCTCTCTCTCTCTCCCTTGCTCTCCCCTCTAATTCTCCATCCTCCCAGAGGCAGAATGCTATCTCTCCATCTTCCCCATGCCCACGTCTGCTCACAGCCTCCACATTGCCAGCCTGATTGTCACGTCCATTCAAGCCCTGGGATAGCAGACACTCTGTGGGGCCTACTGTGGAGATGAACTAATGGACTGCAAAGCAAGGAAAGAAGAAAATGAAGGAAATGGAGGAGAAATGGAATAAGTGAACGGTTACTGTTAAGACAGAGTTTCAAAAGAGGTCCTCTGAATTCTAACCAAGCAATGTCACAAGTACCATGAAAGTATTGGTTCTAATTTATTAGGGTTTCAAGCCCTGAAGGGTAAATTGGATTTTATTTAATTTTATGTAATTTCTTTTTTTTGGGGGGGGGCTGCATTATTATTGGAGCAACCTTATCAAAACTTGTATAGAACGTGTTGATATACTATTTAGTTTTTGAGATATTGACCAATTAGCGGGTCAATATCTAAACGGGTGTGGTTCATCAAATAAATGTCAGCACCAATTGAGCCATCCACAGATGTCCCAGGAGATGTCCAACCAAATTGCAAAGTTGGCAACACTGCAAGGGGAAGCTTTCAGCATGCAGGCAGACATATTTCCTTAGTGACTAAAAGCATTACCTATGTTAGTTTTCCCTAGTGGCTCCATTCATGTATGTCTTAGTTTATTAGCTGCGACTAGCAGCTCCAACGCTTCAGATCGATGTTGGTTGGCCGGTGTTGTAGCCTACCAGCCTGTCGTAAAACTGGAAGCCTGTTCTAATGGCTTGCCCATGTTAGGGTTAGGGTAAGGGTTAGGGGTCGAACATTTGCTGAACAGTATGGCAAGCCATTAGAACAGAGACCCCTGGTCACAGTTTTCGATAGGCCGCTGATTTCGGTAGCTGTACACCTGTCAACCTAGCGCAAGCAGCGGCTGTAGGCCGCGATGTTGTGGTCGTGTAACATATGATGTTAGTGTTACTAACTATCAATGTCGACTTCCAAGTTCTAGAAGACTAGCTTAGCATTTTAAGGTGTCTACTCAAGGTAGACATTGATACGACTTCCTCCTTCCAGCCTGCCAGTTTGCAAGGCTAGAGACGCTAGGCTAAAGGTAGCCGTTAAAAGGCTACTACGTTCTTCGGTGGGAGACTGCCTGCTTTGTAGAGTGGAAGGAAGCTAGGTTCAAGCTAGCCATCAATAGTGGTTCCAGTATGTCTGTGACAGGCCCTCCCTGATCATGATGTATGTGGTAGCTTGGCGCTAAAGCCTCCTCTCTACCTTTGCCCATTCCTCTCTGTCATCCCACCATCCTACGGGCCTGAACGCCTCAATAGGAACTGGTGATGGAGTTGGATCCAAAGGCTACACACTTTTGTCTTTGAAAGTTGGTCGGTGACTAAGAGATTCATAGCATGCATAAGCAGTGTCCTTACTTTATATGAGGGGTCTGTCCATTAAATGGTTATGCGGTATATCTAGTATCTTTCAAGGTTTGTTCGGAGTTTCTGTCAATGCCAGAAAATGACAATTAAAAAGATAGGCTAGGTATGCCTTAGTATACTCTTACACGACCCACGGCCTCACAAAGATAGTGTTTTAACCATAGCAGATTTCTTTAATATGGCGCAGGGATCGTTCAATCTTTACAGTGCTAATCTGACTCGCTCTCGCACTCTCTTGCATTCGATACTCCTCTCTCTCTCTTGTTTTCCCCGTCTCTCTCTGTCTCTCTCTTTGCCTGTGATTATGAGAGACCCAGCTGGGCCTACTTTCATATTCATAGAGTTTGCTCTCATCCTCTGTTTTACAGCCACGGAACGTGTGATTAACATCTTCAACCAGCGAGAGAGTATAGATAGAAAGAAGGAGGCAGGGAGGGGAGTGGGAGATGTAGGCACAGAAGTGCATCTGTGTGTAACACCTTTGTGAAGGAAAACGGCTTTTCTCTGGTGGGTTATGTACAGCACAGGCACACAGGCACAAAACATACCAATGCCACCTTTTCTCTTTCTGGCATACTCTCTCTGAGGTAAAATAATAATAATAATTACATATACAGTATACTAACTGTATATCATATAGGGACAGGTTTGTGTTTAGCGAGAGATAGTTAAGAGAGGAGACAAATAACTCCTTTAATTACACCTTTCACAGAAGCGACATGGCACCTCAACACAGCCATTAGTGTGTCAGCAAAGCTGAAGCAGCTCTGTGGTATTTCCCAAACACAACTTCCTTCCCTCACATGTAGCTTTGTGTTAGCCGGGAAAGCTAGTGATTATCTTTGTCAGCCATGCCCAAAAACCGACTGAGCGACAACTTAAGTGCCTTAAGTGGGCGTGCCGCTGAAACGAAACGGCTTCTTAACGAGCGCGCTGGCGTCCGCGCGTCGCCGTGTTTATCCATACGCGTGCACATTTGTCGGCGGTGTACGCGAGCGGGGTCCGTATTTGCTTCGTGTTTTTGGTCTTATCCCAACAGGGGAAAGAATGAAATCATTGTTTTCTCCCCTCGTTTCTCACAGTTACCTTTTCGTGTGACTGCCTCTCCACAACACTTGGCTCACCTCAGTGCACACGGATCAGGCCAGAAAGAGCCCCAACCGATGACCTTGCTCTCAGACGAGAAGCCATTCTTCGATGGGCCAAAACATTCGAGCTGTCAAAATGAACGCGTGTCGAAAACGTACAAACAGAAAACACTGCGATTGCTTACAGAACTCACAGATTGAGAAATGTAGACGAACAAATTGAGGAACTTTCAATGAAACAGGCGAGTGGCAGTTGAGAGAGATGGTGCGACAGCAAGGGGGTGAGACGGGGATATGGAGTGTGATGTAAGTTGAGAGAGAGCACAGGAATAGGTTGGGGGTAAGAATAGAAGTAACTGTTCCTGTAACCCTAAACAGTGATGAACGTCATGTACTTGCTGATTTGCTTCTAATTTCAGTGCACGTCACACTGGGGTTGTAGAAACACGTCTATCAAGTTATCATCCTCCAAACAATCATATTTCACATATAGCATAAAATATGAGGTGGATAAATTAAAGCAATTGTTAAAACCAGACACATGCAAAATTCACAGCTCTAAGTTTAAACTCTAAAGGAAGGAAAGAACAAGAATAAAAAGTTCACCAAAAACAGGTCCAGATTGCCTGCTAAGGACCGCCCTTAGTTAACCTCCCCCACCCTCCTCCTCTAACCCATAGGAAAGCTTCACCCCTCTGGAACGATACCTCTTTGAGGTAGTACCATGTGTGGAAACCCTGTCAATTCCTGCCCACGACTGTAGTCTACAGAAAGGACAACTCCTGTCCTGGTCATGGCGGTGGACACCATCGCCATAGCCTACAGAGAGACATAGAAGGAGGGGAGAGATGGAAGGAGGGAAGAGGTCAAGGCCAATGGAAGGTGAGGGGCACGGGGGTAAGCCAATGAGCTGGGGAGAGCAAAGCAAAAACAGAACAGCCATTTGTGCAGTGGCACGACATGCTCCTGCTCATGAGCAGCATCGAGTGCTTCCAGTCTGATGATGAATCGAGGCTCTTTTTCAAGTGTTTCTTGACACTCGTGTGTGTCTAATATATCCATATTCACGCTGTGTTTTGTGTGTGTTTTGTGTCATTTCTGCTTTCTGCTGGGTCTCAGCGGGTGTTTCCTGGGGTCAAGAAGTCCCTCCCCTGCCTGAACACCTGTGATTTCTTCACCGACAGCCTTGCACGACTATATCATCGCTCACCTTCGTGGGCTAAAACACACACACCCAACCTCCATACACACACACACACACGTTCAAGGCCCACGCACGGCCAGGGCTCCAGACAAGCGACCCCTTCTCCACCCTGCCTCTCCGCACTGGATCATTTAAGTGAAGTGCAGGAGATGGAGAGGCCAGACTGCTAAGTGCTTTTGTTCCCTGAGATTCATGCCGGTGGCCCCCCTGAGTAAAGAGGTGAGGCACTGTAAAACAGACAGCCTGTACTCTCCCAGGCCCAGCGTTTACCATTGACCACCTGCCGAGAGGTGAGGGAGGGTGAAGGAGTTTGGTGAGGGATGAGGAATGGAGGGACATAAGGAGAGAGAGAGAGAGAGTACAGTATGTTTACAGTATGTGTATGTACAGTATGTGTATGTACAGTATGTGTATGTACAGTAAAGAGAGAGAGAGACAGAAAGAGAAGGGACCTGGGAGAATGAGGGTGAGTGTGTCGACGAATACAGGAGATCTTTTATATCCAAAGTAAACAAAGAGGAGGAGGAGAAATGAGGAACAGATCTGTGCACTTTCAGATGAACGTGACCTAATGCCTCAAGTCAGACGTACGAGGCTCGTAATAATGACAATAGTCACAAGCAGTCATAGAAATCATCCGTTGAGTCCACGGAAAAGACACATCATTCAAATGGTCACACAGTTCACATAGATTCAGACTGTTCACATTCAAACGGGTTTTCTACCCAGAACTGCATTTTTAGGAAACTAAACATGTCAGTTTATGATATAAAAAAAAGTTCATGCAAATATAGATGGATGGAGTAAGGTTGTTGGCACTGCAACCTCAAACTAAGCCCTTAAAGCTGCAATAAGTAACTACAGGTTTAAGACACAGCACCCCCAATTCTTGTCTGAACTCCCATACTTTCCTTTCCTCCAGCTGCAACTTGATTGACACTGGTTTCACAAAATAAGCCAAGGAGGAAGGCACGCCTGGCCGAAGGCGACTGGCTGGAACAGGTTTGCTGGAACGTAATTGGCTGGAAAGTAGGAGCGCACCGCTCCAAGAATGCTAAGTTGATATTCCGCTGGCACTGAGCTGTCTGTGTTGCTCAACCAATCTCCGAGGGCCTCACTAGTTTACACAATGTGCTAATGGGGGACAAATCTTTTCTTTTTTTTTACAGGAAAAAAAGCTATGACTTGTTCTTTTAAACAGCGTTCGAACAACAATAAATGATAGCACGAGCCAGGAGGCCGAGGTATCTCCCAGACCACATTGGTCTTGATCTGTTTTTGCAACCGTTTGACCGACAACCATGCTTAGATTTGACACTTTTATTTCGTTTTTTTCTTTCCCCCTCTCATCTCTCTGTGTCCCCCGTTTCATCTCCTTAGCTTGTAGGCCATGTTTGAGATGAAATGAGCATGTTAGTAGTTCATTGTAAGACCTCCTCCTGTGCAGGCGGTCGACACGTGGAAAAGGCTCTGCCAGACCCACTTTCATCAACGGAACATAATTGGCTCGACCCGACTTTGTTTTGTTATTATTTAATAACGCACCCAAACCATTATCTTCCCTTCTCAAACCAATAATTCCATTTGTGGCCCCTAGAAAACGCGTCGTATTTTTTCTCCAACGTGGATTGAGACTGTGAGACTGGATTAATCTGTTTTAGCCATTTGAATGTGGAGCCTCCGAAAATGGAAAACAATTTGCGAGGGAGGGCGGGGGAACAGCAGCCTGTAGATGCGGCGCGGTGCCGTGCATTTCAGTCATTTAGATAACATCACCAATTTCAAACACTGGGGATGGAATAAGGCAGTACAGGTTGGGGAGAGATGAGAAAGAAAGAGTGAGACTGAAAGAGAGACCGAGAGAGGGGTAGAGAGACTTGTTTGGTTGAGGGTGAAAAAGCGCATTATTGAAAAGCCGTTTTTTTTGTACTCTTAAAATGCTAATGTCCATATTGGCCTATGTAGGATAACTTCACAATGTAAGGGTGAAAATAAAGGGGAGGGGGGGTGAAAGAAAGAGAGGGAGGGAGAGGGAGAGGGAGAGAGGTAGAGAGTGAGAGAGGGAGAGGGAGAGGGCATCTATACTTTTAATAGATAGTGCTGTTATTACCTGCAGGCATTCATATTTATGACACAGTTGGAGTGCACACAAGATGATAGAGCTGGAATTGTTTTGGGGAGTTGACACGATTGTGTGTGTGTGTGTGTGTGTGTGCGTGTGTTTGTGTGTGTGCAATCCTTACATGTCTCTTTCCCATTCTTTACAAACAACCTTTTTGTAGTTGCTCCACTCTTGCACCAAGCTTGTGATGTGTCCAGTCTCTCTCTCTCTCTCTCTCTCTCTCTCTGTCTCTCTCTCTCTCTCTCTCTCTCTGTCTCTCTCTCTCTGTCTCTCTCTCTGTCTCTCTCTCTCTGTCTCTCTCTCTCTCTGTCTCTCTCTCTGTCTCTCTCTCTCTCTGTCTCTCTCTCTGTCTCTCTGTCTCTCTCTCTCTGTCTCTCTCTCTCTCTGTCTCTTTCTTTCTCCTTTTAATTTCCGTTTATCTCTAACAATTCTATTGTTTCCGCTTTTCCCATTGTCTCTATCTCTATCTCTCTCTCTCTCTCTCTCTCTCTCTCTCTCTCCATTGTTTTGATTTATTTCCCCCCCCAGTTTGAGAGATTACCGCTATGCCAGAGAACAATCATGGCCCACCTCCTCCTCTCTGCCCGTCCGTTCTGCAGCCGCCGTCTCCCAGGGGAGGTCAGAGATCACCGCCGCGCTATCAGGCCATCGGCGTCAACGTTGTCGGATGATCCACGTGGCCCCTGTCCTTCGGAGTGGGCTTTAGATAAGCCCGCTGCCTCCTCCGCCTCGTCCCGTCCCCCGTCCCCCGTCCCCCCACACGCCAAAAAAAGAAAATGATGCAGATTATCAGATAATTTCACAAAAGGCCAGCACTGCTACACTGCTGTCCAGAGGAACATATGAGAGAGAGAGGGAGAGAGAGAGAGAGAGAGGGAGGAATACATGTTTAGAGAGGCGGTATAAAAAAGGGACAGAAGGGGAGAGGTTGTACAGTGGCATTTGGTGGCAGTCGGTCATCGTTGAGTCAGTAGGTTACAGCTGTTGTAGGTCATGTTGTTCCTCAGCTTGTGCATTACAAAATGGCAACGCGAACACATTTACAAATGGGGGAAAAAGAGGAACTGGTGTATTTTGGAGGCCATATCTTTTTGGGCCCGGACTTTGGTGCCATTTTGTGGGCGCTAATGAGGGAACAGATCAATGGGGACACACGCCTTTTTCGGTATTACTGAAACAAATTCCGTGAGACACACCACACGATTGCATCCACCCCACAGGCTAGCATTCATTTAGATACTGTATTCACCTCCAACGGTAAAAGCAAGACCACTGTCTCTTGTATCTCTTGTATCTTGTGTCTCTTGTGGAGCATATTGCTTGGCTCACCCACTGATGTAGCCGTGTCAAAATGGTGTGTGTGTGTGTGGGGGGGGGGGAGGGGGAACTGGACTGGAGGCTATATGAAACGTGACACCCATTAACCCACTATGACACAGCCTATTAATATGCTGCATCAGCCCTCTCTCGGGAGCCGCTACAGCGTGTGACGCACCGCCACGACCGGGGTGCGACTCAGGAGGACGTGTGAGGCAGTGGGTAAGAGGTGGCTTATTGGCTATGACACCGCCATATGTTAACTCCCAGGCCATCAAATGGGCTATTATAATAGCAACAAAAGGGGTTCTCCGTGTGGGGGGGGGGGGTGGGTGTTGCATATTGCATGTGACAACAGACGGCCTGTGGTGTAGTGCTCGTCAGCTGTGTGTGTGTGTGTGTGTTCTGAGGGGGGGGGGTCCCTCAGGAGTTCCTACTTAACCTTCACACCCCCTCACCTAATTACGACACTGGCTGTCCACAGTTGGGGGACTGGAGAGATGGCTATTAGTAGCTGTCGGACGCCCCATGTGAGGTGAGCGTGGATGCGTTCAGGACAAGAGTGAGAAAGACCAGTGAAGAAATGCGACGATAGCGACTGTTCCCCCGGGCTTGAAAGCAACTTGGTATGGTCAGGACTCTGACACGGTCGGGAAAAAAACGACAATCGCAATTATTGGGGATTATTTGGAGACCTCACCTACTTGTTGTCTTTCTCTCTCCAATCCGTGCATTGCAAAGACCCTGAATCAAGACTGTGTCCCAACATGCTGTGAGTGTATGTTACTCAGCCTTGGGATTAAGATAGTGTGTGTGTGTGTTGATGATTGGGTGTGAGCCAGGTTCCCAGTGGGTTTTTGGAGGGAATTAGTGTATGTCTGTGTGTGTCCCAGGTGTACATGCAGACGGCTTCTCCGCTGCTGGGGAGGGGGTGAGTCATGGTATAACCGAGAGCAGAATGCCCACTTTTCCCTGGCAACCGATGCCAGTCTCCTGGCACCGGGCACTGCTCACCTGGCACGGCGGGCCCCAAACAGACCCTGGCTCTGGGCCCGTGCCGGTCTCCCTGCCTGCTCCGCTGCCCATTTGATGCTCGCTCACCGCCTGTTTGGCCGGCCGCGCAGATGCGCCAGCGTCTTGACTGACACGCAGGGCGCCGGCCCATACGGCGCGGGGGCCAGCCCTGCTCTCAACCGTGAATACATCTTGTCATCGTGTTCACTGGACGAGAAAAGTTGGCGGGTTTTTTGGGGGGGGTCCATTTGAGTTCTTTTCTCGTGTGTTTGTGTTTTTAGCGAGTGTGTGTGTGTGTGTGTGTAACAAGATATCTGTCCCGGTGTCATCTAAGTCACCACCCCTCCCCACCACCACCACCACCTGGATCTAATGAGACTCAGGAAGTCAGGAGGGTGAAGAAAGGGAGTGTCAGAGAGGGAGGAAAGGAGAAAGGGCGATCTTGCACCCATGGGCCTGTCTCATGAGAGAAAGGGATAGAAGGATAGAGGTACGTCGCCATAGGACCCAGTTGCCCGGTGGCCTGGGGAAGATGGAGAGGGGAGGGGGGGATGGAGCGGAGAGAGAGAGATGGAGAGAGAGAGATGGAGAGAGAGAGAGATGGAGAGAGAGATGGAGAGAGAGAGATGGAGAGAGAGAGAGATGGAGAGAGAGAGAGATGGAGAGATGGAGAGAGAGAGAGAGATGGAGAGAGGTCTCTGATGCGATGTGTCTCATGTCCCGCCCCGTGCCCTGTGCCAGGCAGATGGATGGAGTGTCGTTTCAGCAGCGCCATTAGGAAAACCCGGTCATGCGGCAAAATCCCAGCTTACTGATTGATACGAGGGAGCTGAACGCCGACGTGCGCACACACACACACAGGCTGGGTGAACACGGCCGGAACACGCACGTGCACACACATGTGCGGAAAGGATGCCCCCCCCCATAGCAAAGCATAGCTCTCTGTGTATCCGTTTGTCTTCTTGTTTGCCCGATCCTGATCAAAACGTTGATCCCCCCCCCCCCCCCTCCTCCCGCAGCTCTCAGACCTGTTCGTCGCCTTCGAGGAGAAGCCCCAGGGCGCCGCCTCCTTGGCCCAGGTCCACAAGGCCGTGCTGCATGATGGGAGGACTGTGGCCGTGAAGGTCCAGCACCCCAAGGTCCAGGCCCAGAGCTCCCAAGACATCGTGCTCATGGAGGTGTGTGTGGCGCGTGTGCGCCTCGGTCATTATCATTGCTGTGTCTAAGTCATGTCCTGCGTGTGTGTTTGGATGTCTTTGCATGATGTATGTGTTCATGAGTGTGTGTGTATATCCAGTGTAAATATGTGTGTGTGTGTGGTGCCTAGGTGCTGCTGAGGATGGTCCACTGGGTGTTCCCAGACTTTGCCTTCATGTGGCTGGTCGAGGAGGCCAAGAAGAACATGCCTCTGGAGCTGGACTTCCTCAACGAGGGGCGCAACGCAGAGAAGGTGGCCGGCATGCTGGGGCACTTCCCCTTCCTCAAGGTACACACACGCACACACTCTCACACACCCGTGAATATACGCTCATATGACAGGGTGATGAGAGTGACGAGAGGAAGAGACTGTGTGTGTGTGAGAGGGAGCATTGAAATGTTTGAGTCAAAAACGTTTTCTGTATGCACTAGGGGCTATATTTAGTCAAATCATGCTACTCAATTCTACCGCCACGTCACAAACAGTACCTGAAATATTTTACGCATTTGGTATCTTGCTTTTTGCAGAAAATAGAAGTTGTGTGACTATGCCACTCATGTGGGTGGAAGAAGTCAATAGTTTGACTTGTTAGGCCCTCTAACCAATCAGGTGCCCCGACAATACAAATAGGGGGTTGTGTAAAAACAAAGGAGTGCAACTCTGGAGAGATTAGGACAACCTAAATGCACTGAGGCTGCGATGGAAACTGTCCAGGATGTGGCTGGGTGAAACGATCTCCCCTCCTCCCCCTGTGCTCTCCATCACGTTGCCTACAGTTCGGCAATAGATCCTCGACAGGACCCAAGTAACAGCCATTGCAAATGGCAAGATGATGCACAACACATGACATCAATAATGCACTGGATTTACAGGATGTCCGTCTCCAGATATATGATTTGATTTGCCGCCGCCCGCCCTACTGTGCCGTCGTCGGGTGTTTTTTTTAGAGTGTCTTTTTGTGTAAGGTTCTTTATGTTTGTATTTATACATGGATTTGCAAAGGCTGGCATAGGCTTTGGAGCCCTCCTAACCACTACTACCTGGGCTACCTGTTTGTCTCGTCTACCTGTTTGTCTGGGCTACCTGTTTGTCTGGGCTACCTGTTTGTCTGGGCTACCTGTTTGTCTTGTCTACCTGTTTGTCTGGGCTACCTGTTTGTCTGGGCTACCTGTTTGTCTCGTCTACCTGTTTGTCTGGGCTACCTGTTTGTCTGCGCTACCTGTTTGTCTGGGCTACCTGTTTGTGTGTGCTACCTGTTTGTCTGGGCTACCTGTTTGTCTGGGCTACCTGTTTGTCTCGTCTACCTGTTTGTCTCGTCTACCTGTTTGTCTGGGCTACCTGTTTGTCTGGGCTACCTGTTTGTCTGGGCTACCTGTTTGTCTGGGCTACCTGTTTGTCTGGGCTACCTGTTTGTCTGAGCTACCTGTTTGTCTGCGCTACCTGTTTGTCTGGGCTACCTGTTTGTCTCGTCTACCTGTTTGTCTCGTCTACCTGTTTGTCTGGGCTACCTGTTTGTCTGGGCTACCTGTTTGTCTCGTCTACCTGTTTGTCTGGGCTACCTGTTTGTCTGTGCTACCTGTTTGTCTCGTCTACCTGTTTGTCTGGGCTACCTGTTTGTCTCGCCTACCTGTTTGTCTGGGCTACCTGTTTGTCTGGGCTACCTGTTTGTCTCGTCTACCTGTTTGTCTGGGCTACCTGTTTGTCTGGGCTACCTGTTTGTCTGGGCTACCTGTTTGTCTCGTCTACCTGTTTGTCTCGTCTACCTGTTTGTCTGGGCTACCTGTTTGTCTGGGCTACCTGTTTGTCTGGGCTACCTGTTTGTCTGGGCTACCTGTTTGTCTGGGCTACCTGTTTGTCTGGGCTACCTGTTTGTCTGGGCTACCTGTTTGTCTCGCCTACCTGTTTGTCTGGGCTACCTGTTTGTCTGGGCTACCTGTTTGTCTCGTCTACCTATTTGTCTGGGCTACCTGTTTGTCTGGGCTACCTGTTTGTCTCGCCTACCTGTTTGTCTGGGCTACCTGTTTGTCTGGGCTACCTGTTTGTCTGGGCTACCTGTTTGTCTGGGCTACCTGTTTGTCTGGGCTACCTGTTTGTCTGGGCTACCTGTTTGTCTCGTCTACCTGTTTGTCTCGTCTACCTGTTTGTCTGGGCTACCTGTTTGTCTGGGCTACCTGTTTGTCTGGGCTACCTGTTTGTCTCGTCTACCTGCACCCCCCGCTTTCCCTGAGCCAACTGTGTGCATGGAAGCTGATGTGCCTATAGTTGTACTTTTTACATTTCAAACTATATCAAACCCCCACACGCACAAAACAAACAAACGCACGGCAGGCAAACCCAACATAAACACACCAAAAACACACACGTGCTGTACTGTGACACACCCCAAGACAAACACTCACATTCGACACAACCAGTCAAGAGTTAAAAGTGAACCAAACTGAGTGTGGATTAGCCCGACGTCTCCAGGCAAGGATTAGGAGGAAACACTATTGATCTGAATGATTCCGAATGGTCCTGGAGATATGGTTCCTAGTGCGTCACAGCCATGATAGGATCTTATCAGGACACGAGGGGGAAGCCACAAACCCCCCTCTGGCTAGCTCTGAGGAATAACAGACATGGGTTTTTTTTTATAAACTTGTGTGAGGGTGTGTGTGCACGTTTTTAGAGAGCGTGTAAACTAGGTGTGTGGTGTTTTGTGTGTGTGTATATAGGTTAAAGGTGATGGCTGGTAATTCAATGTGGGCAGTATAAAAGCATGTTCTGTGAAGGCTTGAAAATGACTCCGAGGCCTGGAAATGATTACTAAGAGAGCATTTCATCCCCCACCTTTTGCCTGAGCTAATATACTGTGAGAGTTGGTGTGGGTGTGTGTGTGGGTGGGTGTGTGTGTGGGTGACTTCACCCAGGCGTACACACAGACAGCGCACCAGGGTAAAAGAGAGGAAGGGTCAAACCTGTTGGGGTATCCAGACACCCATGCGCCGCCTACATTTACCCTCTTTATCCTCTCGGCCCGTGCGCTCCCCAGGTTCCTAAGATCCACTGGGATCTGTCCACCAAGCGGATCCTGACCATGGACTTTGCCGAGGGAGGCCAGGTCAACGACAGGGACTACATGAGGAGGCACGGCATCAACGTCAACGAGGTACACACCCACACACGCGCGCACGCAGGCATTCTGGGATGTGTAGTTGTTTGAACCCTTGGGCCTGTGGTTCCAAGGTGCCATCCGTACCAGACTGCAGACGAGGCCGGAAGCTCAAATCAAGGGTTGACGTCTCCTGAACAGACTCATTTGGGTCGAGGTTTTACCCCTCCCTCCTTCCCTCCCTCCCGCCCCATCTCTCTCTCCCTCCCTCCCTCCCTCCCACCCCATCTCTCTCTCCCTCCCTCCCTCCCACCCCATCTCTCCCTCCCTCCCTCCCACCCCATCTCTCTCTACCTCCCTCCCTCCCACCCCATCTCTCTCTCCCTCCCTCCCACCCCATCTCTCCCTCCCTCCCACCCCATCTCTCCCTCCCTCCCTCCCTCCCACCCCATCTCTCCCTCCCTCCCTCCCCATGATTCTCCCTCCTTTCTACACTTGTTCTTCCGTCTCGGTCAATCAGCCATCGGTGGCGCAGTGCGATAGATCGTTCCACTGAGGCCCAGCGATGCAGCTTCACAGTGTGTTGGATACCCCAGCGACTCGGAGGGAGTGAGAAGTGTGTGTGTGTGTTTGTCAGCAAAGCTGCTTGTGGGGGCTTCAGACACAATCAGCCAGGAGACACTAATGGATTATTGATTGATAATGTGCTCTGTGTATCACAGGAGTATTTGGCTGGGAGATTGCACGGGAGTTATTATTTCTCTGTTGCTTTTTGGATTCGTATACATCTTCCTGAGGAGCCTTGATAGGGCAGAATGATCCCTCTCTCTCTCTCTCTCTCTCTCTCTCTCTCTCTCTCTCTGTCGCTCTCTCTCCCGTTCTCTCCCTTTATCATTCGCGCTCTCTGCCACACACGCTTATTCACACACACACACCCACACACTTACAATCTCACACCCGTGCGTTTTGTCATCCACCATCCGATATCTCTTTCCCTCTCTTCATCAGTGACTGATGGAGAGGAGAAAAGGCAGATAAGGGGGTGTCATGTCTAGACCACCTCCCCTCACAGCCACACTAGGACGTCGTTTTGGCTGCTAACTAACTGATGACAGAAGCAACAATCAAATAACCTGTTTCTCTGTCAATCTTGAAATCTGTCCAAGTGTGATTTACTTTTCCCATTTGTGGCTTCTGTTATTGAATGTTTATTACATTCACTTAATCACGTACACCCCCCCCCCCCCCCCCCCCCACACACACACACATTATACTGTATGTCTGCTCTGTGTTCATTTTGCTTCTACAACATCCAGGAAAACAAACAAATGTTTGACTCTTTACAGTTGTTAATTTTACAGCTTGCTTTTCAGAGAGAAATAGAGGGAGAGAGAGAACTGAGAAAGAGGAGGAGAAAGAGGACACGAGAGCCAGAGAGAGAGAGAGAGAAAAGGGAGTGTAGTTGTGCTTTTGTCAAGGAAGCAAATGGAAGTTTCCGGGCAGGAAGTACTGAGGTTCACAGCACTTTGTCTTCCCGACTGATGGGCTGGGTCAGAACGAGACACGAACGCTGAACAGCCAGCTCTGTGACCGCTAACAAACAGCTGTCCGTCATCTTGAACCAAGGGCTTTGAATCCCAACCAGAGAGTCTGGGACGCACACAGGCAGGCACACAGAGGGGAAATTCCAGCCACCGGAGATTGAGGTTTTGCATCGGCCTCTGGAGTCTGCAGGGGTTACGGCTGCGGTCTCACCGACCAATCAGCAGGTTGCCTGGTTGAACGTGTCTTTTAGTACCCATGACTCGTACTTTGGTGGAGTATTTGCATTCTATGTGTGTGTGTACGCGTGTGTGTGTGGAGGGAGGGGGGGGGGGGGTAAGGTTAACTGTATGGTGTTTTACTGCAGCGGTTTCACAGTGAGGAGACATCTGGCACTACAATGGCGCTCATCTTCCAATATGAGATGTTTGTGTGTGTGTGTGTGTGTGCCTTTGTGGCCGATGTCCATTTTGCCATGTGTGGATCGACTTATGTATGCACAAGTAAAAGTATGCGCTTGTGTTTTGTCGACACAATGCTGTATGAGTGTTTCTCTGTGGATATGCAGGGTGAACATATCTCTCGCATGTGTCCGGAAGTCTCTCAGACGCTTGTCAGACGCATGCTCTCACTCACACAACCTGCTTCAGCTCAGCGCACACACACACACACACACGTATGGCTAAAAATCACATTTCATTGTGGTGTGGATTGGCTCTGTCACAGACGTCAGTATGATGTCATGACAGACATTGTCGGTTTATTTCAATCCTTCTCCCCTCCAGACATTTGATAGAACTCTGTCTCTCTCTCTCTCTCTGTCTCTCTCTCTCTCTCTCTCTCCACTGCACAAATTGTGTGGGTGGCAACATGTTTGCGGCACACTTCACTGCTCTGTTTCTCAGACAGATTAAGTGCTGACGGGAAAATAGCTTTCAGCGAAGGAGTTGTAGCTACCTGATTATCTGCCTGCAGCTTCCTAATCGCAGTGTCATCCTGCAAGCAGTCAGGATGCAACCATGACCTATTTAGTAGGCTGGTGCTATGAGAAGGCATACTCTGTACTCAGTCTGTCTCTCTGGGCCTCGTCAGTGCTGTACTCCCTGTGGCCTCACAGCAAAACGCCACACCCAATAACATTCATATTGACAACGGTTTGCTAAAATGATGATGCTGAGTTTACACTTGTTGAGAAATATTTGCGCTCGATCGCCTTTCCGATGATGGGAATTCAAAACGGTTCTTCATGTCGTCTTGCGTGAGTCTGTTTTAGAGCGTGGGGCAGGATCGCATGAGGCCCGCTTACTTTGAACCTGAATGGAATATTCCCAATCTTTCTTTTCTCTGGGTTGTCAGGAATATCACCGTTTTGGTGGCATCCTTTCAGTTTTTTCTCTTGAAATAGAACGTGTTAGACTATATTAGTTACCGAGGCCTACGTCTTGATTGTGTGTTTGTATTCTAGAAGCATCCCTCTTTTTGCAGAAGGCAGTAAGGATACATCTTAAACGCTTTTGAAATAGATCGCCATGAATAGCCGTGGTGCAGTATCACCTCTGATGACTCTTAACCTGGCAATCCTGAACTTGACAACCTGGGATACATTGAAGAAAATAGAACCCCGTTTTCGTCGGAGAACAAGTAGGAACAAACGCGGCTTGAAAATGACCTCCGGCTAAAACGAATCGAATTCAATGTCAAACGGAAGCGCTACGGCTACACACGGCTGTGGCTCGGGGGGTAGAGAGTGTAGAGAGGGTCGTCTGTTTATCGCAAGGTTGGCGGTTCGATCCCCGACTCCTCCTAGGTCATGTGCTGAAGTATCCTTGAGCAAGACTCTGAACCCCAAGTTGCTCTCGATGGGGAGGCCGGGCCTTGCATGGCAGCTCCGCCGCCGTCGGTATGTGTGACTATGAGTATGAATGGGTGAATGAGAGGCAAACATTGTAAAGTGCTTTGAGTGGCGCTAAGGTAGAAAAGCGCTATATAAATGCAGGCCATTTACAAACACCCACGTGCACCAACGCCCAGGGACGCGCATGCCGTCGCCATCGACGGTGAGTGGGAATCATAGGCTACTGAACATGCTCCCGCTTACACTACAGCGACGGGGGGGGGGGGGGGGGGGAGGAGGGACTTAGTACCAGAAGCCAATGGCGATGAGCTTTATTAGACAGCTGATGGGACAGATAAGGGACATAATAAAGGAGCAGGTTCGGCACTAGGAATAGACTTATTAAGCTTCGCCATCCTTGAGAACCCCTTGAGTGAAGCGCCACGCGCCGTAATCAAAAGATTGATGACGGCCCGCATGGACTTTTTTTTTTGGTGTGTCTTGCTCCAAAAGCTGGTGCCGTACGTGCTTGGAATAGACGCACGAATCAGCGGCGACCGAACGCGCTGGTCTGATTTTTGCGAAAAGGACAGAGGGAGGGGGGGGGGGGGGGGGGGGGGTTGTTTGAGATGGCGGCGGCGTCCGTTCGGTGACCGGGTCGACGAGGAGTGATTTTGGAGGGTGTGTGTGCGGTGCGGGGGCAGTGACGTGTGTGTGTGTGTGTTTGCTGTGGTGACGCACGTGCTGTAGGCGTGACTGTGTACTGCAGGCCCTTCTCTGGGTCGTGTACGTGTGGTGTGGGCTGGGTGGTGTACGTGTGGTGTGGGCTGGGTGGTGTCCCAAGTGAATATATTACCATTCGTCTTCATCCGTCTCTCCTTTTCCGTTTCGTTTCCATTCGTTTCCATTTTCGCTCAACTCCTGCATACCCACATGGCCACTTACTCAGACGCACGAGCACGTTACACCCAGCCTACAGTGGTCAGGGTCAGTCCTCCCCCTGACGGCGTCGGGATGGCTCCAGCTCCAGTCCTTACCTCATGAGGACCCACAGTCCTTACCTCATGAGGACCCACACCCAGGTCTGTTGCATCGACACGAAGCTGATGGGTTTTAATCTCTCTGCTGATATCTGGTGCGTTCAGGAGCACGCGGGGTCATTCTCCCCCTGGATGACGTTGCGGAGCTTTCGGATCACGTTGCCGCACGGCAAGTCGTCAAGTGCGACTCCTGAGCCACTGGCACTGCTCCAATATACTGC